>JABWTJ010001135.1:0-120131 GCA_016801875.1 Solanum sitiens
GTACCCAATTCTCAAGAGTTGAAGTGTTCTGAAACGGAACCTCACAACGGTCCGTCATGTCTGTGACGGTCCGTCCTGCAGGTCCGTCACAGAGTTCAGAGAGTTGATTTCAGCACTCAAATATAAGAATTCCAAGTGTTTGGAACGAGACACCCTCGACGGTCCGTCGTGCCCATGACGGTCCGTCGTTGGATACGTCGTCTCAGACAGTTTTCCAGAAATAAAATCTGCTGCTCAAAACGACTAAGCAGGTCGTTACAATTCATGATTTTGAGGTATTACTAATGCAAATTATATTACTTATCTTCAGAGTTCTGGCTCATTAATTTCTTCTTGTTATTTGATGTACTAGTTGCAAGTAAGCATGACAGACAATGGAGTGAATGTGGCTGATGTAGCAATAAGAAGAAGTTCATATTCGAGTACAAAACCTCAAACAACACCTGAATTACACTGAAACAACAACAAATTCTCCCTAAAACAGGACTACAGTTGCATAAAAAATAACTGCACTAGAATCACAATAAAACAACACTAGAATCACACTAAAACAACACTAAAGTGCACCGGAAAAGTCTTAAAACAACATTCGAATTACACAAAAACAGTATCAGTAGTTTCTCTCTAAAACAAAATTATAATTGCACCAAAATTAACTGCACTAGAGTCACACAAAAAAGACACTAAAGTCGCATCAAAACAACACTAAAATTGCACCGAAAAGTCTCAAAACATCATTAGAATTATACCAAACAGCAGCCACAGATACACTTAAAACATGACTAAACTTGCACCAGAAACTACAGTTGGAAAAAACCAAAACACCTCCATGTTTTAGACTTACATGGACATTTCAAAAACTCTCACCAAGAAATGATTTTTCATCATGTCCATGTATATGAACATGCAGATATAACTAACTTGGTGTTGGATCTCGACCTTTTTCAATAGCCTATACAAAAAATTCACGTTATATTTGAGAAGGTTTTAGCCTGTATAAATTTGAAGAGGTTATTAGGAGGGATATCATAAATCAAAAGTAATATAAGTATCTGACAATATATTTTTAAGTGCTTGCAGAAAGAATACTTATATTACTGATTTAAAAATTTATCAATTGTTAACTGTATTAGTTGAATTAAAAAACTAATATATTGTTACCTACACAACTCATGAGTTAATCTCAACATCCAGAACTTTTGTTATACTCATTTTTTCTTTATTCAAAGACAGAAAGTGTCATCGACACAACAAGGAGGAGGATACCCTGACCTTGATTCATTCAGACCAACTTATACATATGAAACTGAATAATTATGCACATAAGTTTAGGTCAAAAAAGAAAGATATGAGTTCATAGTTAAAATAGGGTGAAAACTAATGCTAGTCATATAACAATTAACAGAGAAATATACTTAACAGAGAATGGCTTTTCAGATCATCAAACAAACAAAATAGGTAATTTTAAACAAAAATTAAAGCCTCAGAATGAAATTAGAAAGATCTGGACAATTGAGCAGGTAGTAAAATAGGAAAATAAACAACTTTTTTAGCATAACGGGAAAGCTAGCAGCAGTCGATGATTTTTGAACAAAGGAAATTTAAAGTAATTTAACAGCATAAACAGGCAGCCACAACTTAAACCTTGTTTCACTATACTACTCAGATTTCAAAAGCAAACAATCAGATTTAAATGGTAGCACATTCAACAAACAAGAGGTCATCTTCTCTAGATTAAATATTACGCTTAAAGGACCAACAATTTGTAAAGTGATAGTAAAATCCTATCCAGGTATCTTCAATTTGTTCAATGAACTTATTGAAGCATTCTAGTTACACTAAACTTATTGATGCTATCTAATTACTATATTAATCTCACAAAATTGATGACAAACAAAAGGGATTGAACAAAACATGCATTTAGGTAAAACAAAAACAATTCCTAAAGTTCTTTACTAGGCAAACTTAGTCCTAAAGAATTGATGACAAACAAAAGGTCTTGAAGCATTACAGTTGAAAATAAATCATCATTAACAGTAGCAAAACTGAATGTAAAACATAGGCTTACAGACAATGAAAACGAAGAACAGAGATTCTATGACATAGTGAAGAGTAGTCACCAAAAATATATTCAAACAAAAAGGAACAAATAAGCGTCAATAATATATACTAAACGATAAAAGCCAACATTCACATTAATATGAATCAAGAAAATCCATTAAGAACCCATGTATAGCGAATTAAAGTCATCAATTCTCATCTACAAACAACAGTGACATAACAACAGACTAGCGAGGCATATCATGAATAGAAGAAGACGAGGAGAAGATTACGGAGGAAACGTTACCTTTCTCCAGGCAGTGACTAGACAGTGAAAAGCTTGGAGACTTCTTGTCACTGTTATTTCGAGATATCGAGAATTTCGTCAAGCAAAGTAGAAGCAAGCAAGGTTAGAGTCCAAAAAAAAAATCTGAAAAATATTCAAAATCAGAAATTAGAGCAAAGTAGAAGCAAACAACACTAACGAAAGAAAGTAAAAATATTAAAAACAATAGTTAACTCAATCCTTTCAACACTGAAAGAAAAGACACAAGGAAAACACATACATTTTATCGAGATCATGATAAAAGTTTATACCTAACACATAAAACCTTTACAAAAAAAACGTACCAAACAACTAGTGTTGAAGCTTCTACTAACAATTTCATACATAAGAAGAGACTAAGAACAATAGAAAATCTCTTCTTTTGCTAATGATCGTAGAAGCTAATTTAAGCCATTGAAACGCCTCATTCTCATTATCTCACTGTGAATGCTAAAGTAGATAGAGCACACACTCTTATCGTAAAACATCATTGAGATATTCATTATTAAAATCTAATTGCTAAATCATGTCAATACCTATTTATCTCTTTTGGATTCTCTTTTTCTATCAACATGTAGCAAATTATATCTATAAGATTTGCTAAGCTACCTGCAATGCTTAAAGAGAACATACAACAAATAAATACACGAATCTTATAATGTGTACATTAATAGCAAGTATCATTTTATTTTTGAAACACTGCTTACAAGTTTTAGGTGGTGAAGGAGAAGAACAACTTCCATCAGAAGTGATTTTACCGGCGATTGTTCGTTGTGTTAGAGTGAGTTCAGTAGACAATGTGGTTTATCAATATGCCTAACATCACGTATCCAAGAAAATTTCCAGAAGACTAATGTTCTTCCCTGATAACCCTATCCCGTTTCCCCAGTTATTTTTCACCAAATAGAAGTCAAAACCCTCCTCTTCACCGCACTAGAAGCTCACCGAACATATGAAAAAAGAGAAATTAGCAAAGGTAGAAGCTCACCTTTCACCTGAGGATGAAGGAGATAGGAGCAATTTCACCGTGAGCCTGAGACGGGAACAATTTCACCTGAGACGGGAGCAATAAAAAGGAGAGGGAGACGAGAGCAATTGAAAGGAGAAGGAGACGGGGGAAATCAAATTCTTACCTCTCACTCCGCTGCTGCGCTGCTCTTGGGACGTTTCACAGAGATAAAACACTATTTTTTAGGGATTGTAATTTTTGTTTCCTTTTGTGCTTTCAATGAATGATGACTTGGTAAAAATTATTGCAACAAACTTAGCGTCGCTATAAATAAATATAATTATTTACATTCATTTTTAGATACGGAAATTTCCGTCAATACATAATTTAAATTCCATAAAAATAAATTTAAAATTCTAGCAACGCTTGTCTGTCACTACTTCCGTCCCAATATATTATTAAATTTGTAACACTTACTTTGTTGCAAAATCTATAGGGAAATTTTAGGCGCCAAAGTTTCCCGCTATTATTTCGCGACAAAAAAAATATTCCGTCGCCAATCCATTTCTATATTTTAACTCAAAAAATATTTGTAAATTTTGCAACGAAATGGATACTTCGTTGCTAATCCGTAGTTATATAGCGAGGGAATTGATTACATCGCTAATATCCGTCGGTAAACACTGTTCTTTTTGTAGTGAATATTAGATGAGGTTAATGTACCTAAATAATGTATATATGGTAACTCTTAACTAGTTAACAATTTATCGAAATTAAATAATCCTCCTCACACCTATAAGCCGTTAATTATAAAACTCCAATACGCCCCCAAACCGTTTATTCGATAATTTAGCAACACTAATGCCCATTTACATTATTTTTTCATTGAGCACATATATTCCAAATTTTTTAAATCTCTAGTCCTTTATACAAAAGAATAAAATAAAGTGGATTAATGGAATTGAAAAATGAGATATTTTAAAGAACATAAGAGAGCAACATAAAAAAGGATCAAAATGATTCTTTCGAGGAGGAACTACCTAACCAGAAACAAAAAAAAGATATCGATGCTACTGAAGAAATTTTAAATCAATGAGCGCAAGCTAATTGAACCGCTTTAGACCTAAATGATACACAACATAGTGACAACCTAAATGAAAGTCATTAGATTGAAGCTCCATTTTGAACTTATAATTTGTTTCACGTTTATCATGCATTCTCACATATAATTTTCACTCGAGCTACAGCTCAATAAAGTTACATGTGAAGAAAATCTTTGTAACATCACATACATCGAAAAGCCAAAAAAGTTAAACTTAACTATTTAGTTTTTGTTCAACTTCAAAGGACCATAACTTTAAGCACATAAAGAGTTATGTGTCCCGTGCGTATCACATCGAAGGTCTTTGAGTCCTCTTTCCAACAACACCGAGTCTTCTATGCTTACACTTTTATTTTAGATATAGAGCCTCATTTATTATTTAACCCTAATATATAAGAATAATTATATATTATTTTGCTTTGTTAGTCCTAATAATGCTCAAATTTACTCTTTAAATTAATTAAAAGAAACAACAATTGTCGTTAATAAAAAATACGCAAGTAAGAGTTGGGTTGAATTCCATAGAGAATGGTATATCGTAGAAAATTCTATTAAGAAATTTGAATGGTAAATTAATTTATTTTGTAGTAGTAAAACAATTGGGTGGATGATTCCACCAATTTATAAAAGGATTTGGTTATCAATTGTCACAATTAAACTAAAATTTCGGTAAATTCAAGAAGTAACAAGCAATCTAAGGGTGAGGGGATTCGAAATCAATATCACATAGGGGTAATTGTGTTTCTCTATAATGATGAACATTCATGAATAGTTTGGGTCATCTTCAATGAAACTAATGTTCTTTCGATCTCATAGAATCCTTGCATATAATCTTCTTCTGGTCTCATCTATATGTTATACTAAACAACCCATTACCTTACTCTATTCTCTCTTTCAATGTAGAAATTGGTCAAATAACACAATGAAGACAATGGGTAACATGAGATTAATCAATTAATAGAAAATCCACTTTGGATTCAACTTTAATTTATCAATTTAAAGAACAAAATTGACCCCCCCCCCAAAAAAAAAAAAAAACTAGAAAGTGTTCTTCACAAGGTAAACTATTTCTCTTTATAAAATATTCAGAACATTCTCTCAGTCTTTCCAGTTTTCCTCACTTATGTGAAATATTTCTTTCTCACTCCCATAGGCTATTTACGGTTTTCCAAAATTTGTCCCAAAACTCAATACACTACTCATTCGGTGACTTTAGTCTGGCTCACCGATCACTACAAGTGGATCGTCGATTGCTCTCCAAGTCACCTTTCTCTTACTCTAGGCTTCAGGTGTTTGAACCTTAGTTGGAGAGCTCATTTGAGTCAGTCTTTCACATTCGGCGTATCACTGAGTATCACCTTAGTTTGCTTTTCAAGCATTGGATTTTTCTCATTGCACTGTCGCTTTTTGTGATGGTCAACAAGTTTTCCCTTCTCTTTCGGCATGTCACCGTTCCTTTTAATGTTCGCCGACTTGCCTCAGTTAATGCAAGTTTTGTGAACTTTTAATTTGGGAGAGGTGATACCCATTAGGCGATCTGCCTTTCTAGTTTGACGATTAACAATGTATAGTTTACACTTCTTTTTATATTTTTGGTCATTCATTCATCCTTGACTTGTCCTTTAACCTTCATATATGCAAATAATCAAAGTATCATTGGAATAGGACATAATTAGGCATTGAGGAAACTAATTGTTGAGCTAAATAGACCTCAAATGAGTGCAAATATACCATTTTTATGACCGGGGGTACACCCTAGATGTGACATGGCGTACAAGACTCTGAGAGGCCTCATTCAAGCTACTTAGCTTTCATAACATAAAATAATAGAATTTAGCAGAAATTAAGACATTATCGACATAATCAAAGTCTTTATAAATCGAAGCGGAAGTTTAATACACTTTGTCTCAAACCATCTAAAACATTGATATCTTTGTGATACAACCCATACAATAGTTCAAAGCATAAACAAAAGAAAATAAGAAAATGGTGACTGTATCCTCGAATGCTATGAGGACTCACCGATCTTCGACCTTGCTTTTACTAAGATCGTAGACACAGGGATGAGAGTCGATATTTCCAAATCTTACATTTGGATAAGAAACGTAGGCAAGAGTATGTGTAAGTACAATTATGTACTAAACATGATAGCTTGCATGAGCATCAGCATAAGAAAATATAAGTCATAAGTATAATCAATTCATATAAACAATCATAACATAAAAGGACTACTTCATAAGTAACGTCAAAAAGTACTTACCAAGACATGGGTAATCCTCCAATAGTCTCACTCATCATAGTAGGCCACCTTGGGCCATTCTAAAAGGTCATCATCTCTCATGCTCATTTTTAGCTTATCTTTCATCATATGGTAGTGGGTATTCACCTTCACATGTTTTTATAAGAGAGTCTGTGTACTTGCATCCATGTCCAACATTAGGGAGTAAGGGTAGCCGTCTCTTACTCTTCGAGAAATCACCTCATATCGTTCTCATCTAGAGGTCATGAGTATTCACATCTCGCCTCATTAATTTTAGTCTTTAGTCTAGATTCGTTTTAGGTGAGCAATCCTTTTAACCTTGAATCATTCAATGAGAGAAAGTCTTTTACATTAATAACATAAGCAATTCATGTGGGAACTCTCTCTTCCATAACAATTACATCAATAATAAAAAATTCATAACATAAGATATACTCTTAAAGCACTATATCTCTTAGTCATTCTATATGCTTCAATCTCAAAGTAATTCTAATCTTAAATCACCATATAAGCTTTACTCTCAACAATCTATGTCTATATGCTTCAATCTCAAACAATTCTAATCATACTTCATCATATAGACTCAATCTCAAGCAGTAATAATCTTGATTCATCATATAAGATTAAATTCTAATATATTTCATCTATCATAGATTGAATACATCTAGACCCACAAATTCTCCTTTCATGGCATAAAATTTATTTACATCAATTTCATCTTTCTAGATATGGGTTAGGCATGGGTACTGTGATTTCATCCTAGGAACATTGAATCTACTAAATTCAAGCATAAAAAACATAATCCACATCAATTAAATCAACATTCATCAATACCCACAACGCTGGAAGAAACCTGAACTCAAATTGGGGAATATTAGTTAGTTGCTTTAGGACTACAATGTCTATTTCTATGTTTCATGTTTCTTTTTTCAGTTATTTTAGGGGTAGTTACCATGGTTAGCACCATTACTTAAAAGTAGGACCATGATCTATTTGAGTTTTTTTTAATTGTATGTTAATATAGAACTCTCTGCATAGGCTTTTTCTCTGTCATCTTCACATTTAGTTCCTTGTATTCCCCTGCTTTCCTTTCTTTAGAAAACTAGACATTGTCTTCATTGTGTTATCCTCATAAGTCTTATTACAACTTACAATTGGTATCAGATCTTTCATCTAAAGGGATCTGTGATCGAGTTGGAGAAGCCATAGATGCTGAAGAAAGTTTCTCACCAATTGCTCCTCCGGTCTTTGATGATGATAATTATCAGATTTGGGCAGTATGAATGGAGACATACTTGGATGCTTTAGATCTTTGGAAAGCTGTGGAAGAGTATTACGATATTCCTTCCCTACCAAATAATCCTACAATTGCTCAAATTAAAGCACACAAGGAATAGAAGACAAAGAAATCGAAAGCCAAGGCATGTTTATTTGTTGTTGTATCGTAATAATGTCTCTGAAAACTACTAAAGAAGTATGGGATTATCTCAAGGAAGTACTCTCCGGAGAAGAGAAGAAAAGGTACGAAAGTTTTAAACTCAATTAGGGAGTTTGAATTGCGAAAAATAAGGAATCTGAAACGGTGAAGGAATATTCAGACAAACTTCTAAATATTGCAAATAAGGTGAGGCTCCTCGGCTTTACATTTTCAGACTCATAAATTGTTGAGAAGATTCTTGTAACATTTCCCTAAAGGTATGAAGCAAAAATTACGACCTTAGAAAATACTAACGATTTTTCAAAGATTAGTTTGACAGAGTTTCTCATTTCCCTGAAAGCTCAAGAGCAAAAAAAGGCTCATGAAACAGGAGGTTACGACAAAAGGGGATCTTTTCAGTAAGAATCAGGTTAATAAAATTCAGAAGAATACAAAAAATCAAGCAGTGTCTCAAGGAGAAACATCAACCATCAACGAAAGTAAGGGAGGAAGCTCAAAGAAAACTTATCCCCCTTGTCAGCACTTTGGAAGAAAAGCACCATTCAAGTGTTGGAGGAGACCTGATGCTAAATGCAATGAGCTTGGATATGAAGCAGTGATTGGCAAGAATAAAGCCACGCAACAGGAAAAAAATGCTCGAGTTGTTGATCAAGAAGCAGAGGATATACATGCAAATATATGTGGTCATGCAAGTGACATAATGGCTCTTGAAAGAACAAGATTATCCAACCCAAAGGACTTGTTAGTTAACTATTTTTACTAAATTATACTAGTCTAATTATTTATTTAAGAGTGTCAATAGAAAAGAATGCAAGAATAAAATAATAAAATTACTCACAATGATTGGAAAATTCCAAGGCTTCAGCATGCAATGAATCTCATGTATCATATTCTTAGCTTAGAACTAATTTTAGTTGTCAAGTTACTGGTTTATAGGGTTTTATAGGGTTAATTGTATAAGTCGAGCTACAGACCTCTCGTCGCCTACTCCATTGAGCTATCGAACTACATCATTGAGCGGGGAAAATTAGACTAACTGGCTAGCATTCATATTTCATCCTATTTCGTAACCAAACAAGTTGTTTCTCCGGGCGTCACTCTTATACACAAATCACCTAAATCAAATGGGTCGATCAATCTCTCTATATTATATGGTCTATCTAACCCCTCCTTTCTCGATCTTAGGAGTAGACAATAGATTTATCTCGTGGTGATCAAGCACAAAATACTAAAACAAGATTATAGAAGTAACTTATAATGAAAACTAAGAATTAATTCAAAAAGACTTAAATAATCTCTAAGAAAAGAAAAAGAAGAAAAGAACCCTAAAAAGTATTGACGATTTTCTACTTGATGTCATATGATTAATCTCCCTCATCTATAATTGTTCTATGGACTATTTATAAATATAGAAATCCTAAATAAAATAATTAAGTCCAACTCAAATCAGGAATCCAAAAATCAAGCGGAGTTGGAATTGTTTTACGCATATGCTGCCAAACGCCTCATATATATGTTGCACATTCAATTGCTTCCACGTGGCAGCAAAGTTGTTCAATTTCGCTGTTTGGTGCAAATTTTATTTGTACATTATTATATTGAATTTGTTTCATTAAGTTGTCTGCTTGATTTCCTTGTATAATATTCCATATTTAATTCGTTTTAACTCCAAACTACTTTAACTTTACATAAATTACTCTTACAAATAAAATACACTATTTAGCACAATTCATAAAATTCATGCTCAAAAAGGGGAAATCATATATCATATATTTATATAAAAGAGAATCATGTGTCCGCCTATGTGGTGTAACTACAAACCAGGATTCCATTTTAACTTATTTATTTCCAAAATTATTCATTTTCATAAAGAGTTGTGACTTTTATAAAAAGTTGTGACTTTTATTAAAATTTGCAACTTTTACAAAAAGTTGTGACCTTTTACGAAAAGTTGTGACTTTTACGAAGAGTTACGACTTTTGTAAAGAGTTGCAACTTTAAAAAAGAGTTGCGTGACGAGTTGCAACTTTTATAAAACATTGTGACCTTTAGGAAAGATTGTGACTTTTCAAAAGAATTGTGACCTTTATGATAAGGCACAATAAGAATTTATTCACATTACCATTTTATTGTCTATAAATAGAGGGGTTACCTCTCATTTTAAAACAACGCAAATTCTGAACTTCTTCTTCTTCTGTACAATTAAATATTCATTCACTTTGCTCTTGTTGAGTGGCTCACTGACGTCATCGTTTATGTATCAACACACTGGTGAATTGAATCGTTTTGTCTTGAGAGGATCTATTTTTTTAACCCTCGGGTACTAGAATGAAAGAATTTCCTTAAGTGACAATGTGCATTCAGTGTGCTCAATTGTTTTGTTTATGTTTCATTTATTATTATAGATCCTGGTATGTTTTTACAGTCATTAATTTGTGCTTATATTATTAATTTTTGTTTTTGAGTACATATTTTAAACTTTGTTGTTTATGTTTATGTTTTTGATCATATGTTGAAGTAAATATCATATATTTATATAAAAGAAAACCCTAGGCCCGCCTACGTGGCGACCACAAGTTAGAATTTCTTTTTGAATTTATTTATTTCCAAAAATATCCTTCCCCTTTCTTGAAAAGATGTGACTTTTATGAAGAGTTACGACTCTTTTGAAGACTTACCGAAAAATAGTCATCGTCTTTCATGAAATGATGTGACTTTTATGAAAAGTTGTGACTTTTATGAATAGTTGCGACTTTAATGAAGGGTTGTAACATTCATGAAAAGTTGTGACTTTTATGAAAGGTTATGACCTATCTAAAGGGTTGCAACTTTTCCAAATAGTCATAACCTTTCCGATAAGGCACAATAAATATTTGTTCACACTACCATTTGTTTTCATTAAATAGAGGTGTTTCATCTCATTTTAAAAAAACAAAAATTGTGGACCTCTTTTTCTTTTCCTTCTTCTTCACAATTATATGTTTGGGTATTTTGCTCATGTTGAGTGGCTCAGTGACACCATTGCTTATGTTAGAGATATTGGTATTTATTTCACCATCATTAATTTATGCTTATGTTATTATGGTTAAATGATAAGATGTAATAATTTTCATTTTCCTTTACATTATTAACCTTTTATGTGAGATAATATAGTGTTTTAGTTTTAGTGACCGATAGATTTTAAGTATTATTAAATTCCCGCGCGAAGCGTTGATAACTTTATGCTGATTCTTTAGGTAAATTTTCCATCATGTTCATTCTCTATGTAAATTTACACAGACTTTTTTCCTTTACTTATAGGTCAAAGTCTCATGTTCTCAAAAAAGAAAATGAATGTACAATCAAAATCTAAGTTTTATTCTTTTACTCAATAAAAAACCTACTACCTTATCTATTTTTCTTTATAACTGTTATTCTGGGTAGCAGGGATCTTCACCCTTCATCAATTGAGTAAGTTTTATTTTTGGTAAGCAGAAATGACTTTTTCATGAGCAGAATTTTGGGGTTGCAGTGAATCTGTCTATAAATAATTGTTATTGCAATGAAAATGTATGCAGGTTTTTATTAATCTTCAAATTTATGACTCATATACAAAGTAGTTTATATTTTCGTATCCTCTACTTTCAATTTAAAATGTACCCTAGCAACTCACAACTATTCCACAACATTACAATGGTATTTTGAAATGGAAGAATAAACTAGAGTTCACTACATAAATTTTCTATAGGTCTGATTAAATTTATGCAATTTTCAGTTTCAATTTTTTTTTGGCATTGCTACAAATTATCCAGCTTTTAGGTGTTTCTGCTATGCTCATTTCTGCTTAATTGTAGCAGACGAGAAGTGGTTTTATTCCCTCCTTGGCAATGTGCTTTTTTGTAATTTTGCTTGCAAATCTAATATAATATGTTAATAATAATCAGCTTTAGCGAGAGGAATCTCAACTTTAAGAACAAGTATTCCAGAATGTATGTCATATAAAATCGTTAGATGAGACGAGGTCTATCACATATATTTTGCATTTTCTTCTGCCATACAAGATACCTTTACTGTAAATGGTGTACAAAGTCAAAAAGATAACCACCGAGGGTAAACTTAATAAGGATTATTACAAAGTCTATAAACATGCATATGTAGTGAAAGAAGGTTATTTGGAGTTTCTTAGTTTGCTTACTCTTGTATAAGTTTTGCTCTGAATTTTTACCGTTGAAGCCTCATTGAATTGTGAAGGCAGATTGTTTTGATTGACAAGTGATTTTGCAGGCCGTAGTTTGGGACTTGGAAAAACATGGGATCATTGTGGTCCGCTGTAAATTGAGACAATCAAGCAAGATAACAAGCAAAAATAAATGAAGGGCAAGGAAATAGTGGTTGACATTTCAGCTGACATATGCACGAAATTTGAAGCCGTGCACTTGAACCTTTAAAATTTGAAGGCATAGTCACATTGCATGAAGCTTGACAATTTTACTATCCTCGAGTGAGGTATTGACTTTACTTTGCATTATCTTTTACAATTTTAAAACACGTAAAATGATATGTTTATTCCACTTTTTTCAGTATTGAAACGATGAAGGGTAGTTGAAATTTCTCTGTTTGTTTGCACTTTTATAGTTTTTTTAATAAATGAAGTTACAATGCTCGAATCTCATTAATTTGTCAGGGCAGACTGTCCGGATAATAGGCGAATTCACATGTCGTATTTTTTTTTTATAAAACTAATTAATAATTGTTTAGTTTTGTTTTCATGTTCTTTTTTCATGTTTATGTTGTAAGTTCAAATAAAGTTGTAGTTATTCAATATACATCTCTCCTAAAAACACTTAAACCAAATAGTCTAAGAATGTAACATATTGACAAACTTTTGTAAATTAGAGATGTTTCATCCGGTAGAGTTGTCGTAATCATTTCCACGTATGCAACTACGCACAAGCATTGGTGTAGTAAATTAAGGACATTATTTCCAAATTCACTCATATCCAATATAGAGGAAGATAACGAAAACATTTGAGGCAAAGAAAGTATTTTTGTAAGTGAAAATAGAAAATATTTGCATTGTCAAAGTATTAATAGAAATATTTCTAGCAAATGGTATTTCGGTTATATTTGAAAAGAATTAAGATAGCTAGTGTTTTACCACATTTTTAAAGATTCATTTGCTACTTAATTAATACATTCAGAGGCTCTAAATCAGAGTATTCATTAATTTAACATTTGAAGTCAAGCTAAAGTGTATGTCTATATATGATCCCTCAAAAATATAATGACGGCAGTGTGATAATATTCTCATATTCTATCAAATAAAGGTCACAAACATAATGCAGATTGTATTGTTGTAAAAATGTCTATTTTCATGGATCCAAATTAGTCAAACCCAACATAATTAAACATATTTTTTTATATTAGATTAAAAATCGCAAAGCTTTACATGTTCTGAATGTACTGTTCGAAATCAAAACAAGTAAAAATATTTGTTGACAACGCAAATTAATACCATCTACGATTTTGAAGGACTAGCTGAGACATCAATTCAAATGGTCAAACATTTTTCATGAAACTCAAAAGAGATGTCAGTTAATAGAGGTAGTTTACCACTGCGCGAAGCGCGGTTAGTTTATCTAGTATGTTAATAAAGATTTTAATGTAATCATTAGACTATTGGTGTCATGTAGATTAAAATTCTTAAACTTGTAAAATATATGATTTTGATCTTAGAGTTTTTAGTGGCTAAAAGATCCATCGGATGTCCCAGAAGGGACTTTGAGTGTTCAAAAGTTATGGTGGTTCCACACTACCTTGGAATTTTATTTGTTCAACTTACTATCTTATCGAGACATTCAATCGATTAGTAACATCCAAAAAATAAAGGAATATAGTGGTACGGTAAGTATTGTACTCAAACTTTGGGGTTCAAATGTTGGGTTGGAGTCAATGAATTCCCCCTCACAGTAGGATGAATCTTTATTAATAATATATTAAAGAAATAATTATCTCCTTATAAACTTTAAATTAAAAGTCCCACAAAATAAAGTTGTATGCATATTGATCGAAACATAAACAAGTAAATACTTCTTTTTGCTATCAAAGTAGTTTCATCGACTACGTATGATTTTGAATATGGACTTGCCAAGATATGATTTAATTCAATTTATTTGAGCGACATACATTATTTCACTAACATCCAAAAGATGTGTTTCATATATTTAATTAATTTATCAAGTACACAACTAATTATATAAGATGTATAATAGTTGGATTCTGTATGTATAGGCCTAGAATAGGAGAAAAACTCTCACAATTAATGAATAAATTTTTGTACCACTTTTTAAAAATATAAATATATACAATGAAAAAATTACATATCTTTTCTAAAGACTCTGGTGATGAACAACTACGGTAAAATGAAGAATTAATAACAAATTCATACATGCTTTCATTTATTCTTTGAATAAAATATTCTTGACAATTTATCGTAGGGATGTTCCCTCCCGAAACAACTATGTTATCAAATGTTTAGAAGTAGATTATTGACGTAGTTCACCAATGCGCGAAGCACGGTCAATTTACCTAGTATAAATAATAAATGTGAAACAAATAATGATTAAAAATATATATATATTTGGCTTCATATCAACACCCCACACTTAAACCTTGCTCGTCCTCGAGGAAACATTAAAACTCATCGCAAATATATCATACTAGGAATGTCACCAATTTGGTAAATACAAACAATTAGACCATATACCAATATCAAAACATCAAGTACAATTCTCAATCATTATGCAAGAGATCCAAATAAACAACAAATCTCTAGCCTCCTAACCTCAATGAAAGACTTTGAACTCATCAAATTTGAGCTTACTCGCCTACTCTCATCAAAGAGAGCTAATAAAATCACTTATACATAATGAAACGAGTGCCCTTACAAGAAGAAAAAGTCCACACACTCAATTCAAAAGATTGAATATAAATTAAGGACTTCATATCAAGAACAACTCTCACACTTACAAATAAAATTCACTTGTATGCACAAAGACTTATAATAGTGACTTACACTTCCTTGAGCACTTTGTAATGTTAGACTTAATCGCCCATTATTTTCTTCTCTTTATATTCAACCTTCTCTTCAACAATTATTTCACAAGTAATTCTCATCATCTCAACAATGTTTTAATAACTTTTTTTATTTAAAATCCTTCATAATAGTCACCCTCAACTTACATATTTTACATGAATTAAGGTGCACGATGTCCTTTTAAGGACCAGGGTCATCATCAAGGTAAATTCTTTTGGTCATCTCTTATTTTCCACATCATATTCTTTCAAAGAGGGTTTCTTAAGCACTTTGTATCTATTATTGATTACCTTTTAATTCAATCATCCCTTTTTCTTCAGAATTAACAATCATCCCTGTGTACTTGCATCCATGTCCAACATTAGGGAGTAAGGGTAGCCGTCTCTTACTCTTCGAGAAATCACCTCATATCGTTCTCATCTAGAGGTCATGAGTATTCACATCTCGCCTCATTAATTTTAGTCTTTAGTCTAGATTCGTTTTAGGTGAGCAGTCCTTTTAACCTTGAATCATTCAATGAGAGAAAGTCTTTTACATTAATAACATAAGCAATTCATGTGGGAACTCTCTCTTCCATAACAATTACATCAATAATAAAAAATTCATAACATAAGATATACTCTTAAAGCACTATATCTCTTAGTCATTCTATATGCTTCAATCTCAAAGCTTTAATCTCAAAGTAATTCTAATCGTAAATCACCATATAAGCTTTACTCTCAACAATCTATGTCTATATGCTTCAATCTCAAATAATTCTAATCATACTTCATCATATAGACTCAATCGCAAGCAGTAATAATCTTGATTCATCATATAAGATTAAATTCTAATATATTTCATCTATCATAGATTGAATACATCTAGACCCACAAATTCTCCTTTCATGGCATAAAATTTATTTACATCAATTTCATCTTTCTAGATATGGGTTAGGCATGGGTACTGTGATTTCATCCTAGGAACATTGAATCTACTAAATTCAAGCATAAAAAACATAATCCACATCAATTAAATCAACATTCATCAATACCCACAACGCTGGAAGAAACCTGAACTCAAATTGGGGAATATTAGTTAGTTGCTTTAGGACTACAATGTCTATTTCTATGTTTCATGTTTCTTTTTTCAGCTATTTTAGGGGTAGTTACCATGGTTAGCACCATGACTTAAAAGTAGGACCATGATCTATTTGAGTTTTTTTTAATTGTATGTTAATATAGAACTCTCTGCATAGGCTTTTTCTCTGTCATCTTCACATTTAGTTCCTTCTTTTCCCCTGCTTTCCTTTCTTTAGAAAACTAGACATTGTCTTCATTGTGTTATCCTCATAAGTCTTATGACAACTTACAATTGGTATCAGATCTTTTATCTAAAGGGATCTGTGATCGAGTTGGAGAAGCCATAGATGCTGAAGAAAGTTTCTCACCAATTGCTCCTCCGGTCTTTGATGATGATAATTATCAGATTTGGGCAGTATGAATGGAGACATACTTGGATGCTTTAGATCTTTGGAAAGCTATGGAAGAGTATTACGATATTCCTTCCCTACCAAATAATCCTACAATTGCTCAAATTAAAGCACACAAGGAATAGAAGACAAAGAAATCGAAAGCCAAGGCATGTTTATTTGTTGTTGTATCGTCAAAAATTTTCACATGAATAATGTCTCTGAAAACTACTAAAGAAGTATGGGATTATCTCAAGGAAGTACTCTCCGGAGAAGAGAAGAAAAGGTATGAAAGTTTTAAACTCAATTAGGGAGTTTGAATTGCGAAAAATAAGGAATCTGAAACGGTGAAGGAATATTCAGACAAACTTCTAAATATTGCAAATAAGGTGAGGCTCCTCGGCTTTACATTTTCAGACTCATAAATTGTTGAGAAGATTCTTGTAACATTTCCCTAAAGGTATGAAGCAAAAATTACGACCTTAGAAAATACTAACGATTTTTCAAAGATTAGTTTGACAGAGTTTCTCATTTCCCTGAAAGCTCAAGAGCAAAAAAAGGCTCATGAAACAGGAGGTTACGATAAAAGGGGATCTTTTCAGTAAGAATCAGGTTAATAAAATTCAGAAGAATACAAAAAATCAAGCAGTGTCTCAAGGAGAAACATCAACCATCAACGAAAGTAAGGGAGGAAGCTCAAAGAAAACTTAAACCCCTTGTCAGCACTTTGGAAGAAAAGCACCATTCAAGTGTTGGAGGAGACCTGATGCTAAATGCAATAAGCTTGGATATGAAGCAGTGATTGGCAAAAATAAAGCCACGTAACAGGAAAAAAATGCTCGAGTTGTTGATCAAGAAGCAGAGGATATACATGCAAATATATGTGGTCATACAAGTAACATAATGGCTCTTGAAAGAACAAGATTATCCAACCCAAAGGACTTGTTAGTTAACTATTTTTACTAAATTATACTAGTCTAATTATTTATTTAAGAGTGTCAATAGAAAAGAATGCAAGAATAAAATAATAAAATTACTCACAATGATTGGAAAATTCCAAGGCTTCAGCATGCAATGAATCTCATGTATCATATTCTTAGCTTAGAACTAATTTTAGTTGTCAAGTTACTGGTTTATAGGGTTTTATAGGGTTAATTGTATAAGTCGAGCTACAGACCTCTCGTCGCCTACTCCATTGAGCTATCGAACTACATCATTGAGCGGGGAAAATTAGACTAACTGGCGAGCATTCATATTTCATCCTATTTCGTAACCAAACAAGTTGTTTCTCCGGGCGTCACTCTTATACACAAATCACCTAAATCAAATGGGTCGATCAATCTCTCTATATTATATGGTCTATCTAACCCCTCCTTTCTCGATCTTAGGAGTAGACAATAGATTTATCTCGTGGTGATCAAGCACAAAATACTAAAACAAGATTATAGAAGTAACTTATAATGAAAACAAAGAATTAATTCAAAAAGACTTAAATAATCTCTAAGAAAAGAAAAAGAAGAAAAGAACCCTAAAAAGTATTGACGATTTTCTACTTGATGTCATATGATTAATCTCCCTCATCTTTAATTGTTCTATGGACTATTTATAAATATATAAATCCTAAATAAAATAATTAAGTCCAAAGCAAATCAGGAATCCAAAAATCAAGCGGAGTTGGAATTGTTTTACGCATATGCTGCCAAACGCCTCACATATATGTTGCACATTCAATTGCTTCCACGTGGCAGCAAAGTTGTTCAATTTCGCTGTTTGGTGCAAATTTTATTTGTACATTATTATATTGAATTTGTTTCATTAAGTTGTCTGCTTGATTTCCTTGTATAATATTCCATATTTAATTCGTTTTAACTCCAAACTACTTCAACTTTACATCAATTTACTCTTACAAATAAAATACACTATTTAGCACAATTCATAAAATTCATGCTCAAAAAGGGGAAATCATATATCATATCATATATTTATATAAAAGAGAATAATGTGTCCGCCTATGTGGTGTAACTACAAACCAGGATTCCATTTTAACTTATTTATTTCCAAAATTATTCATTTTCATAAAGAGTTGTGACTTTTATAAAAAGTTGTGACTTTTATGAAAAGTTGCAACTTTTACAAAAAGTTGTGACCTTTTACGAAAAGTTGTGACTTTTACGAAGAGTTACGACTTTTGTAAAGAGTTGCAACTTTAAAAAAGAGTTGCGTGACGAGTTGCAACTTTTATAAAACATTGTGACTTTTAGGAAAGATTGTGACTTTTCAAAAGAATTGTGACCTTTATGATAAGGCACAATAAGAATTTATTCACATTACCATTTTATTGTCTATAAATAGAGGGGTTACCTCTCATTTTAAAACAACGAAAATTCTGAACTTCTTCATCTTCTGTACAATTAAATATTCATTCACTTTGCTCTTGTTGAGTGGCTCACTGACGTCATCGTTTATGTATCAACACACTGGTGAATTGAATCGTTTTGTCTTGAGAGGATCTATTTTTTTAACCCTCGGGTACTGGAATGAAAGAATTTCCTTAAGTGACAATGTGCATTCAGTGTGCTCAATTGTTTTGTTTATGTTTCATTTATTATTATAGATCCTGGTATGTTTTTACAGTCATTAATTTGTGCTTATATTATTAATTTTTGTTTTTGAGTACATATTTTAAACTTTGTTGTTTATGTTTATGTTTTTGATCATATGTTGAAGTAAATATCATATATTTATATAAAAGAAAACCCTAGGCCCGCCTACGTGGCGACCACAAGTTAGAATTTCTTTTTGAATTTATTTATTTCCAAAAATATCCTTCCCCTTTCTTGAAAAGATGTGACTTTTATGAAGAGTTACGACTCTTTTGAAGACTTACCGAAATATAGTCATCGTCTTTCATGAAATGATGTGACTTTTATGAAAAGTTGTGACTTTTATGAATAGTTGCGACTTTAATGAAGGGTTGTAACATTCATGAAAAGTTGTGACTTTTATGAAAGGTTATGACCTTTCTAAAGGGTTGCAACTTTTCCAAATAGTCATAACCTTTCCGATAAGGCACAATAAATATTTGTTCACACTACCATTTGTTTTCATTAAATAGAGGTGTTTCATCTCATTTTAAAAAAACAAAAATTGTGGACCTCTTTTTCTTTTCCTTCTTCTTCTTCACAATTATATGTTTGGGTATTTTGCTCATGTTGAGTGGCTCAGTGACACCGTTGCTTATGTTAGAGATATTGGTATTTATTTCACCATCATTAATTTATGCTTATGTTATTATGGTTAAATGATAAGATGTAATAATTTTCATTTTCCTTTACATTATTAACCTTTTATGTGAGATAATATAGTGTTTTAGTTTTAGTGACCGATAGATTTTAAGTATTATTAAATTCCCGCGCGAAGCGTTGATAACTTTATGCTGATTCTTTAGGTAAATTTTCCATCATGTTCATTCTCTATGTAAATTTACACAGACTTTTTTCCTTTACTTATAGGTCAAAGTCTCATGTTCTCAAAAAAGAAAATGAATGTACAATCAAAATCTAAGTTTTATTCTTTTACTCAATAAAAAACCTACTACCTTATCTATTTTTCTTTATAACTGTTATTCTGGGTAGCAGGGATCTTCACCCTTCATCAATTGAGTAAGTTTTATTTTTGGTAAGCAGAAATGACTTTTTCATGAGTAGAATTTTGGGGTTGCAGTGAATATGTCTATAAATAATTGTTATTGCAATGAAAATGTATGCAGGTTTTTATTAATCTTCAAATTTATGACTCATATACAAAGTAGTTTATATTTTCGTATCCTCTACTTTCAATTTAAAATGTACCCTAGCAACTCACAACTATTCAACAACATTACAATGGTATTTTGAAATGGAAGAATAAACTAGAGTTCACTACATAAATTTTCTATAGGTCTGATTAAATTTATGCAATTTTCAGTTTCAATTTTTTTTTGGCATTGCTACAAATTATCCAGCTTTTAGGTGTTTCTGCTATGCTCATTTCTGCTTAATTGTAGCAGACGAGAAGTGGTTTTATTCCCTCCTTGGCAATGTACTTTTTTGTAATTTTGCTTGCAGCTTTAGCGAGAGGAATCTCAACTTTAAGAACAAGTATTCCAGAATGTATGTCATATAAAATCGTCAGATGAGACGAGGTCTATCACATATATTTTGCATTTTCTTCGGCCATACAAGATACCTTTACTGTAAATGGTGTACAAAGTCAAAAAGATAACCAACGAGGGTAAACTTAATAAGGATTATTACAAAGTCTATAAACATGCATATGTAGTGAAAGAAGGTTATTTGGAGTTTCTCAGTTTGCTTACTCTTGTATAAGTTTTGCTCTGAATTTTGACCGTTGAAGCCTCATTGAATTGTGAAGGCAGATTGTTTTGATTGACAAGTGATTTTGCAGGCCGTAGTTTGGGACTTGGAAAAACATGGGATCATTGTGGTCCGCTGTAAATTGAGACAATCAAGCAAGATAACAAGCAAAAATAAATGAAGGGCAAGGAAATAGTGGTTGACATTTCAGCTGACATATGCACGAAATTTGAAGCCGTGCACTTGAACCTTTAAAATTTGAAGGCATAGTCACATTGCATGAAGCTTGACAATTTTACTATCCTCGAGTGAGGTATTGACTTTACTTTGCATTATCTTTTACAATTTTAAAACACGTAAAATGATATGTTTATTCCACTTTTTTCAGTATTGAAACGATGAAGGGTAGTTGAAATTTCTCTGTTTGTTTGCACTTTTATAGTTTTTTTAATAAATGAAGTTACAATGCTCGAATCTCATTAATTTGTCAGGGCAGACTGTTCGGATAATAGGCAAATTCACATGTCATAGTTTTTTTTTTATAAAACTAATTAATAATTGTTTAGTTTTGTTTTCATGTTCGTTTTTCATGTTTATGTTGTAAGTTCAAATAAAGTTGTAGTTATTCAATATACATCTCTCCTAAAAACACTTAAACCAAATAGTCTAAGAATGTAACATATTGACAAACTTTTGTAAATTAGAGATGTTTCATCCGGTAGAGTTGTCGTAATCATTTCCACGTATGCAACTACGCACAAGCATTGGTGTAGTAAATTAAGGACATTATTTCCAAATTCACTCATATCCAATATAGAGGAAGATAACGAAAAAATTTGAGGCAAAGAAAGTATTTTTGTAAGTGAAAATAGAAAATATTTGCATTGTCAAAGTATTAATAGAAATATTTCTAGCAAATGGTATTTCGGTTATATTTGAAAAGAATTAAGATAGCTAGTGTTTACCACATTTTTAAAGATTCATTTGCTACTTAATTAATACATTCAGAGGCTCTAAATCAGAGTATTCATTAATTTAACATTTGAAGTCAAGCTAAAGTGTATGTCTATATATGATCCCTCAAAAATATAATGACGGCAGTGTGATAATATTCTCATATTCTATCAAATAAAGGTCACAAACATAATGCAGATTGTATTGTTGTAAAAATGTCTATTTTCATGGATCCAAATTAGTCAAACCCAACATAATTAAACATATTTTTTTATATTAGATTAAAAATCGCAAAGCTTTACATGTTCTGAATGTACTGTTCGAAATCAAAACAAGTAAAAATGTTTTTTGACAACGCAAATTAATACCATCTACGATTTTGAAGGACTTGCTGAGACATCAATTCAAATGGTCAAACATTTTTCATTAAACTCAAAAGAGATGTCAGTTAATAGAGGTAGTTTACCACTGCGCGAAGCGCGGTTAGTTTATCTAGTATGTTAATAAAGATTTTTATGTAATCATTAGACTATTGGTGTCATGTAGATTAAAATTCTTAAACTTGTAAAATATATGATTTTGATCTTTATAGAGTTTTTAGTGGCTAAAAGATCCACCGGATGTCCCAGAAGGGACTTTGAGTGTTCAAAAGTTATGGTGGTTCCACACTACCTTGGAATTTTATTTGTTCAACTTACTATCTTATCGAGACATTCAATCGATTAGTAACATCCAAAAAATAAAGGAATATAGTGGTACGGTAAGTATTGTACTCAAACTTTGGGGTTCAAATGTTGGGTTGGAGTCAATGAATTCCCCCTCACAGTAGGATGAATCTTTATTAATAATATATTAAAGAAATAATTATCTCCTTATAAACTTTAAATTAAAAGTCCCACAAAATAAAGTTGTATGCATATTGATCGAAACATAAACAAGTAAATACTTCTTTTTGCTATCGAAGTAGTTTCATCGACTACGTATGATTTTGAATACGGACTTGCCAAGATATGATTTAATTCAATTTATTTGAGCGACATACATTATTTCACTAACATCCAAAAGATGTGTTTCATATATTTAATTAATTTATCAAGTACACAACTAATTATATAAGATGTATAATAGTTGGATTCTGTATGTATAGGCCTAGAATAGGAGAAAAACTCTCGCAATTAATGAATAAATTTTTGTACCACTTTTTAAAAATATAAATATAGACAATGAAAAAATTACATATCTTTTCTAAAGACTCTGGTGATGAACAACTACGGTAAAATGAAGAATTAATAACAAATTCATACATGCTTTCATTTATTCTTTGAATAAAATATTCTTGACAATTTATCGTAGGGATGTTCCCTCCCGAAACAACTATGTTATCAAATGTTTAGAAGTAGATTATTGACGTAGTTCACCAATGCGCGAAGCACGGTCAATTTACCTAGTATAAATAATAAATGTGAAACAAATAATGATTAAAAATATATATATATTTGGCTTCATATCAACACCCCACACTTAAACTTTGCTCGTCCTCGAGGAAACATTAAAACTCATCGCAAATAAATCATACTAGGAATGTCACCAATTTGGTAAATACAAACAATTAGACCATATACCAATTTCAAAACATCAAGTACAATTCTCAATCATTATGCAAGAGATCCAAATAAACAACAAATCTCTAGCCTCCTAACCTCAATGAAAGACTTTGAACTCATCAAATTTGAGCTTACTCGCCTACTCTCATCAAAGAGAGCTAATAAAATCACTTATACATAATGAAACGAGTGCCCTTACAAGAAGAAAAAGTCCACACACTCAATTCAAAAGATTGAATATAAATTAAGGACTTCATATCAAGAACAACTCTCACACTTACAAATAAAATTCACTTGTATGCACAAAGACTTATAATAGTGACTTACACTTCCTTGAGCACTTTGTAATTTTAGACTTAATCGCCCATTATTTTCTTCTCTTTATATTCAACCTTCTCTTCAACAATTATTTCACAAGTAATTCTCATCATCTCAACAATGTTTTAATACTTTTTTTATTTAAAATCCTTCATAATAGTCACCCTCAACTTACATATTTTACATGAATTAAGGTGCACGATGTCCTTTTAAGGACCAGGGTCATCATCAAGGTAACTTCTTTTGGTCATCTCTTATTTTCCACATCATATTCTTTCAAAGAGGGTTTCTTAAGCACTTTGTATCTATTATTGATTACCTTTTAATTCAATCATCCCTTTTTCTTCAGAATTAACAACTAGAATAAGTCTATGTTATACTCCTCAAGAAAGCAAGGTGCAAGAACAAAGGATTCAACAAAATAGTCAACGACAAAATATGGCTACCAACAAAAGGCTACATGCTCAAAAAGTCTAACTAGTGATATAATATGTGAAAAGGTTAAAATTTACCACAAAAATCAAAGAAAGCCTATTATCATCTCCCAAGCAAAGAAAAACTTTTTTATTTCACTTCAATATCATGCATGGAAAGTTCTAGACTAAGATGCAAAACATGGAATAAATAAAATCTCACCGCACATGGCACAAGTATCAATCAAGATGAATCAATTCCACTTTTAAGAGAGACAAGATCATAACAAACTAAAAAATAAAATATGTTATATACAAAGCAACAACCATGAGCTTGTCTGCAATTTCCTTACGAAGTAAGCATTCACAAGAAAATAATACTAAAAGAATTAGGCCTCAATATCAAGTATCACACCATTTAAAATGATATTTTATTTTCTCTCAAAAAATGAAAATTAATTATAATAAAAGAAAACTTATTCCTGAAAAAATAAAAGGCACTCGGTTCAAAGGGACTATCCCCGGGAAAATAACTGAAAATGAAAAGTCAAGGAACCCATTCTAAAGAAATAAAAGACTCAATAAAACAATAAAAATTAGAAATTTATTCTTCCACCCCACACTTAAAAAGATGTTATGTCCCCGAAGTATTTAATAAAATTTAAAGCAAGGGTTAGAAAACTCCTTGAGGCCCTTAGGCCTAACTAGTAGCATGTTCTCTTAATTTTCATCAAGGGTCGTCACCCCACACTTAAGCCTAAACGTGCTCCGTAGCTAAAAATTTTGAATACTCAGACTTCTCCAAACCCTATAGAAACAACACAAAAAATGTCACTAAAAGAAGAAGTTACACTATAAATTGGGTTGCCTTCCAATAAGCAATTAATTTAACGTCGCGACACGACACAAGTAAGTTCACCACCTTTCTTTCAACTTTGAACTTATGAATTGTAACCCTAACTTTGCATCAACTTTTCTACTCTTCTCAAAGGGTGGTGGTATGAAGATAAAAGAATCAAGTAATATATCTCGCATCTTGCACTTCTTGACCCTTAGATGAGGAATGTTGTTTTGTCTACATGGACTAAAAAACTTTAGAATGTAGGGGCCTTGTACATCATCTTTACGCTCATCCATTAGTTTAGATTTTATAGAAAAATGTTTTGAATGAGATTCAAGTTGCCTCAACTCCAAAACAACATTATTTACAACTCCTCTTTTTTGTACTCTTTCTCAACATCGATATAAAGGAATAAAGTATAGTTGAATGGTTGGAATTCCTCTTGTTGCTCCACTAGTTGGTCACCATCCACGAAAATTTGTAATTGAGCATCAGACGCCTTAATCTTTTTCTTCAAGTGAGCATCTGAGTCATGAATACCTGAACAAAATGGATCTATTTCTTGTGTGAGCTCAACTTTTCTTTCAATTAGTTGGGTTGTCATGTATGTCAGACCATCATAGATAGAGTCGTGAAATTTGAGAAGTTGAGTTTGTTCTTGTAGCCAAGATTGACTCACTATCTCTGTTTCTCCATAGCTTTCTACTTGTTGGGCTTCAATCTCCTCTAATTTAGCTAGAACTATAATTTCTTATTGAATAACATCAAGCTCATCTGGCAGTTTCATGATTTTTTTGTGCTTTTCCGTGCATTCAAATAATTGTTTGGTGATTTTTGAATTACCCTTGTCCAACAATATTTGTACATTTCATAAGTGAATTCACATTCTGCGCCTCTTGTTTTGTGTTTTCCGCTTCATCGCCCCTACCAATATCACGAATAATAGAAGAATCATAATAGGGGTTTTGTGTGAAGGGAATAAGTTTTAGGACAACCATTCCAATGAATATATTGACAACCACATATATGACATAAAGGACATTCATTACCAGCCCCGATTTATCCCAAAAATTCCATATCAATAAGAGGTCTAAATTATTCAGTGAAACAAAAAAATTATTAAATTTCTTTTTTTAAAAACAAGAAAATAATAAATAGATAAATAAAATGAAAAAGTAGAACCTAGAATAATAGTTAATTTCTAAGTCCCAAACAGCGGCTCCAAAAATTGTTTCTCCCCAATATACAGACAAGTGTACGTGGTTGCGCAAGTAATATAGTTGTAACATCTCGTGACTTGAATTAACTAAGGTTAAGATAAGAAAAACAAGAAAAATAAAATTTGAAAATAAGTAAGGAAATCTGGAAAATTTCCAGCTTTCAAAAGTGAGTTTTTGTCATTTTCAAACGGCCATAACTTCTAGCTCATGAGAAGTTCGGATGAGTTGTTTATATGGATAGAAATCTCTTGGGAATATCTTTCCAACGATGCCAAGTTTGCGAATTCTGAGGTGGTATGAGGGAGATATGACTTTTGGAAGTTGATCTGTTGGGCAGAGGAAAGTCAAAATCTGGATTTGTTAAGGGCGTTTTGGTCTTTTCCTAAACCAATTAATTAATTTCGTTTTTGGGGTAATAAGTTGGGGTCTAAGATGATCCCATTCAGTTTACGCATTTAGAAAACAAGTTAGGGCTTTGAGAGAAGAGAAAAGAAGAGGAGAAAAGAGGAGAAAGAAGAAGAAGACACAAGAACCATTGCGTGTATTTTGTCGGGGGTGATACCTATCCAGTTATGTGAGATCATTCGGTGTTGGGTCCTTTCACCCACACTCCAACTTAATTCAATCTAGCAATTTAGAGTTATTTGAATGAAAATCTTGAAGTTCTTGATGAAAATTTGTGAAGTTCTTGTTTGATTGAATTGTAGTTGATATCTAGTAGTTTTGATTCATGTTTTCGGACTTTTTTCGGGTCTAAATTATTGGGTAATGAGTTATTTAGGGATCCTAAGTATTTGGGGTGGGATCCATGGGAGTTTGGGAGGTTTATAGATGAAAATAAAGAAGAGAAGTCGGAGGTCCCGTCAGACACCCTTTGGGGCACCGCGCCTGCCAGAGCGCCTTACTGAAGGCTCTGTCTGACACGCCATGGCGCGGCGTGCCAGTCAGAGCACCCGAGACAAGGATCTGTCCAACAGGCCCTGGCGCTCCATGCCTCTCAGAGCGCCACTAACCCCTGGAGACCCCGTTCTTTCTCTATCTTTTCGTACTAGTTCCTAAGAGATGTACCTTTCATTCCTAGTTGATTCCAACACTCTAGAGTACATCTAAACATCATGAAATTATCCATAAACATGACATAATGATCCTTGAATCCATAATCAAAATTCAAGAGAAGTTAGGATCAAAGTCAAGAAAGTAAGAAGTCAAATCTAAAGATATGATGTGAGTAAAACTAAAATTTTCAAAGTTCTTAGAGTCTGACTTAAACGTTTTAACTTTTTTTTAAGGCTCAAGTTCGAGTTAAGGAAAAGAGTAAAGGTTATGTTCATTTCTCAAAAACGTATAAGTGAACTAAGTATTCCCTAAGAGTTAAAGTTTCAAGTTAAGTAAAGAGCAAGATTTGAGTTCAATTCTCTAAAGTTATAAAGGGGGACTAAGTATTCCCTAAAGGTTGATAAATGTTTTACAATTAAGTAAAAGTGAACCTAGAAGTTCTAAAAGAGTTTTGAACTAAAAGGAGAACATTGATTCCAAAAGGAGGTTTTTAAAAGCTAAAGGGTTGAATAAATTATCTCAACCCAAAGGAAGCAAGTTTTATTAAAAAAATGAGCTAAATAATATTTTGGGAGTAGTATTGAGAACCGATGTGGGGATGAGAGTTCAGATAACTCAAGTCCCCATGTAAACCATGTAGACATCATGTGTATTAACATGTCATACTTTTTAGATGATCACGTCAGTTAGCCAATGGATCCACTAGGTAGAGGATGTTCTATGCGACGACAAAGTATAGGACAGTTCTGGCAGCGTGGGAAAGGTGTTGTATCACCACTTAGGCTTATAGTGGTGGTTGTCGATTAGAGAAACTCCCATAGAAACTATATTACTTTCATATATAAGTAAAGTTGAGTTTATTATTGTTATATCTTTAATGAATTAAGAGTTATACTGTTTTATCAGTTTTTACATATATACATTGCATATGTCCTTATTTCTTTATATTGAGTTGTTATCTTATGAGTTGAGCAGAACCAAGGTAAGTTCGTACTTACTCCATTTCAAGCTCTATAGTTGTGTGTAGCATTCCAACTCACATACTCGTACATTCAATGTACTGATGTCTATTGGTTATTATCATCTTATGATGCAGACACAGGTAATCAGGATCAGCACACAGCGCCCCGTTGATCCAATTGAACGATCCACAGTCATTTGGTGAGCCTCCTCGCATTCTAGAGGAAATCCCTTTATTTGATTTTATAGCTTAGTTATTAGTATGTTGTGGGGTCTATCCCTACATCCATCTTATTCAGTTTAGAGTCATCATAGACGATGTAGTAGTCCTGTTTTGGAGTTTCCTTTACTTTATATTTCATATGTTCTAGTGTTGAGATTTGAATGTCAGTTTGGAAATGACAGTTATCTAAGTTCTTTGATAAGAATGCTTTTAATTCTTTATCTTAGATGACTATAGTCTTCCGTTGAGTCAATTAAGTCAGGCCAAGGGTTCGCTTGGGGGCCAACCATGGTCTTCGAGTGTCGGTCACGTCCAGGGTGTAGGCTCGGGGCGTGACAATAGTGGCTCTTTAAAGAACAAAATTATCGAACCCAAATGACTAGTCAATTAACTATTTTTACTAAATTATACTAGTCTAATTATTTATCTATGACTTTCAAAAGAAAAGAATGCAAGAAAAAAAAACTAAAATTACGCACAATGATTGGAAAATCCAGGACTGCAGCATGCAATGAATCACATGTATCATATTCTTAACTTAGAACTGAATTTTAATTGTCAAGTTACTGGTATATAGGGTTAATTGTATGAGCCGATCTACTCACCTCTCATCGCCTACTCCAGTTAGCTATCTAACTACATCGTTGAGCGGGGATATATAGACTAACTGGCGAGCATTTATATTTCATCCTATTTTGTAACCAGTAAGTTGTTCATCCGGGCGTCACTCCTAAACAAAAATCACTTCAATAAAATGGGTCGATCGAGCTCTCTATTTTATCTAGTCTATCTAACCCCTCCTCTCTCAATCTTAAGATTAGGGAATAGATTTATCTCGTGGTGATCAAGCACAATATACTAAAACACGAATATAGAAGTAACTTATAATGAGAACCAAGAATTAATTCAAAAAGCCTTAAATAATAAACAATCAGTCTGCAGCTACAACCCATGAACAAGGATGTGCCGCCATTATTCTATAAGAAGAAAAGAAGAAGAAGAAAAGAACCCTAAAAATTTTGACGATTTTCTACTTGATTCCCTATGATTGATCTCCCTCCTCTATAATTGTTCTATGGACTATTTATAGATATAAAAATCCTAAATAAAATAATTGATTCCAAAGGAAATCAGGAATCGAAAAATCAAGCGGAGGTGGAAATGTTGTATGCCTATGCTGCCAAACCGCCTCACAAATATATTGTGCATTCAATTGCAGCCACGTGGCAGCAAAGTTGTTCAATTTCGCTGTTTGGTGCAACTTTTCTTTATATATTATTATATCAAATTTATTCCATTAAGATGCCTTCTTGATGTCCTTCTATAATCTTCCATATTTAATTCGTTTTATTTGCAAACTTCTTCAGCGTTACATCAATTTACTCTTACAAATAAAACACACTATTTAGAACAATTCATAAAATTCATACCCAAAACAGAAAAATATATATAATAAAAGTGAGATAAATAACGATTAAAAATATATATATTTGGCCTTATATAGTTGCACTAACCACACGACTCATGATGAGAATTTATTCAAGGAGCTGAAGCCCACTAAAATTTCCAAGTTTCGGATAGGACATGGAGATCACCTTCATGTCAAAGGAATTGGAACCATAGCTATCAAGATGAGCACTGGCACAAAGAGAATTTCAGAGGTTCTTTATGTTCCTAAAATTGATCTGAACTTGTTAAGTGTTGGACATCTTATGGAAAAAGGATTAAGGGCTTTCTTCTAAAATCATCACCATCAAATCAGTGATACTACTGGAACTGAAATTTTTAGGGTGAAGATGAGAGGAAGGAGTTTTTCGTTTGATCCAAGAGAAATAGCAACATGATGAAAAGAAACCTGGCACAAGAGACTTTTCCGTTGTCATCTACAAGCACTATTATTGCTGAAGAAGGAAGATATGATGACAAGAATACTACCAACTCTAGTTGATCACTTACCAAGTTGTCAAGCTTCTCAATTTGGTATGAAGAATAGGAAGTCATTTCCTAAAGCAACATGGCGGACTTCTCAAAGGTTGTAACTGATTCCCAGATGTTGAAGGACCTCAAAGAACACCACCCCTTAGTGGTAGTATATACTATGTTATATTAATTGACAATTATACCAGATTCTTCTGGATTTATTTATGAAATATAAATTAGAAGTGGCTGGAATTTCCATGAAGTTCAAAAAGATGGTTTAAAGTCAAAGTGGTTGCAGAATCCAATCCATGCGTTCTGACAATGGAAAAGAGTATAATTCTGAAGAACTTAACAATTTTTGTGAGGAAGCATGTATTACTCATCAGCTTACTGCTCCATTACTCCAAAAAAATGGAGTTAGTAAAAGGAGAAACAGATATATAATGGAGATGTCACGGTGCATGTTGTATAAAAAAGAGTTTCCAAAAAGTTTTTGGGCCGAGGCACCTAATACGACCATATTTCTCCAAAATCGGCTTCTTACTACATCATTACATAATAAAACGCCATTCGAGGTTGTGAATGGATTCAAACCGTCACTAAGATTCATTAAAGTATTTGGTTGTGTTTCTTTCTTTCATGTGCCACATGTTAAAAGAGAAAAACTTGACAAGAAGGCTCTTACTAGAATATTTGTGGGTGCTCATCCTCCAAAGCGTACAAAAATATATAATTCACAAATGGGGAAGATGATTGTCAGTGGAGATTGGCCTTTTGCTGAGGAAGAGAAATAGGATTGGACGGACAATTAGCTTTCAGTCAAAGCTTCAGAGGAGCAGGAATCTGATCACTGGAAAAATGAGTTGGTGGATGATCTTCCAATTATAGGTACAACACTACTCTCTGACATCTACCAACAAAGTAATGTGGCATTTTGTGAGCCTGCAGGGCACGATGAAGCACTTCAAGATTAAAAAAAAATGAAGAAACACCATGGATCCAGAGATGCTAATTATCAAGACAAAAAAAACTTTGGAGCTAGTTGACTGACCGAAAGATAGGAAGGTCATTGGAGTAAAATGGGTGTGTAGAACCAAGCTCAATTCTGATGGTTCTATCAATAAATACAAGGCTAGTCTTGTTTTCAAGGGATATGCCCAAATAATCTGTGTTGATTACTCGTACACCTTTGATCCAGTAGACCCATTGGATACCATTAGATTGTTGCTTGTAATAGCAACAAAAAAGGGTTGGAAAGTGTTCCAGCTAGATGTGAATGTACTTTTTAAAATGGTGTAATACTGTAAGAAATCAATGTAGAGAAGCCCGAGGATTTCTTTGAGCAAGAAAAAGGAGAAAAAAGTGTGTATGCTTAAAAAGGCTATTTATGGCTTAAAACAAGCTCCAAGAGCTTGATATAGCACGATTGATGATCACTTGTTGAGTTTGGGGTTTGTACGAAGTGTATCTGAAGTCACTCTTTATGTCAACAATAAAGGAACTGGTCTTTTGATTGTTTCCATTTATGTTGATGATCTCTTGGATACAGGAAACAATGTGTGGCTACTTGAACAGTTTAAGAGGGAAATGATGCAAGTCTTTGAAATGACAGACTTGCGGCTAATGACATACTTTCTGGAAATGGAAATCAAGAGAGGCTGTAATGAAATTTGTATTTGCCAAAAGATGTATGCTCGAGAGATACTCAAGAAATTACATATGGAAAATTGCAAGGCAAAAACCACACCAATTAATCCAAATGAGAAGTTACGCAAAGGGGATGGACCGATCAAATTGATGAAGTAAATTTCAAAAGCTTGATTGGATATTTGTTGTATCTCCCTGCTAAAAGGCTGGATATTCTATTTGTTGTAAGTCTTTTATCTAGATTTTTGCATTGTGCTATTAAAATGCATTTACGAACAATAAAAAGAATTATAAGATACATTAAAGGTACTATTGAATACGGTGTTAAATTCAAGAAGTGTGAGAATTTCAATTGTATGGATTATCCGACACTGATTTGGCTGGACCCATTGACTACATGAAAAGTACATCAGGATATTGTTTCAGTCTGGGATCAGGGATTTTCTCTTGGTGTTCAAAAAAGCATAAAATTGTGGCAGAATCCATGACAGAGGTTGAATTCATTGTTGAGGTTCATGTTGATAATCAAGCTTCAATAGTAATTTTGTATAATCCGATGTTCTATTAAAAGACTAAACACTTCAATATCAATTTGTTTTTATTGAGGGATGTCCAGAAAAAAGGAGAAGTGATTCTTGTTTATTGCAAATCTGAAGATCAGCTAGCAGATGTATTTATGAGATCCCTTCCTGTCAGCAAGTTCGACTTCCTAAGGCAATAACTTGGAATTCGCAGCTCCTAATGCAAGGAGGAGTATCAGTTAGTTTCTAGGACTGTAGTTTCTTTTTCTAAGATTCTTGTACTTCTTTTTTCAATTATCTTAGGGGTAGTTAACATGGTTAGCACCATGAATTAAAATTAGGACCATGATCTATTTCAGTTTTTTTAATTGTATGTTTATGTATTTTCTAGTTCTTTATTACAGAATATAGAACTCTTTGCATAAGGTTTTTCTCTAAGTCATCTTCATATTTAGTTCCTTTATTCCCCTGCTTTCCTTTTTGTAGCAAACTAGACATTGTTTTCATTGTGTTATCTGTCATTAGTCTTATTACAACTTATTGGGAATTTGATCCTTTAAATTGGGGAATCATGGGGACTCCGGATGGAATAAATTCATGGATGAAAAGCTATCATACCTTGATAACAAAGTCCACAAATGCTTGAGTATTGGAGATTTAACCTAGATCATAGCTTGAACTCTTTCTTCCTTTTCATGTTTTAGAGAGAGAAATATTTGAGAGAACTTTGGGATTTCTTTTGGGGCCTTCGAAATAATGCCTTGAATGGGTGAGTTTATTAGTTAAAATAACTTATATAGGTGTACTAGTCTTGGGTTAAAGGACCTAAGTTTAATCTAGTTAAATTCGGAAAGACCAAATTTAATTACCGCTCACTTAATAGTGTACTGTAAATCTCCACGCGAGGCTCCACGAGCCGTGGTCCTCACAACGAGCCGTGGTCCTCCTTGTGGTCTTGAACCAGTATCTAGGCCACCTTCCCTTGACCCCTATAAACCTAAGACACCTTTACAACCCTTCCCACAACCCGACAAGGCCTTCACGAGCATTCGTCTAGTGGATCGTGGGGAGGTTCTCTTGTTTGGGAAGCTTGGTGAAGTTACTGCCTCACCACCACGAGGGGCACCACAAGCCGTGAAGGATCTCGTGGGAAGGTGGACATTGCATACGGAAGGTTGGGCTGCCATAGCACTCTCCTATGGCTCTAGCCCTCACACTTAACCCTAAGTTAGCCTACTAGATTCCGACGTGTTAGAACAACTCATCAAGTCCTAACTACTAAAGGCAAATGTTTAAAGCTACAGAAAGCTATTTATTTTTTTATAATCATGTATTCTGCCTTATAGAACAGAGAGAAACTCATGAAAACTCAAAAATCACTAAAGCTTACAAGAGGTAAAGGTGTAAACTATAAAGCCTCATCTAGGTCTCTTCGTCTCTTTTTTCTCACTGCTCAATTGCTTCTCAAATCTCAAGTTTGTTTGATTAATCCTTCTCGTTCGAAGGTACTGATTAAAGTCTTCATCTCTTTTTTCGTTTATCTATTTAACTCCCCTTTTAATGTGTTATTTTGTCTCTTTCTTCTTCTTTTTAACTTAGTTTTTTTGTTTTTTCATTTGAATAATTATGTGTATGCATTTTGGATATGTAACTCATGTAGTGTACTACATGTGTTATTTTAGCCTAATGATTTATGTTGTGTCTTTTTCTTGTCGATTGTTCAAGGCATGTATTTCTGAGTCCTGAATCGATTTTAGTATTATTGACTCAAATATTTTTTCCAAACTTCATAAGTCGAGATATTATTCGCTTAATTTTTGATGGGTCGCTATTTTCTTGAGATAATTTGCTCTCTTTTTAATTTTGTTGAATTTTGTTGTTAATTTTCATGTTGTTTGTGACTTAGTTTGATGTTGATTATTTTTTTATATTGATTTTTTTTTCTTCACAGTTACTCAAAATCAAACTCATAGCATGACTAAAGACAAACAAACTGATAAGGTGATGGGTGAATGTGAGGACCATGGTAACTTCTGAAGGTACAAAAGTAAAATAAGACCATTGCTCTCATGAGTATTCTTTTAAGACACAGACAATACGTCTACTCTTCTCGGTCATATATTGAGAAGTACTAAGCGACCTGCCGGTGTTGATAAAAATATCCAAATATAAACTTTAAAGCTATTCCAGAGAGTATCCTTATAATTCTGTCTTAAGTACCATCAATATATTATTCTTTTGTTGGTCAATGATCCTTTCTTAGGTTGTTTTTGTTGCGTTTCTTTGAATTTCTTAGTTTACAAGTCTAGTAAAACACTTTGTTTCTTTATTTACTATTATTACATTCCTACAGTAAGAGCTTAACTGATTTTAATCATGATTTATACTATATTTCAGTTCAGTTACTTTCATCCTTCAGTTCATTGTGTTATCAACCCTATTACATACATGTACATTCAAAGTAATGATGTCATTTAACCTGTATCATTTCATGGTGCAAATTCAAGTACTTAGGATCATCAACCAGAGTTTCATTGAGATCACAACATACACGCGTCGGCTTTTGGTGAGGCCTCCTTACTTTCAAAGGACTCTAATTTTATGATTTGTTAGTAGTAATTTATTTAGGTGTCGTGGGTCTTTTCCCAACGCCTATGTTTATACATTAGTGGTTTCATAGATAGACAGTCACAGTCTTACAATATTCATTTTAGATATTTTATTTAAAATTATATGTTTAATACTCAGTATTTTCAAATAAATTTTAAGATTTAATATGTTGTTTTTAAAAACTTCTTCTGTTATAATGCTTGTGTATGCTTGAGTTAGTTTTCCTCTTGTAGTTAGCAGGAATGAGAGTTCACTTGGGGACCAACAATGATTCTCAAGTGTCGGCCACATCCGGGGTGTAGGCTCAAGCTGTGAAAGGTTCGTGAATGGGGCGACCCTTTGCAAACGCGGTGAGACCCATATGAAGGCGGTGGTCGTGACACTTTGTCTCCACGAATGCGACACCTACAACACTTCACCAACACCACTACATCAACAGTTCCATAAGAAAGAAAAATCCTTCGTTTGGGGTACGAAGTTCATTGAGAATCCCATCAATGCATATATGAGCTATGCTACCTAGTTGGAAACAACATTCCGGACTTATCAAAATTAATGAAAGAACCAATAGAGGTGATTTAGTCAAAATGTTGACTAAAGTCTACACTTATTAAGAAATGCCAAACAAAACGTTAAACTCCACAAGGTCATTACGATTACCTTAAGAATCAAACTAAAAGTCATTTTACACCAAACTTAACATTTCACAGCTTACCACACTGAATAAATTCCATTCGAAGCGTGTTTAGAAAGAAAGTTACCAAGGTCAAACTTTGGGAAAACCTCCAAACTACACAAACTCCAAAAAAAGCCTCGACACCTATACCGATAATCACACTAGACCAAAATGACCCTTCTAGTACAACTGATGGAACTAACAAAATTTCCATTAGACATCAAAATATCTAGATATTGAGTGAAGTCAACTCTTGCACATCTTAAGCCTCCCAAATGGAAAAAACCACTCAATACTCACCCAACAACCTTGGGAAACATGTCACCCAACCCACCATCATAAAAAAGCTATACGAAACTTCGAGAAGGGGAAAATAGTAAAACCACACAAAAATGACCTCAAGGGTCATTACACTTGTTGAATTTTGAAATAAACCTTTATAAATGTAAAATAAAGGCTGAGTAAATAACTAATTGACAAAGTTTATAACACAACTTACATTTAAAATTATAAATGAATTGATACAATTAATTATTCAAATAAATTATTAGAATGCAATCCTGAAGCTAGGTGAAAGAAGTCAACATCCTTTTGTTTATTGTCGTATTGCTATCTCTCTTTTTTTTTCTCACAAACAACATTCTTCTTATTTTTTTTATACTTGAGTGTTCTTTTGCCGAATGATTCATATTTTGAGCTCCTTTAGTTGAAAGATTTCAATCAAATTCAATTTCAACTTGTGTGAGCCTGTTAGTACATACACTTCGGAATGCAAGAAAACATGACGAGATTATAAGAATAAGTTTACCAATTTCTTTTGTTTTTGAATTATCAAATAACCAAATGTGAAGAAGAAGCAAACTATAGTTTAACAATAGTAGAAACTTGTTAAAAATATCAAATGTTCTAAAGTAAGATATGCATAATGTTTATATGAATTTTCTTATAGAGGTTATCGATCTAACACAATTTATTCTTCTCAATATTCCTTACATGATACGATTTCCATCATTTTCATATGTTGTCAAAAAGTTTGAGCCATAATCAACAATATTGTCATTTAAAATATGATCAGAATTATTCGGAAGACTATGTTCACATGTAACTTGGTTGAGATTGTGTGATATATGTGAAGATAGTATTTCGAATCATAAAAATCATATTTTAAATGAAAATATTATCAATCATGGTCAAACCTTTTGACAAAATATTAAAATGATGGAATATCGAGAAGTATAACATTTCGTTCCATCGATGACCTCTATAAGGTAATTCATATAACAATATGTCTATCCTACTTTATATATCATATATTTTCAGAAATTTCTAGTATCGTTTGATAATAGTTTGCTTCCCTTGTTTACTTTTGGTTAGTATGTATTTTCCAAATAAAATAAATTGTTAATCTTATTTTGATTATCTCGTCATGTTTCCTTCCACTCTACAGTGTATTAACAAGCTCTCACTAGTTGAAGCTGAATTTAATTGGAATCTATTAATTAAAGAAGATTAAAAAATGAATCTTTCTAGAAAAATATTCGAGTATCAAAACAAGCAAAAAGAATGTTGGTTGTAATATAAAAGGAAGATGAAATATTAACGAAACAAATAAAAGGATGTTGTGACTTCTTCCACTTAGCTTCAAGATTGCATTTAAATCATTTCTCGGAATGTACTATTGCATCAGTTCACTAACAATTTTACATTTAAGTCACCTTATTATCTTTTGTCAATTACTTCTTTGGTTCGTCTTTATTAACTACCCTTTATAATGGTTTATTTCAAAATTCGCCAGCAAGACCAGTATGATCTATCAAAGTGTGTTTCCATCCTTCTCAATATGAGATTTATCTAGCTTACCCATTTTATGTATTTTCCTCTATTAATTCATGTGTTATATAAGTTAGAGTCACCTTCTAGGTGGAATTGTACTATACGTCAACTTCGGTAGGATCTTTTCCCGTGCTAGCTATTCCAAAGAGAACAACAGTCATATATATATATATTCCCTTTTAATTTATTTATTTCAAAATTAGCATTCCCCTTTCATGAAAAATTGTGACTTTCATGAAAAGTTGTGACTTTTATGAAGAGTTGCGACTTTCGTGAAAGGTTGTGATCTTTCTGAAAAATATTGACTTTTACGAAGAGCTTTAGCCTTTCCCGTAAGGCATAATTATAATTTATTCACACTTTCCTTTGTTGTTTATAAATAGAGGGATTTCCTCTCATTTTAAAATAACGAAAATTCTGAACTTCTTCTTCTTCTTCTGCACATTAAGTTAAATATTTGATTCAGAACTTCTTCTTCTTCTGCACAATTAAATATTTGTATATTTTACTCCTTTTGAGTGAGTCACTGACAAGGAGACACTTTGCGTTCAATGGGTTCGAGTTTTCCTTTTCTTTTTCCATTTTACTATCACAAATCCTGGTATATCTTTTTACAATCATTCACTTATACTTATGATATTTATTATTATTTTTTACTACATATTTTAAACTTTGTTGTTTATGTTTCTGTAAAGTTATTGTTATAAGTATTTGTTAGTATAAACTGTATGTAAATCTAACTATGCAGATTTACAAATAACTTTTTACAAAAGACATGTATTTACAACATTCTATAATGAAATCTTTTTTTCTCCAAGAAATCAAGACTAAAGTTTATATGATTGCTTGTTATTGTCATAATAATGTCAATATTAAAAGGAGTTAAAAATAGAAAGTCAAATGATAAAATTAAAACTAGCAACTAAGTATAATTATATGATATACAATAATGACTATTCTGTCACACCAAAGAACTTCTTTTAAGCTTTTTTCTCATTTTCCCATACTTCTCTTTCATCCTTTTCAAAGATCCTTAATGTTTTGTTTGTGCACAATTTCAATTCCATAATACTATCATAACTATATTACATATCGAATTTGAATTTTGGAAGATTGCATTTTAATTTTAAAACACATAATGACTACATATTACTTATTTGTATATCACATGATTATGCAACCTTTGTTCTTGATAAAAACATTAGTTATACATATACATTTAAAACTTATTTAATATTTTGAAAGTAATTGATAGTGTTATACTAACAAAATTTGGAAAGGAGAAAATTGAGAAAATATTTATTTCACTCTCTAATAAAAGACACTATGTAACCATGGTAAAATGAAATTATTTAAACTTGGACAAAATAGTGTTATGATTTGTAATTTTGCCTTTTATTTTAATATAACAAATGGTAAACTAGGATGGAATAACCTTTCATGAAAAGTTGTCACTTTTATGAAAAATTGTGACTTTTATTGAAAAGTTTTGACTTTTATTGAAATTTGTGACTTTTATGAAAAGTTGACACTTTTATGAAAGTTCGTAACATTTATGATAGGTTGTGACCTTTCCGAAAAGTTGTGACTTTTTTGAAGAGCTGTGACTTTTTTCGAAGAGTTGTGACCTTTTCAGTAAGACACAATTAAGATTTGTTCGCACTACCCTTTGTTGTCTATAAATAGAGGGGTTTCCTCTCATTTAAAAATAACGAAAATTCTGAAATTCTTCTTCTACACAGTTAAATATTTGATCCAGAATTTCTTCTTCTACACAATTAAATTTTTGTGTTTTTTTCTACTGTTGAGTGACTCACTAACAAGGACACACTCTGCATTCATTATGCATTCATTAGGCTCAATTTTTTCTTTCTTTGTTTCATTCTGTTGTTACATATTTTTGTAAAATTATTGTTATAAGTATTTGTTAGTACAAACTATACGTAAATCGAACTATGCAGCTTCACAAATAACTTTTTATAGAATACATTTATTTACAATATTCTCCAAAGAAATATTTTATTCTCCAAGAGATCAAGCCTAAAGATTTATATGATTTTTTTTGACATAATAATGTTAATATTAATAGGAGTAAAAAAATAGAAGGTCAAATAATAGAATTAAAACTAGCAATTAATTATAATTATATGATACACAATGATGACTACTCTCTCACACCAAAAATTACTTTTTTTTTGAACATTTTTCCCATTATCCCTTACTTCTCGTTCATACATTTTAAGGATCCTTAATGTTTTGTTTGTGCACAACTTCAATTCCAACCACTATCATAACTATCTCTCTCTCTCTCTCTCTCTCTCTCTCTCTATATATATATATATATATATATATATTGCATATGTCCTTATTGCTTTATATTGAGTTGTTATCTTATGAGTTGAGCAGAGTCAAGGTAAGTCCATCCTTACTCCATTTCAAGCTTTATAGTTGTGCGTAGCATTCCAACTCGCATGCTCGTACATTCAATGTACTGATGCCAGTTGGCCTGCATCATTTTATGATGCACACGCAGGTACCCAGGATCAGCACGCTTCGTTGATCTAGACCGAGATCCAGAGTTAGTGGTGATCCTCCTTGCATTCCGGAGGACATCATTTTCATTTATTTATTGGTCTAGATTTTAGGATGTTATGGGGTCTGTCCCAACATCCCTTTTCAGTTAGTTTAGAGGCTTCGTAGACAATAGTATTTCCGTTTAGAGTTTGTTTTATATTATTGAGACTTAAGTGCCATTTTGGCCAGATTTATTATATGAAGTACTCTCCTATAAACATGTTGTATTTCTCGAGTAAGTTGAGTTTAGTCTTCCGCTGAGTTAAGTAAGTCAGGCCAAGGGCTCACTTGGAAGCCATAAATTGTCTCCGAGTGCCGGTCCTGCCTAGGGTGTAGGCTCGGGGCCTGACGAACTTGGTATCAGAGCACAGATTTCAAGATTCATAGGGAGTCTATGAAGCCGTGTCAGTAGAATCTTAGTTGTCGGTGTGAAGCGCGCCACATCTATGATTAAGAGGCGACAACATTTAGGAATGTTTCCCTTCTTTCATATTATTTTCGTGTGAAGTGTATATCTCTAAAATCTCTCTCTAATTCGTGCTTACGCGTATTTTTAGATCATCATGCCTCCACGAAGAGCAATAAGAGGTCGACCAGCCCGAAGAAATGTTTAGGAACAAGAAATTCCGAATGCACCAGATGCGCAGCCCCAAGGAGAGGTTACAAATGCCGAATTCCGAGAAGCTATCCGGATGTTAAGTCAAGTGGTAACCAACTAGGTCGGGAAACAGAGAGGACCTTGACAATAAGGGGTTGACACTTCGAGAGTTCGTGAGTTTCTGAGAATGAATCCTCTTAGTTTTAGATCAAGCACTACTGAGGATCCAGAAAACTTCGTGGAAGAGTTGAAGAAGTTATTTGAGGTAATGCATGTGGTTGATGTTGAGAGGGTTTAATTGTCTGTATATCAACTGAAGAATGTGGCTAGAACCTGGTTTGATCAATGGAAGGATGGTAGAGCTGAGCGTGCACCACAACTAAGTTGGGCTTGCTTCGAAAAAGCCTTCTTGGGGAGGTTCTTTCCTCGTGAGCTGAAGAAGCCAAGGTGAGGGAGTTTCTTGCTTTGAAATAGGACTCGATGAATGTACATGACTACGGGTTGAAGTTCACCCAACTATCTCGCTATGCTCCGGAGATGGTGAAAGACATGAGGAGCAGAATGAGTCTATTTGTTGCCGAGTTGGGTTGGCTTCAATTAAGGAAGGTAGGGCTGCCATGTTGATAGGTGACATGGACATATGCAGACTAATGGTATATGTGCAACAAGTTGAAGAGGAGAAGCTCAAGGACAGAAAAGAGTACCGAAATAAGAAAGCAAAGACTGGGAATGAGTATGGCCAACAGAAAGGTGGTCCAAGTAGACCACCATCCAGAAACAAAAGGGTCAGAAACCATCATATGCTAGTGCACCTATGCCAAGAAATAGAGGTGAGTATGATGACCAGAATTCACAGAACTTCAAGGCTAGACCAGCCCAATCCCAAGGTAGTGTGGCACAAGGATGTAGTGGAATTTCTGCATGTGGTAGATGTGGTAGAACCAACTCGGGTAGATGTCGTGATGGACAGACAGATTGTTACAAGTGTGGTCAATAGGGTCACTTCATGAGAGAGTGCCCCAAGAATAAGCAAGGTGGTAAAAATCCAGACAATATAGTCCAATCTTCATCAGTTGCTCCACCAGACAGGGCTTCACCTAGAGGAGCCACTTTCGGTACTGGCGGAGGGGAAAACCATCTCTATGCAATCACTAGCCTCCAAGAGCAAAAGAACTCTTCAAATTCTCTCACGGGTATGATCAAAGTCTTTACTTTTGATATTTATGCTTTGTTAGACCCAAGAGAAAGTTTATCCTTTGCACTCGTTATGTTGTAAATCAGTTTGAAATTCTTCCTGAAAAGCATTGTGAATTCTTCTGTGTTTCTACACCTGTTGGGGAGTCTATTCTATCGGAAAGAGTCTATCGTGATTGTCATGTTTTCATCAATCACAAGAATACCATGGCTAATTTAATAGAGTTATACATGGTGGATTTTGATGTCATTTTGGGTACGGATTGACTCCAAGCTTGTTATGCATCAATAGATTGCAGAACTCAGTTTGTCAAGTTCCAAATTCATAACGAGCCAGTCATAGAGTGGGATTGTAGTTCAGTAAGGCCTAAGGGTCGGTCCATTTCGTATCTTAAGGCGAGAAAGTTAGTTTCTAAGGGATATATTTATCACTTTGTCTGAGTTATTGACTCAAGTTTTGAGGTACCTTCCCTTCAATCAGTTCCTATAGTTAGCGAGTTTCCAGAAGTCTTTCCTGATGATCTACCCGGAGTCCCTCCCAAAAGAAAGATAGAATTTTGCATAGAAGTCATACCACATACTCATCCTATCTCTATTTTGCCTATAGAATGGTACCCGAAGAGTTAAAAGAGCTAAATGAGCAATTGAAATATCTGTTAGATAAAGGTGTCATTCGACCAAGTGTCTCACCTTGGGGCGCTCCGATCTTGTTTGTAAGAAACAAAGATTTTCCCCTTAGGATGTTTATAGACTACCGTAAGTTGAATAAGGTGACCATCAAGAACAAATATCCTTTTCCAAGGATAGATGATCTTTTTGATCAACTTCAAGGTGCTTCTTGTTTTTCCAAGATTGACCTCAGATCAGGCTATCGTTAGTTGAAAGTAAGGGAATGTGATATTCCCAAGACAACTTTTAGAACAAGGTATGGGCATTATGAATTTTTGGTTATGTACTTTGGTTTGACAAATGAACCTGCAATGTTCATGGATCTTATGAACAGAGTCTTCAAACCTTATTTAGATCTCGTCTTAATTGATGACATACTGATTTATTCAACGAATGAAGAAGTTCATGCTAGTCACCTAAGGATTGTTCTTCAGACGTTGAGAGACAAAGAATTGTATGCCAAATTCTCCAAGTGTGAGTTTTGGCTTAAGTCTGTGGAATTGTTAGGCCACCGTATTTTCTGGTGAAGGGATTAGAGTTGACACTCAGAAGATTGAGGCAGTTCAGAGTTGGCCTAGACCCACATCTCCAACAGATATACGAAGTTTCTTGGGTTTGGCTGGCTATTATTGGAGATTTGTTGAAGGATTCTCATCTATCTCTTCTCCTTTGACCAAGTTAACTTAGAAGACAGTCAAATTTCAATGGTCTGAAGCTTGTGGGAAATTATTTTAAGGAGTTGAAAAAGAAATTGACTACCGCACCGGTTTTGACCTTACCAAAGGGTACTTAATGCTTCGTGGTGTATTGTGATGCATCAAGAGTTGGCTTGGGCTGTGTTTTAATGTAGAATGGAAATGTAATATCTTATGCTTCTAGACAGTTGAAAGTTCATAAGAAGAATTATCCAACACATGACTTAGAATTGGTTGTATTAGTGTTTGCTTTGAAGATATGGCGTCGGTATTTATATGGTGTTCATGTAGATATATTCACTGATCACAAGAGTCTCCAATATGGGTTCACTCAGAAAAAGGTCAACCTTAGACAGAGAAGGTGGTTGGAATTATTCAAGAATTATGACATGAGTATTTATTACCACCCAGGTAAGGCTAATGTGGTTGATGATGCCTTAAGTAGGTTGTCAATGGGAAGCACTTCCAATGTTGAAGAAGAAAAGATGAGCTAGCGAAATATGTGCACAGACTGCACGACTGGGAGTCAGACTTATGGACTCCACATAAGGAGGCATAGTGGTGACCAATGGGGATGAATCATCATTAGTGTCAGAGGTGAAAAAGAAGCAAGACCAAGACACTATTTTGCTTGATTTGAAGACAAGTGTCCATAACCAATGAGTATTGGCTTTTGAACAAGGGCGATATGGTGTGCTGAAGTACCAAGGCAGATTATGTGTACCTAGGGTGGATGGAATCCAAGAGAGGACTTTGAGGAGGCTCATAGCTCTAGATATTCCATTCATCCGGGTTCCACCAAGATGTAACACGATTCTAGGGAGGTATATTGGTGGGAAGGCATAAATAAAGACATAGCTGAGTTTGTTGCCATGTGTTCAAATTGTCAGCAAGTGAAAGTGGAACACCAAAGGCCTGGAGGTTTAGCTCAGAATGGAAGTGGGAGATGATTAATATGTACTTCATCACAGGCTTAACAAGATCGCGAAGGCAACATGACTCTATTTGGGTGATTGTCGACAGAATGACAAAGTCAGCCCATTTCTAGCCGGTAAAGACTACTTATTCGGCTGAAGATTATGCAAAGTTGTACCTTAAAGAAGTGGTAAGACTTCATGGAGTTACAATCTCCATTATTTCAGATAAAGGTGCACAATTTACTGCACAGTTCTAGAAATCCTTTCAGAAAGGTTTGGGTTCAAAGGTGAATTTGAGTACTGCTTTCCATCCTCAGACAGATGGACAAGCAGAACGTACTTAGTAGACCTAAGAAGATATGTTGAGAGCTTGTGTGATCGACTTCAAGGGAAATTGGGATGATCACCTACCTCTCATTGAGTTCGCTTACAACAATAGCTATCATTCGAGCATCCAAATGGCCTCATATGAAGCTCTTTATGGGAGAAGATGTAGATCTCCTATTTGGTGGTTCGAAGTTGGCGAAGCAGGGTTCATAGGGCGAGATTTAGTTCACCATGCCATGGAGAAGGTTAAAGTGATTCAAGAAAGGTTGAAGACAACACAAAGTCTCCAAAAGTCCTACACAAATGTTATAAGAAGGTCATCTTAAGGTTTCACCTATGAAAGGACTTATGAGATTTAGTAAGAAGGGGAAACTTAGTCCCCGGTATATTGGACCTTATAGAATCTCCAAGAGAGTGGGCATTGTGGCTTATGAGTTGGAGCTACCCCAAGAGTTAGAAGCGGTTCATCCGATATTCCATATTTCTATGTTGAAGAAGTGCTTGGGTGATACTTCATTGATAGAACCAACAAAGAATGTTCATATTAAGGATAGTTTATCCTATGAAGAAGTTTCGGTCCATATTTTGGATCGGCAAGTTCGCAAGTTGAGGCCAAAAGAAGTTTTTTCAGTCAAGGTCCTTTGGAGGAACCAATTTGTTAAAGAAGCGACTTGGGAAGCTGAGAAGGATATGAAGAAGAGATATCCACATCTCTTTGAATGCGGAAGGAATTCAGATCAAGGTACTAAATTCTCTTCTTAGCACTTTATCAGGTTGTGTATAAACATGTTATTACTTGCTTTTGTTGTTCAGTGCTGAAATTATGTTACTACCCTTAGTTTAGAGAAAGAATTCTCATTCGAGGATGAATTTTCCCAAGGGGGAGATATTGTAACATCTCGCATCCTACAATTAACTAAGGTTAAGCTAATAAAAAAAAGAATAATCAATTTGGAAATCTGGAAAATCAAAAGTGAGTTTTGGTCATATTGAAACGGCCCTAACTTCCAACTCAGGAGGATCTTGGATGAGTTCTTTATATGGATGGAAAGCTGTCAAAAAATCTTTCCAATGACACCAATTTTGCAAAATTCCGAGGTCGTATGAGGGAGATATGACTTAAGGAAGTTGGGATGTCGGGCAGAGGGAAATCCAATCCGGATTTTTAGTCAGGGCAAATTTGACTTTTCACCCTATTAATCCTAAGTTGTTTTAAGGTTATTTAGGGGTAAATACTAAGTACCAAATCAGTTTTTACAAGTTTTGTAAACTCTTAGGTCTTGGGACAAAAAGAGAGAAGAATAGAAACAAAGAATAATCCAAACAAACGCCAAGAACGTTGCGTGGATTTTGTCGGGGGTGATCCCTATTAATGTATGTGAGACCATTCGGTGTTGGGTCCTTTCACACACCCTCCAACTTAATTTATTACAACAATTTAGAGTTATTTGAATGTAAATCTTGAAGTTCTTGATGAAAAGTTTGAAGTTCTTGTTGGTTGATTTGTAGTTGATCTCTAGTAGTTGTGATTTTTGTTTTCGGACTATTTTCGAGTGTAAACTATTGGTTAATGAGTTATTTAGGGATCCTAAGTGTTTGGGGTGGGATCCATGGAAGTTTAGAGGAGTTATAATTTAAAAATCAGAGAAGAAAAGTTAGAAATCGCGTCTGACAAGCCCTGGGGCGCCGCGCCAGCCACAACCCCTCACGACAAACTCTGTCCGTCAGACCCTGGCGCGCCGCACCAGCCAGAGCGCTTGAGGACAACCTCTGTCCGTCAGGCTCTGGCTCTCCGCGCCTCTCAGAGCGCCAAGACCTCCTAGAGACCCCGTTTTTTCCCTATCTTTCCGTACTAGTTCCTAAGTGATGTACCTCTCATTCCTAGTTAATTCCAACACTCTAGAGTTCATCTAAACATCATGAAATCATCTATAAATGTGAGATCATGATCCTTGAATCCATAATTCAATTCAAGGGAAGCTAAGATCAAAGTCAAAGAAGTTAATAGTCAAAGTCTAAAGTTAAGAAACAAGTCAAAGTGAGTTCTTAAAGTTTTCAAATAGTCATAAACAATCATTTTAACTTTGTTTTAAGGTTCAAGCTACAAGTTGAGGAAAGAGTAAAGAGTTGAGTAAACATCTCAAAGACTATAAGGGAACTAAGTATTCCCTAAGAGTTAAGTTTCAAGTTAAGTAAAGAGGAAAAGTTGAGTTCATTTCTCTAAAATTATAAGGGGACTAATTAATCCCTAAAGGTTATAAATGTTTTACATTTAAGTTAAAAAGGAAACTAAGAGTTTCAAAAGAGTTTGAACAAAAAAAAGGGAACATTGATTCCAAAAATAAGCTTTTTAAAGCTAAAGGGTTCAGTAAATTATCTCAACCCAAAGGAAAAAAGTTTTATTAAAAGTATGAGCTAAAGTATGTTTTGGAAGTAGTATTGAGTACATATGTGGGTATGACAGTTCATATTAACTCAAGTCTCCCTGTAAACCATGAATCCATCATGGGAATTGACAGATCATACTTTTTAGATGATCACGTAGGGAGACCTAGTGGATCCACTAAGTTAAGTAAGGTCCTATACCGATGGCAAGATATATGATGGTCCTTGGGCAACGTGAGGTAATTCATTGTATCATCACTTAGTCTAAAAGTAATGGTTGTTCGTTAGAGAATCTCCCACAGAAACTATATTACTTTCATATATAAGTAAAGTTGAGTTTAATATTGTTATATCTTTAATGAACTAAGAGGTATACTATAATATCAGTTTTTTCCATATATATATCTATATATATATATCTATATCTATCTATCTATCTATCTATATATATATATATATATGTATATATATATATATATATATATATATATATATATATATATATATATATATATATTGCATATGTCCTTATTGGTTTATATTGAGTTGTTATCTTATGAGTTGAGTAGAGCTAAGGTTAGTTCATCCTTACTCCATTTCAAGATTTATAGTTGTGCGTAGCATTCCAACTCGCATACTATAACATTCAATGTTCTGATGCCATTTGGCCTGTATCATTTTATGATGCAGACGCAGGTACCCAGGATCGGCACGCAACACTTCGTTGATCCAGACCGAGCTCCAGAGTTAGTGGTGAGCCTCCTTCAAGTCCGTAGGACATCCTTTTCATTGCTTTATTAGTCTAGCTTTTAGGATGTTGTGGGGTCTGTCCCAACATCCCTCTTTAGTCAGTTTAGAGGCTTCGTAGACAATAATATTTCATTTTAGAATTTGTTTTCAGTTATTGAGGATTAAGTGTCATTTTGGCCAGATGTATTATATGAAGTACTCTCCTTTAAACATGATGTATTTCTCGAGTAAGTTGAGCTTAGTCTAATGCTAAGTTAAGTAAGTCAGGCCAAGGATTTGCTTGGAAACCAGCAATGGTCTCCGAGTGCCAGTCCCGCCCGGGGTGTAGGCTCGGGCGTGATAAAGAGGGATCCCCCTCGCGCCATCGTCATCGTCGCTCGACTTCGGCTACGAATTTGGCTTTGACCTTGACTTGGGCTTCGGCTTCGGCTTTTGAACTTGATCGATCGAGAGATTATTTTTTGGACAAAGTTTGTTTTAATTATTTAATTAATTATTTATTTAATTAATTAAATTAAATTAAATGGCCGAAACGTTTCAATTTTTTAATTGAATAACCCGACCCGACTCGGATCCGAACGACCCGTTTTATTTAAATCTTTCCCGGTTTTGTTTGAATTTCCCACCATTTGGAAATGTCTATTCTTAAAGGTTGCAACTTTCAGAAATAGCCAGGACCGTTTGAAAGGTTGCAAACTTTCATTAATGATCGTGTGAATTCTGAAAGAGTTGTAACCTTTCAAACCCTGTTCTTCTTTCCTATAAATACCATTTATTCTTCAGAATTTCCCTTACGAATTATTCTGATTTCTTCTTCCTCTTTCACACAAAAATTCTTCGTGTACTTCATTGTTGTTGAGTGCTTCGTTGACACTACAGTTTTTGGCATCTATACGCTGATGATTGAGATCATTTTATCCTGGGAGGACATATTCCAACTCAAACCTCGGATACTAGAGGGGAATAATTTCCTTAAAAGGACACTGTGAATTCAGTGGACTTTGATTTTTTTTCTACTCATTTTTTCCAGATTCTGGTACGTTACAAATTTTTGTTTTTTCTAAATTAATTTATGTTCAACTTTTGTGTTGATTCAGTTAACTTTAACTACTTCGTGTTTCTGCAAAGTTTTGTCAGAATTAGTAATTCTGTTTTTTCAACCACAGTTGACAACATCCATAACCTCTATAAGACAATTCATATAAACATTATGTCTATCTTACTTTAGAACATCATATATTTTTAACAAGTTTCTAGTATTGTCCAACAGTAGTTTGCATCTACATAACGTTTGGTTATTTGATACTTGAAAAATATAAGAAATTGTTAATCTTATTTTTAAAATCTCGTCATGTTTTCTTGCATTTCAAAGTGTACTAATAAGCTCTCATTAGTTGACGCTGAATTTGATTGAAATCTTATAACAATAGAAGATCTAAATCTGAACCATTTGGCAAAAGAACACTCATGAATCAAAATAAATAAAAAGAATGTTAGATTAGAGAAACAAAAAAAGAGGAGAGTAAACAATAACGACAAAAACAAAAGGGTGTTGCAACTTCTTCAACCTATCTTCATGTTTTCACTTTAATCATTTATCTGAATGTTGAATTGTATCAGTTCATTTACAATTTTAAAGTTAAGTCGTCTTATAAACTTCTTCAATTACTTCTTTGGTTCGCCTTTGTTAATTACCTTTTATAAAGGTTTCTCTCAAAATTCGTAAATTGTAATGACCCTCGAGTCCATTTTTGTGTGATTTTATTGTTTTGCCCCATCTCGTGGCTTTTGTATGGTGATGAGTTGGGTGAAATTTTCCCATCAGGTGAGTTTTGATTAGCTTTTTCCATTAGAGAGGCTTAATATTTGAAAGACCTGACTTCAGTCAACATTTGGATATTTTAATGTCGAGTTGAAATTATGTCAGTTCTATCAGCTCTGGAAGGGTAATTTTCTCTAGTTTGATGATCGGTTTGGGTGTAGAGGATTTTATTTGAAATTTATCTAATTATGCGTTTTAGCTTTTGAGTTTTTCCCAATGTTTGACCTTGGTCAACTTTCTTGGTAAACACACTTGAATGGAATAATGTCAGCGCGAATAGCTCCGAAATGCCGAGTTTGGCCTAGAACGACCTTTGATTTAGTTTTCGATGTGATCGTGATGACCTTGTGGGGCTTAGAGTTTTATTTGGCTTTACTTTATAAACGTAGTCATTGGTAAAAGTTTTTTGACCAAATGACCTTTGTTGGTTGTTTCATTGATTTTTTTGCATTTGGAATGGTGTTTCCGACCACTAGGTAGCATCGTTTGTTTGCATTGACGGATTCAGAACGAATTCCAAGCCCCAGACGGAGGACTTTGGCTTCCTTGTAGAAGTACTAATGTGGTGTTGCAGGTGCCGTGTTCATGGCGACCAAGAGCCCGGGCCTCTACATTCGTGTGGATCTCGCCGCATTCGCGAATGGTAGCCCCCTTCGTGTTCTCTGTACATTGGCTGCATTCACGAATGGTTGATTGGCCTAGACTCTATATTTGCGAGCCTCCTGACAGTTTGCGGAGGGTCAACTCTGCTGACCTTAGCTACTTGATCGGTCTCCACATTCGCGAAGGCTAGTTAACTGGCACTTGGTGTTAAATGGCACTTGGTGTTTTAAAAGACCTATTTTCAGCTTGCATGTATTATTTATAACTTGGCATATGGGCGATTAAGAGACATTGTTTTGAAGGATTTCAGTGTTTCTTGGAAGAGTTGATCGGGGGATTACATGGGCACAATCCGGGAGCAATTAATGTTGTGTTTTCATTGTTTATCTCCGCAAGTTCTTCCTTAATTCTCCATTGTTGATTCCTTTTAGCTAAATTAATGGGGATACTATTTAGGCTCGATAGTAGCTCGGATTGTGCCCATTTTTGGGTCACAACTTCCTTAAGAAATTTGGGACCTCATGATGGAGTAGATTTTGTTACTCTGTGTGCAGGTCCCATAATTGCATTTTTCAGATTTCTTTCCATTTCTGATTTCCTTTATTGATTTAGGTATTCTTGTGTTTGTATTTGTGTTCCCATGGCCTTATTTATAGCTTTACATCATTCGAAGGCCCTTTGAAAGAAAAAAAGCACCTCAGTTGTAGTTCATGTGTGTTTCGACCTCGACTTGTCTCATTCAAATTAATTGTATTTTGAGCAGTATTGTATGTTTAGGTTGGAATTTAGGATAACTTTAGGCTTTTTTATCGTTAGTCGACTTAGCCATTATTGGGTTGCTTACTGGAGTTTTAGCCGGAAAACATTAGTTTAGGTTTATCTGTATGGTTAACTTGCCTTATTATTCTAGTTTGTCTTTCCTTTTTTTTTCTTGTAGATTTTACTTTTTGAGAATTCAAAGTTGAGATCCAAGTGTGTTCCAGTTTCAAGTGTCGCATCCGAATCTGCGTTATGTAAGGGAGAATTTCTTCTTGATTCATTTAGGAGTACATTGTTTCTAAATTGGTGCATGTTTTAGTGTGTCTTCAATATTGACTACAAAGTGAATAATTAAAACAACTTGTTAGTGTTGAACAAAATCTAGATTATCTATAGCAAATTTAAGTAGGTATGAGTACTTTTAATATATTTATTGTATATTATTGTTGCAAACGATTTATATTTGTTGTATATTGTTTTTCTCTTCGGATTAGCTAGCATGGGAAAGGATCCTAGCGAAGTTGATGTGTAGTACAATTCCACCTAGAAGGTGACTTTTCAAATTATATTTTTTTTAAAAAAAAATTTTTGACTATTGGAAACCCGAGATGCTCTTTGGTTCATACAAAAAGTCTATTGAACAAATGTAGGAACAGTTAATGGCCACAAAATGACGCAAATGTGAAATGCTGAAGATTTCAGAGCTTTTAGAGTTACCATGGGAATAACAATGGTATGCCTCAGATTGAGAAGGATGGGAAACACACTTTGATAGATCATAGTGGTCTTGTTGACGAATTTTGAAATAAACCTTTATAAAGGGTACTTAATAAAGACGAACCAAAGAAGTAATTGACAAAAGTTAATAAGGTGACTTAAATGTAAAATTACAAGTGAACTGATACAATTGTACATTCCACGAAATGATTAAAATGCAATCTTGAAGCTAAGTGGAAGAAGTCACAACATCCTTTTATTTGTTTCGTCATTAATTCATCTTCCTTTTCTATTACGACCAACATTCTTTTTGCTTGTTTGGATACTCAAATATTTTTCTTACAGAAAGATTCATTTTTGAATCTTCTTTAGTTTATAGATTCCAATTAAATTCAGCTTCAACTAGTGAGAGCTTGTTAATACACTGTAGAGTGGAAGGAAACATGATGAGATAATCAAAATAATATTAACAATTTATTTTATTTGTAAAATACATACTAACCAAAAGTAAACAAGGGAAGAAAACTATTATCGAGCGATACTAGAAATTTGTTGAAAATATATGATATTATAAAGTAGAATAGACATATGGTAATATGAATTACCTTATAGAGGTCATCGATGGAACAAAATGTTATACTTCTCGCTATTCCTTTGATAATACGATAATTTCCATCATTTTATATTTTCTCAAAAGGTTTGGCCATAATTGATAATATTTTCATTTAAAATATGATTTTTATGATTCAAAATACTATCTTCACATATATCACGCAATCTCAACCAAGTTACATGTGAACATAGTCTTCCAAATAATTCTGATCATATTTTAAATGACAATATTGTCAATTATGGCTCACACATTTTGACAACATATGAAAATGATGGAAATCGTATCATGTAAGGAATATCGAGAAGAATAAATTGTGTTAGATCGATAACATCTATAAGAAAATACATATACATATTATGTATATCTTACTTTAGAACATTCAAGATTTTTAACAAGTTTCAACTATTGTTAAACTATAGTTTGCTTCTTCTTCACTTTTGGTTATTTGATATTTCAAAAATAAAGAAATTGTTAAACTAATTCTTATAATCTCGTCATGTTTTCTTGCATTCCAAAGTGTATGTATTAACAGACTCTCACTAATTGAAATTGAATTTGATTGAAAATTTTCAACTAAAGGAGATCTAAATATGAATCATTCAGCAAAAGAACACTCAAGTATAAAAAAAAATAAGAAGGATGTTGTTTGTGAGAAAAAAACAAGATAGATAACAATACGACAATAAAGAAAGGATGTTAAATTCTTTCACCTAGCTTGAAGATTGCATTCTAATAATTTATTTGACTATTTAATTGTACCAATTCATTTACAATTTTAAATGTAAGTCGTCTTATAAACTTTGTCAATTACTTATTTACTTAGACTTTATTAATTACATTTATAAAGGTTTATTTCAAAATTCATCAAGTGTAATGACCCTTGAGGTCATTATTGTGTGCTTTTACTATTTTTCCGTTCTCGTATCTTCCGTATAGCTTTTTTATGATGGTGGGTTGGGCGACATGTTTCCCAAGGTGGTCGGGTAAGTATTGAGTGGTTTTTGCCATTTCGGAGGCTTAAGATGTGCAAGAGTTCACTTCAGTCAACATCTAGATATTTTGATGTCTAATGGAAATTATGTTAGTTTCATCACTTGTAGAAGGGTCATGTTGGTCTAGTGTGATAATCGGTACAGGTGTCGAGGATTTTGTTTGGAGCTTGTGTAATTTGGTATTTTAGCTTTTGAGGTTTGCACAAAGTTTGACCTTGGTAAACATTCTTTCTAAACACACTTCGAATGGAATTTTATCAGTGTGGTAAGCCGTGAAATGATGAGTTTGGTGTATAATGACTTTAGTTTGGTTCTCAAGGTATTCGTAATGACCTTGTGTCGTTTAACATTTCGTTGACATTTCTTAATATGTGTAAACTTTAGTCAACATTTTTACCAAATCACCTCTGTTGGTTGTTTCATCAATTTTGCCAAGTCCGGAATGCTGTTTCCAACTAGGTAGCATAGCTCATATAAGCGTTGATAGGATTCTGAACAAATTCCAAATCCCAAACGGAGGATTTGTTTCCTTGTGGAACTGTTGATGTATTGCTGCTGGTGAAGTGTTGAAGGTGTCTCATTCGTGGAGACAAAGTGTCAGGGTCACCGCCTTCTCACCGCGTTTGCAAAGTTTCGCCTCTTTCACGGACCTGTCACAGCTCGAGCATAAACCCCGAAAGTGGCCAACACTTGAGAATCATTGTGGGTCCCCGAGCAAGCTCTCATTCCTACTAACTACAAGCGGAAGACTAACTCGAGCATTAAAACGGAAGAATTATTTAAAAACAACTTATTGAATCTTAAAAATTTATTTGAAAATATTGAGTATTAAGCATATCATTTTAAATAAAATATCTGAAACTGAATATTGTAAGACTGTGACTGTCTATCTATGAAACCACTAATATATAAAGATAGGCGTTGGGAAAAGACCAACGACACCTAAAAGAATTACTACTAACAAATCATAAAATTAGAGTCCTTTGAAAGTAAGGAGGTCTCACCAAAAGCTGACGAGCGTATGATGTGATCTCAATGAAACTCTTGTTGATGATCCTAAGTACTTGAATTTGCATCATGAAATGATGCAGGTTAAATGACATCAGTACATTGAATATATCTGTATGTAATAGGGTTGAATAACATAATAACTGAACTGAAAAGCTGAAAGTAACTGAACTGAAATATAGTATAAATCATGATTAAAATCATTTAAGCTCCTACTGTAGGAATGTAATAATAGTACATAAAGAAACAACGTGGATTTACAAGAGTAGGAAACTAAGAAATTTAAAGAAACGCAACAAAAACAACATAAGAAAGGATCATTCACCAAAAAAAGAAGAAGATATTGATGGTACTTAAGACATGATTATAAGGCTACTCTCTGGAATAACTTTAAAGTCTATATTTGGCTATTTTTATCAATACCACCAGGTCGCTTAGTACTTGTCAATATATGATCGACAAGAGTAGACATACTGTATATGTCTTAAAAGAATACTAATGAGAGCAATGGTCTTATTTTACTTTTGTACCTTCAGAAGTAACCATGGTCCTCACATTCACCCATCACCTTATCAGTTTGTTTGTCTTCAGTCATGCAATGAGTTTGATTTGAGTAACCGTGAAGAAAAAAATCAATATAAAAAAATAATTAAAATCAAAACTAAGTCACAAACAACATGAAAATTAACAATAGAATTCAACAAAAATTTAAAAGAGAGCGAATTATCTCAAGAAAATAGCGACCCATAAAAAATTAAGCGAATAATATCTCAAATTATGAAGTTTGAAATAAATATTTGAGTCAATACTTGGATACTAATATAGATTAAGGACACAGTAAACACAAGAATTGCACAATCGACAAGAAAAAGACTAAACACAAATAATTAGGCTAAAATAACACATGTAGTACACTACATGAATTACATATACAAAATGCATACACATAATTATTCAAATGAAGAAACAAAAAAACTACATTAAAAAGAAGAAGAAAGAGACAAAAAAACACATTAAAAGGGGAGGTAAATAGATTAACAAAAAGATAGATGATGACTTTAATCAGTACCTTCGAACGAGAAAGATTAAGCAAACAAACTTGAGATTTGACAAGCAATTGAGCAGTGACAAAGAAAAGACGAAGAGACCTAGATGAGGCTTTATAGTTTACACCTTTACCTCTTGTAAACTTTAGTGATTTTTTGAGTTTCTTGACTTTCTCTCTGTTCTATAAGGCATAATACATGATTATGAAAAAATAATTAGGTTTCCATAGCTTTAAAATATTAGCCTTTAGGAGTTAGGACTTGATGAGTTTTTGTAACACCTCGGAATCTAGTAGGCTATCCTAGGGCTAAGTGTGAGATCAAGAGACAAGGGAGAGAGCTAGGGCAGACCAACCTTCGGTATGCACTGTCCACCTTCCCAAGAGAGCCTTCCCGGCTTGTGGTTCCTACCATGGGTCGTGGTTCCACTCTTGGTGGTGAGGCAGTAGCTTCACCAAGATGCCCAAAAAAAGAGACCCTCCCCACGAGCCACTAGAAGGATGCTCGTGAAGGGCTTGATGGGTCGTGGGAGGGGTCGTAAAGGTGTCTTAGGTTTATAGGGGTCAGGGTAAGGTGGCCTAGCTACTGGTTCAAGACCACGAGGAGGATCACAGCTCGTTGTGAGGACAACTGCTCATGGAGCCTCTAGTAGAGATTGACAGTACACTATTATGTGAGGGGTAATTAAATTGGGTCTTTCCTATTTAAATTAGAATAAATTTAGGTCATTTAACCCAAGACTAGTACACCAATATAAGTCATTATAACCAATAAACTCACCCATTCAAGTCATTATTTCAAAGGCCCCAAAAGAAATCCCAAAGTTCTTCTCTCAAATATTTCTCTCTCTAGAACTTGAAGAAGAAGAAAGAGTTCAAGTTAGGATCTAGGTCAAGTCTCCAATACTCAAGCATTTGTGGACTTTGTTATCAAGGTATGATAGCTTTTCATCCATAAATTCCTTCCATCCGGAGTCCCCATGACTCCCCAATTTAAAGGATGAAATTCCCCTTAAGTTGTAATATGACTAATGACAGATAACACAATGAAAACAATGTCTAGTTTGCTAAAAAAAGGAAAGCAGGGGAATACAAGGAAGTAAATGTGAAGATGACTTAGATAAAAAGGTTATGCAAAGAGTTCTATATTCTGTAATAAAGAACCAGAAAATACATAAACATACAATTAAAAAAATTGAAATAGATCATGGTTCTAATTTTAATTAATGGTGTCCTATTCAAATGGATGAGACAGTTCCCACTTGAAGCATGCTTAAAGTATAACTTTGAGACATTTACTGCACCCGTAACCTTCATTACTTATTATTGCAATTCGATGCGATCAAGTTAGTTTCATATTGACTCGCGGAACAATCACATCAATATACACAAAAATTGAAATTGGAACTGGAACTTGATAACGAACCTGGACTAACCAAGATAGAGTCGTGGACAACATAAATTCGTGACATACCGAGATCGATTCATTTCATCGATGGAAATGAGTCACGTTTAATGTGACACACTATATACATCAGCAGATATCACTACGGATTTGGACTTTAGCACCCCTCTTGCTTGTTATTGTTAGGGGTAGATGAACAGAGCAGAACGACTTCTCGCTATGTTGTGCCTAGTAGTACCAAAGCATTGACATTGAAAGAAGTCCCTCAATAATTTAAAAAAGAAGAAAAACAAGGGTTATACCTATTGGAGAATCCTAACTAGTCTCATCGATTACTCAAAATTCTACTCACACACTGGAAAGGAAAGATATTGATACTTATACTGATATCGAGCTGGAAGAGCAATGGATAGAGACTATAGGGTCTCATCCCTTCTTTAACAAAGAGATATGTAGAAAACATCGTAGCATGAAATGAGCCAATGCCAAGTGCTCACCATGTTAACTACCCCTAAGATTAAAAGAAGTACAAGAAACTTAGAATTAGAAACTGCAGTCCTAAAGAAACTAACTGATACTCCTTCTTGCATTTAGGAGCTGCAAATTCCTAGTTGTTGCCTTAGGAACTCGAACTTGCTGACAGGAAGGGATTTCATAAATAAATCTGCTAGCTGATCTTCAGATTTGCAATAAACAAGAATCACTTCTCCTTTTTTCTGCATATCCCTCAATAAAAACAACTTCATATTGAAGTGTTTAGTCTTCTCATAGAACACCGGATTATGCAAAATGACTATTGAAGCTTGACTATCAACATGAACCTCAATATTAAATTTTTTATCCATTAAGATTTACTGCTGCAGTTGCAACAATGAATTCAACCTCTGTCGTGGATTGTGCCTAACTTTCTTGCTTTTTTGAACACCAAGAGAAAATCCCATATCCTAGACTGAAATAATATTCTGATGTACTTTTCATGTAGTCAATGCATCCAGCCCGATCAGTGTCGGAGAATCCATACAACTTGAAATTCTCACACTTCTTGAATTTGACACCGTATTCAATAGTACCTCTAATGTATCTAATAATTCTTTTTATTGCTCGTAAATGCATTTCAATAGCACAATGTATAAATCTGGATAAAAGACTTACAACAAATAGAATATCCGGCCTTTTAGGAGTGAGAGACATCAAATATCCAATCAAGCTTCTGAAATTTCCTTCATCAATTTGATCGGTTCCATCCTTTTTTCTTAACTTCTCCTTTGGATTAATAGGTGTGGTTTTTCCCTTGCAATTTTCCATATGGAATTTCTTGAGTATCTCTCGAGCATACTTCTTTTGCCAGATAAAAAAATTCCCATAAAGTATGTCATTACCCCCAAGTCTGTCATTTCAAAGACTTGCATCATTTCCCTCTTAAACTCTTTAACTAGTCACACATTGTTTCCTATATCCAAGCGATCATCAACATAAATGGAAACAATCAGAAGACCAGTTCCTTTATTTTTAACATAAAGAGTGACTTTAGATACACTTTGTACAAACCCCAAACTCAACAAGTGATCATCAATCGTGCTATATCAAGCTCTTGGAGCTTGTTTTAAGCCATAAGACCCTTTTTAAGCAGACACACTTTTTCTCCTTTTTCTTGCTCAAAGAAACTCGGGATTCTCTACAATGATTTCTTCAAATAGTACACCAATTAAAAAGGTACATTCACATCTAGCTGGAATATTTTCCAGCCCTTTTATGCTGCTATTGCGAGAAACAATCTAATGGTATCCAATCAGTCTACTGGATCAAAGGTACTCGAGTAATCAACATAGAATATTTGGGCATATCCGTTGAAAACAAGTCTAGCCTTGTATTTATTGATAGAACCATCATAATTGAGGTCTGTTCTAAACACCCATTTTACTCCAATGACCTTCCTATCTTTTGGTCGGTCAACTAGCTCCCAAGTTTTGTTTGTCTTGATCATTAGCATCTCCTGCTCCATGGTGTTTTTCCATCTTTTTTTTATCTTGAAGTGATTCATCATGCCCCGCAGGCTCACAAAATGCCACATTACTTTGTTGGTAGATGTCACATAGTAGTGTTGTACCTATTATTGGAAGATCATCCACCAAAATCATTTTCGAGTGATCAGATGCCTACTCCTCTGAAGCTTTGACTGAAAGCTGATTGTCCTTCGAGTCCCATTTCTCTTCCTCAGCAAAAGGCGCATCTCTACTAACAATCATCTACACCGTTTGTGGATTATATATTTTTATAGGCTTTGGAGGATGAGCACCCACAAATATACTAGGAAGAGCCTTCTTGTCAAGTTTTTCTCTATTAACCTGTTGCACATGAAAGAAACAAACACAACCAAATACTTTTATGAGTATTAGTGACGGTTTGAATCCATTCCCAACCTCGAATGACGTTTTATTATGTAATGATTTAGTAGGAAGCCAATTTTGGAGAATATGGTCGTACTAGGTGCCTCAGCCCAAAAACCTTTTGGAAACTCTTTTTCAAGCAACATGCACCGTGACATCTCCATTATATATTTGTTTCTCCTTTCACTAACTCCATTTTTTTGTAGAGTTTATGGAGCCGTAAGCGATGAGTAATACATGATTCCTCACAAAATTTGTTAAGTTCTTCAAAATTATACTCTTTTATATTGTCAGAACGCATGGATTGGATTCTGCAACCATTTTGACTTTCCACCATCTTTTTGAACTTCAAGAAAATTCCAGGCACTTCTAATTTATATTTCATAAAGAAAATCCAGCAGAATCTTGTATAATTTTCAATTAATAAAACATAGTATACACTACCATTAAGGGGTGGTGTTCTTTGAGGTCCTTCAACATCTATGGGAACAGTTGCAACCTTTGAGAAGTTCGCCATGTTACTTTAGGAAATGACTTTCTATTCTGCATACCAAATTGACAAGCTTCACAACTTGGTATGTGATAAACTAGAGTTGGTAGTCTTTTGTTCATATCTTCCTTCTTCAGCAATAATAGTGCTTGTAGATGACAATGATAAAGTCTCTTGTGCCAGGTTTCTGTTACACTTACCTTCATGGAATAAGCTAATTGCTCTTTCTCTTGGATCAAATTAAAAACTCCTTCCTCTCATCTTCACCCTAAAAATTTCATTTCCAGTAGTGTTACTGATTTGATGGTGATGATCTTCGAAGAAAACCCTAAATCCTTTTTTCCATCAGATGTCTTGCGCTTAGCAAATTCTGATCAATTTTAGGAACATAAAGAACCTCTGAAATTTTCTTTGTGTCATTTCTCGTCTTAATAGCTATGGTTCCAATTCCTTTGACATAAAGTTGATCTCCATTTCCTATCTGAATCTTGGAAAATTTAGTGGCTTCAGCTCCTTGAATAAATTCTCATCATGAGTCGTGTGGTTAGTGCACCTGATATGAGGCCAAATATATATATTTTTAATCATTATTTTCCTCACTTTTATTATTTATATTTTCTCTTTTTGAGCATGAATTTTATGAATTATTCTAAATAGTGTATTTTATTTGTAAGAGTAAGTTGATGTAACGTTGAAGAAGTTTGGAGTTAAAATGAATTAAATATGGAAGATTAAAGAAGGGCATCAAGCAGACAGTTTAATGGAATAAATTCTATATAAGAATATATAAAGAAAAGTTGCACCAAACAGCGAAATTGAACAACTTTGCTGCCACGTGGCAGCAATTGAATGCATAACATATTTGTTAGGCGGTTTGGCAGCATACGCATACAACATTCCCACCTCCGCTTGATTTTTGGATTCTTGATTTGCTTTGGAATCAATTATTTTATTTAGGGTTTGTATATCTATAAATAGTCCATAGAACAATCATAGAGGAGGGAGAGCAATCATAAGGCATCAAGTAGATAATCGTCAATATTTTTTAGGGTTCTTTTCTTCTTCTTTTCTTAGAGAATAATGGCTAAACACCCTTGTTCTGAGGCTGTAGCTGCAGATATATTGTTGATTATTTATGGCGTTTTGAATTAATTCTTGGTTGTCATTATAAGTTACTTCTATATTCGTGTTTTAGTATGTTGTGCTTGATCACCACGAGATAAATCTATTGTCTAATCCTAAAATCGAGAGAGGAGGTGTTAGATAGATCAGATAATATAGAGAGCTCGATCGACCCATTTGATTGAAGTTATTTTTGTTTAGGAGTGACTCCTGGAGTAGGCTACGAGAGGTGTGTAGCTAGGCTCATACAATTAACCCTATAAACGAGTAACTTGACAACTAAAATAAGTTCTAAGCTAAGAATATGATACATGAGATTCATTGCATGCTGCAGCCCTTGATATTCCAATCATTGTGAGTGATTTTGTTATTTTGTTTTTGCATTATTTTCTTTCCAAACTCTTAGATAAATAATTAGACCAGTATAATTTAGTAAATAATCTGGTTCTTTTAAGAGTCTCTATATTACTTGAGCGACCACGTACACTTGCTTGTATATTGGGGAGCAACAAGAGTGTGGAGCCACTGTCAGGGATTTAGATATTAACTATTATTCTAGGTTATACGTTTTATTTTTATTTATATATTTATTTATTTGTTTGTTTGTTTTAAAACAAAAATCCCTAATCATTATTTTTTGTTTCTTTGAATAATTTAGACCTCTTATTGATATGGATGATTAGGATAAATCGTGGTTGGGTGATGAATTTCCTTTATGTCATATATGTGGTCATCAATATATTCATTGGAATGGTTTCCCTAAATCTTATTCCCTTCCCCCAAACCCCTATTATGATTCTTCTACTATTCGTGATGTTGGTAGGGGCGATGAACCAGAGAACGGAAAACAAGATGCGCACAATGTCAATTCACTTATGGAATGTACAAACATGTTGGACAAGAGTAAGTCAAAAAGCAACAAATAATTATTTGAATGCACAGAAGAGCACAAAAAAATCATGAAATTGCCATATGAGCTTGATGCTATTCAATTAGAAATTACGGTCCTAGCTAAATTAGAAGAGATTGAAGTCCAACAATGAGAAAGCTATGGAGAAAAAGAGATAGTGAATCAATCTTGGCTACAAGAACAAAATCAACTTCTAAAGTTTCACGAGTCTATCTATGATGCTCTGACATACATGACAACCCAACTAATTGAAAGAAGAGTTGAGCTCACACAAGAAATAGATCAATTTGATTCAGGTATTCATGACTTAGATGCTCACTGGAACAAAAAGATTAAGGTGTCTGATGCTCAATTACAAATTTTCGTGGATGATGACCAATTAGTGGAGCAACAAGAGGAATTTCAACCAATCAACTATACTTTATTCCTTAATATCGATGTTGAGAAAGAGTACAAGAAGGAGGATGTTGTAAATAATGTTGCTTTGGAGTAGAGGAAACTTAAATCTCATTCCAAACCTTTTTCTATAAAATCTGAATTAATGGATGAGTGTAAAGATGAGGTACAAGGCCCCTAATCCTAAAGTTTGTTAGTCCACATAGACAAAACGACATTTCTCACCTAAGGGTCAAGCTAGAAGGGCAGGATGCGACATATATTTCTTGGTTCTTTTAACATCATACCACCACCCTTTGAGAGGAGTAGAAAAGTTAATGCAAAGTTAGGGTTACAATTCATAAGTTCAAAGTGGAAAGAAAGCTGGTGAACTTACTTGTGTCGTGTCGCGAGGTTAAATTAAGCGTTTATTGGGAGGCAACCCAATTTATAGTGTAACCTATTTTTTTAATTACATTTTTGTGTTGTTTTTATAAGTTTTGGAGAAGTTGGAGTATCCAAAATTTGGAGCTAAAGAGCACGTTTTAGCTTTAGTATGGAGTGACGATTCTTGATGAAAATTAAGAGAACATGCTACTAGCTAGACCTAAGGGCCTCCTGGAGTTTTCTAACCCTTGCTTTAAATTTTATTTGATACTTTGGGGACATAACATCTTTTTAAATGTGGGGTGAAAGAATGAATTCCTAATTTTTATTGTTTTATTGAGTTTTTTTATTTCTTTAGGATAGGTTCCTTGACTTTTTGTTTTCAGTTATTTTCCCGGGATAGTCCCTTTGAACCGAGTGCCTGTTATTTTTTGGAATAAGTTTTCTTTATTATATTTAATTTTATTTTTTTGAGATAAAAGAAAATATCATTTTAAGTGGTGTGATACTTTCTATGTAGGCCTAATTTTTTTGTAGTATTTTCTTGTGATGCTTGATTGGTAAGGAAATTGCAAACTCATTGACACCTAAGCTCATGGTTGTGACTTTGTATATAACATATTTTATTTTGTAGTTTGTTATGATCTTGTATCTCTTAGAGGTGGAATTGATTCATCTTGATTTGTACTTGTGCCATGTGTGGTGAGATTTTATTTATTCCTTTTTTTGCATCTTAGTCTAGAACTTTCCATGCATGTTATTGAAGCGAAATAAAAAGTGTTTCTTTGCTTAGGAGATGATAATAGTCTTTCTTTGATTTTTTTGGTAAATTTTAGCCTTTTCACATATTATATCACTATTTAGCCTTTTTGAGCATGTAGCCTTTTGTTGGTAGCCATATTTTGCCGTTGACTATTTTGTTGAATCCTTAGTTTTTGCACCTTGCTTTCTTGAGGAGTATAACATAGACTAATTCTAATTGTTAATTCTTAATCAAAGGATTGTTGAGTTAAAAGGTAATCAATAATAGCTACAAATTTCTTAAGAAGCCCTCTTTGAAAGAATGTGATGTGGAAAATAAGAGATAAGCAAAAGAAGTTACCTTGATGATGACCCTGGTCCTTACAAGGATATCGTGCTTATTTTATGTAATATATGTAAGTTGAGGGTGACTATGATGAAGGATTTTTTTGTAAAAAAAAGAAAATAAAAAAATTATTAAAATATTCTTGAGATGATAAAAATTATTTGTGAAATAATTGTTGAAGAAAAGGTTGAAAAAAAGGAAAAAAATAATGGATGATTAAGTCTGAAATTTCAAAGTGCTCAAGGAAGTGTAAGTCACTATTATATAGTTTTCCTACCCGTCCCTCACCTACATTATAACCCATTGAAGTCCTATTTGATTATATTCAAGCATGCTTAATTAGTGAAGATGTACATAATGGGCAAGCATATGGCTCTTTGTGCATGCACGTGAATTTTATTTGTGAGTGTGAGAGTTGTTCTTGATATGAAGTCCTTAATTTATATTCAATCTTTTGAATTGAGTGTGTGTACTTTTTCTTCTTGTGAGGGCACTCGTTTCATTATGTATAAGTGATTTTACTAGCTTTCTTTGATGAGAGTAGGCGAGTAAGCTCAAATTTGATGAGTTCAAAGTCTTTCCTTTAGGTTAGGAGGTTAGAGATTTGTTGTTTATTTGGATCTCTTGCATAATTATTGAGAATTGTACTTGATGTTTTGAAATTGGTATATGTCTAATTGTTTGTATTTACCAAATTGGTGATATGAGGCCAAATATATATATTAAGTGTGGGGTGTTGATACGAGGCCAAATATATATATTTTTAATCATTATTTTCTCACATTTATAATTTTTATTTATCCTGTTTGAGCATGAATTTTATGAATTGTGCTAAATAGTGTATTTTATTTGTAAAAGTAAATTGATGTAAAGTTGAAGTAGTTTGGAATTAAAACGAATTAAATATGGAAGGTTATACAAGGAAATCAAGTAGGCAACTTAATGAAAGAAATTCAATATAATAATGTATAAAGAAAAGTTGCACCAAACAGCGAAATTGAACAACTTTGCTGCCACGTGGAAGCAATTGAATGCGCAAATATATGTGAGGCATTTGGTAGCATGCACGCACAACAAATCCAACTCCGCTTGATTTTTGGATTCCTGATTTGCTTTGGACTTAATCATTTTATTTAGGATTTTTATATTTATGAATAGTCCATAGAAAAATTATCGAGGAGGTAGATTAATCATAGGCATCAAGTAGAAAATCGTCAATACTTTTTGGGGTTATTTTCTTCTTTTTCTTTTCTTAGAGATTATTTAAGTCTTTTTGAATGAATTCGTGGTTGTCATTATAAGTTACTTCTATATTATTGTTTTAGTATTTTGTGTTTGATCACCACGAGATAAATCTATTGTCTAATCTTAAAATTGAGTGGAGGGGTTAGATAGACCAGATAATATAGTGAGCTCGATCGGCCCATTTGATTGATGTGATTTGTGTTTAAGAGTGACGCCGGACAAACAATTTGCTTGGTTATGAAAAAGGATGAAATATAAATGTGCGTTAGTTAGTCTAATTATCCCCGCTCAACGATCTAGTTAGATAGTTTAATGGAGTAGGATACGAGAGGTGTGTTACACTACATATACAATTAACCTTATAAACCAGTAATTTGACAACTAAAATTAGTTCTAAGCTAAGAATATGATACATGTGATTCATTGCATGCTGAAGCCGTGGAATTTTCCAATCATTGTGAGTAATATTATTATTTTCGTCTTGCATTCTTTTCTTTTGACACTCTTATATAAATAATTAGACTATTATAATTTAGTAAAAATAGTTAACTAACTAGTCATTTGGGATCGATAATCTGATTCTTTCAAGAGCCATTATATTACTTGTGCTACCACGTATATTTGCGTGTATATTGGGGAACAACCACTGTCAATCAACCAAGAATCGGTTGAGCTCTTAGTTGAAAAGTATGTTGCAACAAAAATATAATCCTCTTCTTCTTGATCAACAACTCGAGCATTTGCTTCCTGTTACGGGGCTTTATTCTTGCAAATCACTGCTTCGTGTCCAAATTTATTGGATTTAGCATCAGGTCTCTTCCAACACTTGAATGATGCTTTTCTTCCAAAGTGCTGACAAGGGGGATAAGTTTTCTTTGCGCAACCTCCCTTACTTTTGTTGTTGGCTAATGTTTCTCCTTCAGACACTGCTTGATTTTTTTTTATTCTTCTGATTTTATTAACCTGATGCTTACTGAAAAGATCCCCTTCTATCGTAACCTCGTGTTTCATGAGCCTTCTATGCTGTTGAACTTTGAGGGAAATGATCAACTAAGTCAAACTAATCTTTGGCGAATCATTATTATTTTCTAAGGTCGTAATTGTTGTTTCATACCTTTAGGGATTTTTTACAAGAATATTCTCAATAATTCTTGAATCTCAAAATGTAAAGCTGAGTAGCCTCACCTTATTTGCAATATTTAGAAGTTTGTCTAAACATTCCTTCACTATTTCAGATTCCTTATTTTTTGCAATTCTGATATGCTCAAATTACACCTCCCTAAAGAAGTATAAGCGGTCGTATCAAGTAAAGAACCCAACTATTAGGTTGGGTTCTATCCCACGAGGAAAATGGTTTAGATTTAACTTCAATGTACAATTACTTCTATTTAGTCAAGTTCTTTTCGAAAACATGTAATTAAAGGTGGGGTTTTGTGAAACAAACTTCTTTAATATCTTTAAGTAAAACAAGTAACATGAGTAAAGATTTAGTTTTTATCAAGTTGTCAGAGAAACTAGGGTGTATGTGTTTCCCATAGGTTCATAACGTCGTATTCCTAGCTATAACAATTCTTCCCTAGTGTTTTGCATGCAAAGTGATAAGTTAGGTATCTCTAAATCTTTGGTCCGGATTGAGAGAATTTCACCCCGTACCTTGGTCTGACTACATGTGTATAAGCTACTAACCCTTACTTTTATTTCATATTAAGCATCATCTTTGATGTATGTCTTAGCTATTACTTGCCACCAATCGAGCCTAGCCTATTAGATAGTATTCCACTAAATCTATGTTGATAATTCTTTTATTATTACTACTTCCATGGTCCGACAAGTGGCAACAAGGCTAGTTCTAACGCGTGAACTCTTAAAAAAGTCTTCTAAACGAAAGTATTATCAATACATGCAATAACCATTTGAGAATTCTTATTAAGCTAGGTTTACTTTGTTAATCACCCATAGTTCCCACAAACCTAGTTGTGGATTTAGTTACCCATGCATATAATAACACAATTCATAGTTGTTAAACAATATAACATAAACTTACTTTGACAATTCAAAGAAAATACAGAAAACCAACTAGAGTTAACAAGATAACACTTGAAAACCTAATCCGGAAATTGAATTATTGCTAAAGTTCCAAAACCCAATCTCAAAACACAAACTAAGAACAACAACAATAATGTCCAACCCCAAAAATGAGGTTTTAAACCCTATTTATAGAAAACATTGTCCTAAATTAGAAAGAATTAAAATAAGGAAAGTTGTCCAAAAACGCGACTGTAATTGACGACCCCCACTGACGGACCGTCGATGAAACGACGGACGGTCGACTGCCTCTGTCAGTCCAGACTTAGAATAATTTTTCGTCCTTCAAATGGCATCATCTCTAAATCAATCGATGGACCAACAACACGGTCCATCGATGTATCTATGTTTCGTCAATGCCTTTCGTTGCTCCATCCTTAGAATATCTATAACTTTGGGTATTCGGACTATCTCTGATCTCATCGTTGATTCAATAGAACGGTATGTCCATCAATCGAAGGACCGTCTATCCTCTCCGTAGTCCCACACTTTGTCAGATTTCCCCGAGTTTCTCCATTTGCCTGAACTTCAATCGACGGTCACCTCCTACGGACCATCGATGGAACGACGGACCGTTGATGGCCTTCGTGGGTTGCTTCTGCACTTTATTTCAGTTTCATTCTGCGTTTTATTTTTGGACATCTTTCGTGCAAAACAAACATAAAGACTTGTTAAAACTACTAGAAGAAAGGCTCTAGACACATACAACTCTTAAGGAAAAAGCATTGAAAACACCGTGAAACCACGGTACATCAACACCCTCAACTTAAATTTGTTGTTTGTCCTCAAACAATGCACTATGACTCAAAACAACACTTTGTACAAAAGTATTCTCTTTTACTTTCAAAATCACATGGCTTTCAATCCCGACTTTTTCTTTGCTTTAGTGCATGCTTACACTCTTAGGTTCGACAAGCTAGATCGTGTGGATAAGACCATGACACAAACTCACCATGCACCGATACCTCAACTATTTTTCCTCTCACTAAGGTACTAACTTTCCGACATTGCAACTAGTACCCTCACTTCAAAAAAAATCCTCTTTTTTCGCACAATGATTTTAACTTTGGGTACAAAGATCTGCATTCAACACTCACACTCAAAAACAAGCTCATACATAGCTAGTACTTGTAGCCATTTGCTTGCCCTTATTTTCACTGCTTAAGTTCACCACACTAGACTTCTAGGATCACGACAGGACTTTCTTGGCTAGTAACGTAGGTTCAGGGTCAGGTATGGTATATATAGGTGCATATTAGTGACTTTTTGCCCTCCTTGACATTATGATCAATCTTCCTACCTCTTTCATTGTCTTTTATGCCCTACTTTTCTCCTATTTTCATCTTTGTCTTGATTTTCTCTTTCTTCTTTGTGGATATGACTCTTACCTCATTTTGTTCACTTCTTTTCTTTCTTTTCTCTAGTTTTTCCATTTTAACTCAATTTTTTATCAATTGATAATTTTACCGAGTCACATCCTTTGCTCACTTTCTCTTTTCTTTTCCACATTTAACTCTTTTCATACCCAATTCCAGGTCATCACTCATAATAGCCACACTTAACTTATGGTTTTGCCATGAGTCTAGGTACACATTACCCACAGTTGGTTCAGGGCCAAGACTAGGTCAGTTTCTATATTATCCACCCTCAACTTAGGCTTTTGGCCTAAGTCGAGGGGCACATGTCCAAGGATCGATCAGGGCCAACACATTAAACCCAGGGAAGGTGAGTTGGTGAACAAAAGAAAGGTCTATTATAGTCTCAACAGATTTGGATCAAAACGGGATAAAACTTTCATTGGTTTCACTTCATTTTAGGCTAGATGTTGCTAATACGAACAAGGGCCTATGATCGCTTCCTAGTCGTCTAACAAAGATTCCTTTTGCAGGACCAACCGGGCAAGTTCTAGCTTGGTACCAACAGTGAACACTCAAACTTCTCACACTCTCTTGACACTTCATTGCCCTATCAGATTATCAGATTCCCAGTTTAGGTGTTAGTTTGAGGGTCATGCAGTGGGTGCCTGTCTATGTCATGATTAGAGCCCACACATTCAACTCATTTTCACCTATTCATGCAAGCATTTTCTTAGGACAGGATATCGTTCATACTTATCCATCATGCTTCATATTTCATACTTTTATACTTTGTACAAGTTACGACATGTCGGTTCAATAGTAAAGTAATCAGTCTCTTGGGGCAAAAGGACAAAGACAAGAAAACCCCGAAGAGATGATCGTGAGTTGGGCTACTCAGAAATCACCCTAACACTCACTTTCCATTTACCCCACCCCAATAAAATAGTATGCAATTGCCCAATGCATGAAGAAGACCTAAGGCGCATAGCGCCGACGATCAACAAGTAGGCGGGTCTGGTTTCCCGGAACCCGCAACATCAGTAGTAGGGCCACCCTCAGTGGCGCACACAGAAATCTCTACACCATCAGTGGTGCTTCTCTCACCGGTATCCGGTGAGGAACTAGATGCCCCAGAAGCAACCTCTCGCGCCGTCACCTGACGGGTTTTCTCATCAACCAAAAAGGCTCTCTTCGCAGCCTCGAGGTGTATATGTTCCTTCTTCCTCGCACGGGACTCCTCTCCCACAGTAGTGCGGCTAGATCAATGCCTATTGGTACGACCGCATGGATCAGGCTGCGGCTAAGGAGGGGCTGTGAAAAGTGCAGCAAGCACTATATCCTCCGCTATCTCGAAGGGTCCAGTCTCGTGCTTAGAACCTTCATATCCAGAATGCTATCTACATCTGCTCGCAAACGAGCCACAACCTCCTGAAGAGTAGTCAAGTCAATAGTGGGGGCTGGACGTGCAAGTACCCACAACTCAAAGGCATCGAGGCGCTGATTAACCGCTTGAATATTTTGCTCCGTCTGCTGGGCCACCCTCTTCTCAATCATGTCCTCAGCCTCGACGATGGGCTTTTGCATCCAAGGTTGTATGTGGTGCAGCAGGGTGGCCATTTAGGCCTCTAACTTCTGGACCCTCGCCAAAGGGATATGTGTTGCAGATAGTGAAGTAGACTGGGAGGAACTGCGTGTGCTACTAGCGGCATAGGAAGAATCGGCCGGGGTGTGTATCAGCGGGCTCTTAAGTGGCAGGGTCAGCCCCTTGGTCTGACTCTACCGTGTCCGCCAAGTTCTCACTCAGCGGCTTCAATTCAACTCTGGGCCCTCTCCGCTGTGCCGTTACATTGGCCTCATCCCTGATCAGACATATATCAACTATGACAACCGGAGTGCATAGTGTATGATAGTACCAAACGGGAACTCCGTCATCCCTGCATAGGCGAATGATCAAACATGCGAACGGGTAAGTAGTAGAGGTCTTGAAAGCCCTCCCGTGTATCACCGTGATCAACAACTTTGGGAAGTCGATCTCCAAATCGGCCACCAAGGCTGCTACCAATATCGCTCTATCCCATTTAAGAATATTATATGCACTCAGAGGTGATAGATGATGGCGGACTAACAGCCAGAAAAACTTGTTTGTGAAGGTGAGGTTGGCCTTTTTGATCAGCTTTTTTGGGTCTAACACACAATCTGCTCCCTCACCTTCGATGGATAGGTGCTGAGTAAGCCACCTCTTACGTACCTCCCTCTGCTCCACGATCCTCTGAAAATGGCCACTTTTGACAATATCCCACCTGTTATCAAACTCCGGAGTCATGGGGGCCCGAGTAATATTGGTGGAGGTGTCATACATGAACCGACGGATGGTGGCCGGAGAAATATCCACTTGGAAGCCCCGAATTAGCACAGTGGTGAGCGGGTCCTGTTTGACGGGTCTCGTCTGCCTATCCAAAGAGCCTCTGAGAGTCGCCATATAGGAGGCGTAGAACTCTCAAACCATCTACTCACTATACGTCCCTAAACTCCTAGCCATCCACTCAAGCCTGTGGTGGGTGAACAATCTCTGCACATCGGGGACTATGTCCAAACTCCCCGTAATAACCCTACGCTCGACTGTCACCAACCGGGTCATCACCCCCTTCTCATTCAGCAACTTGGCGTCCCTGTATATCTGATACTGACCATCTACGCTTCACCGGTTTGGCTCCTTAGGAACCGGTGAAGGGACATCTGCCCGGGGTGCCGGGGTAGACTCCAAACTGTTAGCCTCATATGACGATGCTTGGCGGGCAGGTTCCCCCGACTGAGTGGCTCCTCGTGATTCAGAACCGGAGACAGTGGTCTCATTCGAATCTAAAGAGTGGGATGACCCTGATCCTGATGCAACTTCAGAGCCAGATTCTCTTTCAGAACTCGAGGCAGACCCAAACGTTGTGCTGGTCAGTGTGAGCTCCTCATCAGAATGGGAGGCAGTAACTACGCTGGGAACCACCTTATGGGGGGTGCCCGGAGAGACTCATGCAACTTTTTTAGTAGGCATGGCACCTGGGGGCACATACTCGGGATCCCACTCATCGTCGCAAGTGCCAAGCATCCACCAGGATGGCGCCACGGACTTGGTCCTGCCTCGGGAATAAACAATATCTTTCTTAAGCGCCATTAGTACTTGTAAACCATTTGCTAGTCTCATAGCATTCTTACTACACACTTGAAACAAACAAAACAAAGAAAGGAAATAAAAGTTAAACACATTGCAGGTCTGTAATTTCAGGTCGACGAACACTATCGACGGTCCGTCGATAGGGTCCGTCATCTAACACTTAGAATGTTTTTTTCACACCCAAACAAATAGGATATCTGAATGAAACGACAGATGTGCAGAACGGCCGGCGATCAATCGACAGACCGTAGTCCACTTCCGTCGTCTCAAACTTATATTTAGATCAGGTGGTCTAATTGACAGACCCCATTGATGACTCATCGATCCGTCGACAGGGTCTTGTATTGTTGACCTGAGACAGATTTCAGACCATGTTTCAAAATCCACATTTTGACACCTTCATACCCATGCAAGTTTACACAACACAGAGTAACAATCAAAAGACAATTTCATTATACCTAGAGTTCTGATTTCACAAGATGTATGCTCTAATCATCGATGCTACAAAACCCTAAGTCGTAAAGTCTATACATATTAGCATAAACACATTTCAAACAGATTGCACAACAACACAATCACTTTCTATCATTCCAAGGGACATTTTACACAAGTTTCAACAAGCAAAATCAAACAATTTTGTCCCTCAGTCAAGACCCACTTTCTTTTTTTGTTTCAAACACTCTATGAACGAGAATCATCAAACAAAGGGAATCCAAATACCTTATGAGCGTAGTGGAGTGATTGTGAGAGTGATCCTTGCAACAACCTACTTGCCCAACAACCTATGTGCCCCACTTGAACACCGACAAAAAAAGCAATGGGGAGAAAGGAGAATTTTGGAAAGAAAGGGTTTTGTGAATTTGGGGGGATTTGGGAGTTTGGAGGAATCTGATGGTTGTGAGGGTGAGAATGTGATGTTTTATGAGAAAGGAAGGAAATAAGAGAAAAGAAACGGTTGTGGAAAGAATTTGAATAGATTTTGGAGGGTGATGAACAATTTTGACTTTTAATATTACCGGCTGGGTCAGGTCGGGTCATTGGCACTTTGGACAGACGAAACACCGTCGACGGTCTGTCGACTGGGACAATCAACTTAATAAAGACTTAGAAAATTTTCAAAATATACATGGGCTCTACGGACACCATCAATGGTCCATCGATTGAATGACCTGTCGATGGGGTCCGTAAACCTATGCACGACCATTTTCTTCATATTTTAAGTTTTGGTCCCTGCACATGTAACACCCTTTAAGCTAATCTTTTTGTATTTTTTAAATTTTTTTCTAGACTCTTTTGAGACACGGACCCTAAACTAATCTCTAAACAACACTAATACAAAAGTTAGAATAAAACACGAAAATGAGCAAATTAAACGAAACACGAAAATGCAACTATTCCTACAAAGAAAATTGAAACCTATAGTTGGCTAGAGGATACACCTTGGGTTACCTCTCAAGAAGCGCTTGAGTTAACGTCGCGGCACGATGCAAGATCCTTGATTACTCAGACTTCATCAAGGTGATATACCTCTACCACTTCATGGACACTCTCTGCATGCCCTAGGTAGATCTTAATCCTTTGCCCGTTGACCATGAAATTTGCACCCTCCTTATTCTCCAACTCAACCTCTCCATGTGGAAACACTTTAGTGATAAATAATAGTCCCGTCCACTTGGAGTTGAGTTTGTCCGGGAACAAGCGTATACTAGAGTTGAATAGAAGCACCAAGTCCCCAACAACAAAATCTCGCTTTTCAATCTTTTGGTCATGGTACTTCTTCATTTTCTCTTTGTAGATGGCTGAACTTTCATACTCTTTTAGCGAAACTCATCAAGCTCATTTGAACCATTAAGTCTCTGTTCCACCCCTTCATTCCAATCAATCTTTAGTTTCTTTATTGCCCACATGGCTTTGTGCTCTAAATCTACTGGCAAGTGACAAGCCTTCCCATATACTAGTTGGTATGGAGACATACCTATGGGGGTCTTGTATGCAGTCCGGTAGGCCCAAAGAGAATCATCAAGCCTTCTTGACCAATTCGTTCTATTAGCATTTACCGTTTTTGACATAATTTGCTTGATCTCTTGATTTGACACCTCAACTTGCCCGCTAGTATGTGGATGATAAGGAGTGGCTACATTATGGCGAATCCCATATTTCTCCAATAGCCCTTTGAACAACTTATTGCAAAAGTGAGATCTACCATCACTAATAATGGTCGTAGGTTTGCCAAATGTTCTTTTTCAAGAATGTGGTGACACTCTTCCCTTGATTGTTAGAAAGAGCTATAGCTTCTACCCATTTTGACACGTAGTCCACCACCACGAGTATATACTTCATCACATTAGAACTCACAAACGGCCCCATAAATAAATTCCCCAAACATCAAACAACTCAATCACCAGAATAAGATTTAGAGGGAGATCTTGCCTCTTCAAAATTCCACCATCTCTTTGGAACCTATCATATGATTTGCCGAACTCGTGAGAATCTTAATGAATGGTTGGCCAATAGTACCACACTGCAAAATCTTGTGCGCAGTACGGGTACCACTATGGTGCCCACCCACAGGCGAGGAGTGGCATGTCTCCAAAACACTTAACATCTCAACTTCCGGCACACAACAACGAATAAGCCCATCAGCACAACTCCGGTATAAGTAAGGCTCATCCCAAACGAACGTTTTTACATCATACATGAACTTCTTCCTCTGATGGAAAGACAAGTCAGATGGGACTATATCACTATCCAGATAATTCACAAAATCGGCGAACCATGGAATCAAATCATGAGAAGCGAACAATACATGCTCATCAGAGAATGTATCATCAATTTCAGACTTTTCACCCAATTCTCGCATTGCTTCATCCTCTAATCTAGACAAGTGATCGGCAACCTGATTCTCGGTCCCTTTTCTATCTTTTACCTCAAAATCGAACTCTTTTACTAAGAGCACCCATCTAATCAACTTTCGCTTCGAATCTTTCTTTGCCATCAAGTACCTCAAAGCAGAGTGATCGTTATACACTATAACCCTCGTGCCAAGAAAATAAGAGTGAAACTTTTCAAATGCAAATGCCACCGCCAGAAGCTCTTGTTCAGTCACCGTATAGTTCTTTTGAGCTTTATTCAGAGCCTTACTTGCATAGTAAATGGGGTAAAGGATTTTATCCCTTCTCTGTCCCAATACCACACCAAGAGAAAACCCACTAGTGTCGCACATAACCTCAAATGGCTTACTCTAATCTAGGTAAATAATAATGGGCGTGGACACCAACTTCTCCTTCAACTCTCCAAATGCTTTCAGACAGGATTCATCAAAATAGAACTTACATTCTGTCAAGACTGGAATCTAGACCCCAGACGAGACCGGCGTCGTTGACCTCTCAGAGGTCGCAGACAAGCCTACATACGTCATTCTTACTTCATCTTATTCATTTTTAGGGTTGTTATATTATCCCCCCCTTAGGAACATTCGTCCCCGAATGACACTACCAATACACATCGTAATGCCAGTCAGATCATAACAAAATCACTATGCACAGTCAAGCAATAGTAACAAAATACGGAGAGATAAGGAAACATAGACTTAAGAGTAGGAAGTCTAACCTCAAGAGCTGAATAGATGAGGGTAGAGGGATCTCATGTCGGCCTCAGCCTCGCACGTAGCAAGATGATTTCTCCACAATACCTTCACTGTGGCAATCTCCTTGTTCCTCAGCCGATTGACCTGTCTGTCTAAGATCTCAATAGGTACCTCCTCATAAGACAAGTCTTCACCAACCCCCAAACCTTCAACATGTAGGATTGATGCTGGATCACCTAGGCACTTCTTCAACATATAGACATGAAAGACTGGATGAACAGAAGCTAGCTCCGCAGGCAATGCTAACTCATAGGCCACCTCACCCACACGCTGTAGGATCTCATATGGCCCAACATACCTCGGACTCAGCTTCCCTTTTCTACCAAATCTCATCACCCCTTTCATAGGTGATATCTTCAAGTAAACCTGGTCACCAACATCAAACTCTAGGGGCCGCTTTCTGTTATCTGCATATGACTTCTGCCGACTGTAAGCAGTAGCCAACCTGTCAATAATCACTCTGCAACAATCCTGGTCCGCAAATCATCCGCATCTGGTACACACAGCCTGTTCTGATACCTAAGTATGCCATCACCTCCCAAAGAGAAAGACTCATTCATCTTCATCAGCACTGAGTCCTTCAGCTCCATCAACACAGGATCTAGATGCTGACCCTGCTTGACTTAAACTACTAAGGATGATTCAGAACTAGGATGAACTGAAACATCCCCACTAGTAGAGTCAACCAATCGCACACCCAATCTATCCAGTCTGTGTACATCTTTCACCAGTTCCTTCTTGTCATCCTCAACGTGGGCTGTACTTCCCATGCTCATCCTGCTGAAAGCATCAGCTACAATATTAGCCTTACCTGGATGGTAGTGCACATTCATATCATAATCCTTCAACAGCTCCAACCATCTCCGCTGACGTAGATTCAACTCCCTCTAAGTGAACACATACTGGAGACTCTTGTGGTCTGTGAATACATCCACATGCACTCCATACAAGTAGTGCGTCCACAGATTCAGTGCAAATACCACAGCTGCCAACTCCAGGTCATGAGTGGGATAATTCTTCTCATGAACCTTGAGCTGTCTGGACGCATAGGCTATCACCTTACAAACCTGCATAAGAACACAACCCAAACCAACCCTAGATTCATCACAGTAAACAGTGTAATTATCACCACACTTAGGCAAAGTAAGCACTGGGGCTGAAGTGAGTCTGTCCTTGAGCTCCTGGAAACTCTTCTCACAAGTCTCCGTCCATTCAAACTTGGCTTTCTTATTAGTCAAAGCTGTCAATGGAGCAGCAATTGAAGAAAAGCCTTCCACAAACCTGCGGTAGTAACCAGCCAATCCCAAAAAAATACGAATGTCAGTGGGAGTAAGAGGCTTTGGACAGTTCTTCACAGCCTTAGTCTTCCTGGGATCCACCTCCATGCCCTGATCGGACACCACATGACCCAGGAAGGTCACTGATCTCAGCCAGAATTCACATTTACTGAATTTGGCATACAACTGATGCTGTCTAAGTACCTGTAAGGTTAGTCTCAAATGCTGTTCATGCTCTTCCTTGGTCTTAGAGTAGATGAGAATGTCATCAATGAACACTATGACAAAAGAGTAAAGGTATTCACGGAAGACCCTGTTCATAAGATCCATAAATACAGCAGGTGCATTCGTGAGACTAAATGACATGACTAGAAACTCATACTGACCATAACGGGTATGAAAGGTTGTCTTTGGGATATCTCCATCCCTAACCCTAAGCTGATGGTAGCCTGAACGAAGATCAATTTTTGAAAAGACACTAGACCCTTGGAACTGATCGAACAAATCATCTATTCTGGGAAGTGGATACTTATTCTTTATAGTGACTTTGTTGAGCTGCCGATAATCGATACACATTCTAAGGGTTCCATCTTTTTTTTCACAAACAACACTGGAGCGCCCCAAGGGGATATGCTCGGCTGAATGAAACCCTTGTCAGTGAGATCTTTTAACTGCAGCTTCAACTCTTTGAGTTCAGCTGGAGCCATTCTGTAAGGAGGAATTGAAATTGGTTTAGTATCGGGTTCTAAGTCGATACCAAAATCAATCTCTCGAGGGGGAGGGACTCCAGGCAAATCATCAGGAAATACATCTAGGAACTCACTCACTACAGCCACTGAGTCTATGGAAGGAATGTCATGATCTAGATCATTAACACTCACAAGATGACATAATAACACCTTGGACATCATTTTATTGGCCTTTAGGTTCGAAATGAATAGGTTAGGACGACTCGAGTTGTACCCCTCCCAGACTAGCTCCTCTTCATTAGGGAAACAAAATCTCACCACTCTCTTACGACAGTCCAAGCAAGCATAACAACTGTGAAGCCAGTCCATGCCAAGAATAACATCAAAATCATGCATGGGTAACTCAACCAAGTCTGCACACATAGTCTTACTAATTATCACTATTGGGCAACCCTTGTATACTCTATCAGTTCTTACATTTTCTCCTAAAGGTGTACTAACCACTATAGGATCATGCAGAACTTCAGGCAATATCTCAAAAGTAAGAGCAAGCAAAGGAGTTACAAAGGAAAGCGTAGACCCTGGATCAAGTAAAGCATAAACAGAAAATACTTGCAGCATACCTGTGACCACATCAGTGGACTTCTCCTACTCCTCCCTGCCCTTTAGGGCATAGAATCTGTTCCTCTTAGGAGGCTCGGCTACTTCTGCACCCTGTGAATTAGGCCTAGGCTGAGCATTACCTCCAGCATGACCTCTTTTCTGTGGGCAGTCTCTAACCATGTGTCCACACTTACCGCAACCGAAACGGGTATTAGTGCCCTGTCTGCACTCTCCACTGTGAGCTCGGCCACACTTAGCACAATTCTTTTTAGGAAGCTGCATCCTTCATTGCCCTTCTTGGTCTCAGGTCTGCCTCCTCTAGGTGTTGTACTCATTTGAAAATTTGAGTTCCCAGAACTCTGTTGCTCCTTCTTGAACTTGGGCTGCTCACGGATGCCAAAATTGTTTCTGTGGCCTCCATGGATGGGACCTACCTGATCATGAGTCTTAGGCCTCCTAGCATCACGAAAACCCCTTTACGGCTGTCATCTACCTGCTGTACATGCACTATCAACCTGGAGAGGTCCATATTATCATGGAGCATCGCAGACCGACACTCCTCCACTAGATCTCCATTGATTCCTATGAGAAACCTGCTCATCTCATCCATGCTGTTAGACACAAGGGAAGTAGCATACCTGGATAATTTAACAAACTTCAGTACTCATCTCATCCTTGTTATTAGATACTAAGGAAAGTAACATACCTTGATAGCTTAACAAACTTCATGGAATACTCCCTAACTATCATAGAGCCTTGCTTAAGGTTGATGAACTCCTCAACCTTGGCTTCCCTCATCTCTCTAGGGAAGAATCTCTCCAGAAATGCTGTCTTGAACAGCTCCCAAGTGACTGGCACTCCACCTAAGACACGGCTATCTTGCCACATCTTGCACCAAGTCTGTACAACATCCTTGAGCTGATAGGAAGCAAGCTCAGCCTTCTCAATATCAGTGGCCCCCATAGCCACCAGGATGTTATGCACCTTATCCTTAAACTCCTGGCGATCCTCTGCAGTCCTAGACCATGTGAAAATAGAAGGATTCATCCTCGTGAAATCCCTCAGCCTGTCAGCCATGCTACGAACCGGTGGGTTCTCCCTCTGAACATCCTGCCGGTTGACTTGGGCAGTCATAGACTGAGCCTGCATCGTGATGGCATGTTCCATCTGGGCCAGAGATGCCCTCACCTTAGCATCAGTCAACCCAGCTGGGTTAACCAGCATGGCCACTCCTTCAGCTGGAGCCTGGGGTGGAACTTGATTGCCCCCAGCAGCTGCACCCTTCTCCTCTGACCAATAGCCCTCCTAGAGTTCATTCTCTGAAAGAAAAAAACAACAACAGGGATCGATGTTAGACACGCTCATAACACCAAGAATCCAGACATTAAAAAAGCATGATAAGATCAGAAAAAGGGAAATTTTCCTACGCATCATGTAGTCTCTAATTCAGGATAGTGGTGCACTTCACTACCATGACTTAGAAACTACTCAATGTTGTTGATGTGAACTTATTATTTTCGTAATTTAACCTAGTGCTCTGATACCAACTTTGTCACGACTGGAATCTATACCCCAAACGAGACCGGCGTCGTTGACCTCTCAGAGGTCGCAAACAAGCCTACATACGTCATTCTTACTTCATCTAAGTTAATTTTAGCAGAAAATTTGAAACTTTTTGTTTCTTAACTAACTTATTAAACATTCTCATTAATACATAATTGTTCACCATCAACCATCTAATATCAAGATTATCAAATGAAAGAAATCGTCTAACATAGTAATAAAGATGTACTTGCCAAAATGGTACCAATACAATGTCTGAAGTAAATAGGAAAGAAACGCTAGTGGAACATGCTCCGCTAACTCAACTCTAAAACTAAGCTAGAATGTAAAACACTAGTATCCTCGAAAGCATGAGGACCTACCAACTCCGGATGAATATTGGACTTCCGGATAACTGCAACAATGATCCTGTAGTATTATCGCCCACCTGTGCCTATACCTAAAATAGTATAGTTGGATAGGGTTAGTACACACTTGTACTAAGTATGTGTATATGCATGCACACACCACGGACATGCATGAGAAAGAATAGCTCTTTCCTAACAACATGAGTTTTGGGGGTCAAGTCAGTGGACTTGCCAAATTGAGATTAGGAAAGTCATGCCATGAGAGTAACATGCATCATCATAAACATCATATTGCACACAGCACATAACATCTTCATATAGTACATATCATAACATATAATACATAGCTTCTTTCATATCGTTCATTCATATACCATGAGACCTTGGAATCATGGACTTGACATTAAGACTTTCCAAAATAAGGGCTCAACATATGGGACCTCAACTAGAGAGTCTTCATTAGCAAACACAGAGTCTGCTTCATTCATTCATACGTACTTTATTTCATTTCATTAATAAGCCAGCTATACCTAGGGTGTAGTTTAAGACTTTCATCGGGCTTGCTGTGCAATAATTAAGAATAACCTAATGTCATTACCTGAGTCTAGCTCACCTCTTAATTATCCTATCCTAACACCTTTGGTATCATTCATTTCATTATGTGCTTCATTTGAGGCTGGCCTCATTCATTTATTGGGAACTTTAACTTTAACCGACATAGATCATGTGAGCATCATGAAATCCAGTGTCTCCCCCACACCAAAAAAAGGTGGAATCACTGGCCAAAGTGACCCAATAAACATGCTAGCGTACATGGGAATTTAGCCCCGCCAGATCCCTATATTGGCAGTATAGGTTCAAAGACTAGGAGATGTATGGAGACCCATACCCGGCAAGCCGGACAGTCTCATCTCATGAGAGTTACGTGAACCTTCGCCCTTCCCGAAAGAAGGCATCACCGCTCATAGCTAGCCTATCGGTGCTCAATATAAAGTTCCATTTCATTCAACTCATACGTCATGGAAGCTGGCTTCTAGTATGAGGACATCATAGCTCATTAGATTATTTCTCATCTCATCATTAGTATTAAGTGTGTTAATCTCAATACTTTCATTAGAGTGTTCATAAAGACTGGTCTCCTCATTATCTTACATTCTCATTGGTGAGTACGTATTGGTAACATTTACTTAAGCTCATTTGAGATTGCTCTCATCATTTACATTAGCCTCATATCATGTTGTCACCACATTCTTCATCATTAGTACCTTTGCTTTTCATAGTTACTCATCTCTTATTACGAGAATGTTCATTTCATAATTTCATAGTTCATCTCATCATATGACAATGCACTTGGCCACTTAGTGTATCTTACACTCGTACTTAACCCTCCTAGGGTTCATCGTTTCATTACATACATCTTAGGTTCACTTATTTTTTGAACGTATGTTAGACTTATGTGTCTATACATATAAACCATGGGGTTTCATTCGTAGTTTGCTCAGTGATTCTTACTTTCCTAAGATTATGTAGTACAAGACTTACGTATCTTATATATATGCCAAGATCTTAATTTTTTTTATCTACGTAGATGGCATTATTCTTGGATATTTTACTCACGTATGACTTATGCATCAATACAGAAATTTGGGCAAGGGAATCCAAATCTTGAATCACTTGGATATCATTAATATTTTTCATTAATTTTATTTCTAATATTCATAATATAAGAAATCTAAATTCAAACTCAACATTTACATTTAAGGATTAATTTTCCACTTTAATTGCACTCTTCTTTAACCGAATGGTTGGGGGTTCGAGCCCCCACAACCCCTTTGATTTTTAGAGTTAAATTCTCTACAATAGGGAGGTTGTGGGTTCGAACCCCCACAGCCCCCTTATTTTTGTAGTTAATTTCGCTGAGGAGGCTGTGAGGTGGTGGGTTCGAACCCCCACAGCCCCTCTATTTTATTTCAATTAAATGGGGCGAGTGGCAGTGAGGTTGTGGGATCGAATCCCCACAGCCTCACTTTATTTCCTTTTATTTTTTGCTTCTCCCTTCAGCTCTGAGGTCGTGGGTTCAATCCCCACGCCTCGCATTTTCTTTTTCCTTACTTCTTCTCGCGCGTACTGGGAGGTCGTGGGTTCGAATCCCACGCCTCCCATTTAATTGTTTAATTAATTTCTCTCATTCTCCTCCCCATAGGTCGCGAGTTCGAGTCCCCCAACCCCCCCTTATTTTTCTTTTCTTTTCGCGAAAGCAGGAGCTGAGTCGCGAGTTCGATTCCCCCAGCCCCATTTTCTTTTCCCTTTTTTCGCGAGGACCAGTAGCCAAGGGTCGAATCCCCCCAGCCCCATTTTCCCTTTTTCTTTGTCGCGAAACCAGTAGCTAAGGGGTTCGATTCCCCTTAGCCCCTTCACATTTTTTTTTCTTTTTTAGCCTTCTTAACATGTTAGGTCTTGGGTTCAATTCCCATTGACCTCACTAATTTTATTTTCCCTTTTAAACCCAGATTTTTAACCTCATTGTAGATTGCACAATCTGGAAAATTTATTCATAGTTTTAACCTTCCATAAATCAACTTTTCATATTAGTTTCTTAGGGCATTTCACCAAACACTTAGCATGTAATTTAGGTGTAGTTTAGGATTACATTTAGTCAAGCGTTTTCACTCACACTTTGTAACTTCACACACCATATGATCATCACATTATGCACAACTTTAACACATGAAATACAAGAAGGAAAACATGCCTTACATGCCTTCAAACAGTGGCTAAAACATCACTGCCAACGTGTACACACACACACACATTTTCTTCAATTACGCATTGGTTATCAATTTCATGATTTCACGCACATAAACATGTTCACATTAATATAAACACATCATACATACTTAAATCTAGCAGCACAACATACCCATCCTACGAATTCGTTTGGGAGCTAGGGACAAGGACATACAAAAGGGAACAACCTTAGTTTCGGAGTGAATCTTTTTGAGTCGTAAGGGACCTCTTGGGAAAGGGACCAAGAGAGAAGAAACCCATACCTTTTGATGTTGTTCAAGTGTGAAGCTGCTGCTGAAACTCCTCCAAACCACGCCCAAATTCTCCTCAACACACCACTCGACGAACAACCTCCCTTTGCCTTGACGTTTTTGATTACCTTGCTTTTCTTAAAACTTTTCGTGTGTTTTTCAAGTGTGAAGAACAATTGTTATTAAACTATTCTTGAGCTTTCTTCCTAGTCAGAGCGTGAGAGAATGAGAGTTGAGAGACGTGAAAGAGAGTTGAGAAACGTGAGGGAGAGAGTTATTAGGATTAGGAGACTAAATTCAAGACTTAGTCAAAAAATAGGATTTAATTAAATTAATACAAAATCTGATTTATTTTAATTAATACGTGAAAGGACCATTTTACCCTTAATGAATAGATTTTAATTGATGATTAAATCATCAATTCATTGCTCCTAGTAGGGCTCGAACCCGAGTGGCACCCCATTTGCGAAAATGGGTCATTTCGGGTCGCCCCAACCCGAATGCTATTTTTAATTGAATTAATTAATTAAATAATTAATTCCTCAGGGTAATTACAATATTACCCTTGGCCTGGAAAAGACCATTTTAACCCTGGACCCTCAAAACTTAAAGTTTCTTCTTTTAAGTCCGGTAAAGACTCTTTCAATTAAATATTTGTTTTCGAGAGGCTCAGATGGTTGGTTCCAACCTTTCCAAGCTCAATAAACTCCCCAAGTTAGTTGGCTTGGTCGTAGTATGGGTTCTGAGGTTTGGTTCTACGCGTATCAATCCGTGTTGACCTTGGTCCAATCGCAAGCATTCTTGACACCTTAAGTAGTTATCTTATTCATTTTTAGGGTTGTAACATTTTCTTGAGCAATTTGCACAAAGGGCATGCAATTATTGATAAATCCTTAATAAACCTTCGGTAATAGCCCGCATGTCCTAGAAAACTTCTCACACCTTTTACAGAAATGGGAGGAGGAAGCCTCTCAATAACTTTAACTTTCGCTCGATCAACCTCTATCCCGTTCTCCGAGATGCGACGGCCCATTACTACACCTTCTTTCACCATAAAGTGACATTTTCCCCAAAGATTGCAATCTTTAAATCTTTTTAGAACCTCGGCCAAATTACTCAAAACACCAATAAAAAGAGTCGCCAACCACCGAAAAATCATCCATGACTACCTCAATAGTGTCCTCCACCATATCAGAGAATATTGACATCATACATCTTAGGAAGGTGGCTGGTACATTACATAACCCAAAAGGCATTCTCTTGAATGCGAACGTCCCATAAGGGCAAGTAAAAGTGGTTTTCTCTTGATAGTCAAGGGCAATAGATATTTGATTGTAACCCGAATACCCATCAAGAAAACAGTACCATCTTTTTCCTGCAAGTCTATCCAGCATCTGATCCATAAAGGGCATGAGGAAATGGTCCTTCTCAGTCCATGCATTCAACTTCCGGTAATCCATACAAACTCTCTATCCAGTCACTGGCCTCATTGGAACAACCTCATTCCTCTCATTGGGCACCACTATCATTCCCCCCTTCTGGGCACACACTCAACAGGACATACCCTACTACTATCTGCAATAGAATATATGACTCCAGCATCCAACCACTTTATGATCTCCTTCTTCAGTACTTCTTGCATAGGTGGATTCAACCGTCTCTGGTGCTCAATACTTGGCTTTTAATCGGGCATGAGTTGGATTTTGGGTGAACAAATACAAGGAGGGATACTAATAATATCCGCAATAGTCCAACTAATGGCTCGTTTGAACATCTTTAAAACTTCCACCAAACACTCTACTTGTTGCACATTCAAATCCGCTGCAATTATTACCGGCAAAGTGTCATCTCTACCAAATAACACATACCTCAGATGAGGTAGTACAACCTTAAGCTCTTATTTTACAGCCTCCTCAATAGATGGTGTCACGGTTTAAGACTCGCGATGCTTCATATCTAACTCCCAGTTCTTTGGTTTGGACCGATATTCATTTCATTCATGTGCCGCAACCAAAGGCCCATACTCTTCAATACCATAACTTTCAACATTCATGATCACTGCCGCTAGTGCCTCGACACCTATGTTTTCTTCGATTTGTACCTCACACATACTCTCAACTCGATAGGATATAGCAGATACTGTTTGGAGCTCACCACTCTGCTTCGTGGACCTACAAATGTTGAACGTTACTTCTTCATTGTTCAACCTAAACTTCATATGCCCTTTTTCCATATCAACCAAGGCACGACCTGTGGAGAGGAATGACCTCTCATGAATAATAGGAACCTCAAAGTCCACCTCACAGTTAAGAATCACAAAATCGGCTAGAAATATAAACGACTCCCCTTTCACGAGCACATCACGGAGTATCCCAATGGGCCTCTTCACTGTTCGATCGGTCATCAGTAACCGCATTGCAGTAGGTTTTGGGTCACCCAAACCCAATTTCTTATAAATGGAAAGAGGCATTAGGTTTATGTTTGCACCAAGATCACATAGTGCTTTAGAAAAGTGTAGCAGTCCGATTGTACAAGGAATAGTGAAAGCACCCGGATCTTACGTTTTCTGCATAAGAGACCTTGTAGCAATAGCACTACAATGCTGCATTCGGTCATCATCCTCAAAAGTTACCGATCTCTTCTTTGTAACCATATCCTTCATAAATTTAGCATAACCGGTCATTTGTTCCAAAGCTTCTATCAAAGGGACATTGATGGAAAGCGGTTTCAACATAGTGACAAAACATCGGTATTTACCATCCGCACTCTTCTTCACTAATCTCTGAGGGAATGGTGGTGGAGGTCTAGGAATGGGGACAACTTTCTTAGATACCTCATCTTCTTTCGCCATGCTGTCCACCAATTTACCACTAGGTTCCACCACTTCTTCATCTTTTCTCATCTCATCTTCTACCACTGACGGCATAGGTGGATCAATGGTTTGCTTACATCCTCGAGTAGTGACTTTAATGCAATGCCCATCATTTTTAGGATTTTGGATGGTATTGCTAGGAAGAGTTCCCGGTTGGCATTTGTTCAAAGTAGTAGACAATTGGGGCATTTGTAACTCAACATTCTTAATCGAGACCGCATGTGCATCCACCTTTTGCCTAATGTTAGCTAAATCACCTCTCAATTCCTTGGCGTGATCATCACTAGAATCAAACCTCCTCATCATTTTCTGTAACATATCTTCAACTCGCGCCATACTACCTCCACCATGCCTAGAAGAAACTTCTCGATTCTGAGTGGAACATAGGTCCCATCACTCATGGTACCATAGTTAACCCTGTTGAAGTTGTTGTCACGGTTTTAGTTACCCTCTCGAGCATACTGACCCTCTTGATTGTAGTTAACATATTTCCGACTTTGATTTCTTTGACCTTTGCGCCAATTCTCTTGATTGGAGCCTTGGGCGTTAGGTCGGAAACCCCCGTCTCACCATTCACTGCATAAGTATCCTCTTTATAATAGTACTCATATTTTGGCGGTGGTGGTTTAGTCAAGTAATTCACCGTATTTACCTTTTCTGCACATCCAGTGACATGTTTCAAGACCAACCCAAGCACAGTTCTCATTTGAGCCATCTCCTCACAAATCTCATTTGCAGCCGGATTGTGTGTAGCTTGCACTACAAAGGTGTTTCTCCCAGTATCTGACTTTATAGTACTCCACCCCTTATTTTTGCGAGAGATTTTCTCTAACTTTTATGCGATCTCAGCATATGTGCACTCACCATATAAACCTCCCGCAATAGTATCGAGTACTACTTTATTGTTATGACCCCTATAGAAGTATTATTTCAATGACTCATCACTAATGTGGTGGTTTGGGATGCCTCTCACATACGCAGTAAATCTGTCCCAAGAGCTACTTACCGACTCCCCAGGTAGTGCCACAAAGTTGTTCACTCTATCCTTGTGGTTGAGCTTCTTGGACACCGGGTAATACCGAGCCAAGAACACATCCCTCAACAGGTTCCAAATATAAATTGAATTGTAGGGTAACTTAGTAAATCATATCGCGTCATCTTCAGTCAATGATAGAGGAAACACTCTCAGCCCTATGACGTTCATATCTAAGCCTGGCCTCCCCACACAACTCTTGCACACAGACCTTAATTTGGCTATGTGAGCATGTGGATCCTCAGATAGTAGCCCTGCAAACAAGCCCCTCGCGGTGAGCATCTGCATCAAACTACTAGTTACCACGAACGTCGCCCATGGGGTAGAGGAGGTAGGACAAGAGGCCCATCAGAATCAGTGATGTTGACATTGCCCCACTAGAACTCTTGAGGGAGTGGGACGGGAAGGTGCGTCCTTAGAGAATCATCAACCCTATTTTCCGCTACTACTTGATTGTGTGCCTCAACCGGTGATGGAGGCTGCCAAATTACCCCATCACCTAGATTAACTGGGTTCTGCTGATTTTCCATTCTTCAAAGTCTACGCTTAAGTTTAGTATTGAATGGAATGAGCAGTTTTCCTCGGCTTCGTGTACTTGACATACACTAGAGCTAGACCTGAAAAAAACAAAAAGAAAAGAAAAGTAAAATCCGGAAATCGTTGACTAAACTTCAATAATGTTATTAAAGTTAATCTCAAAGTCACTTTCCCCGGTAGCGGCGCCAAAATTTGATATGCTCAAATTACACATCCCTAAAGAAGTATAAGCGGACGTATCAAGTAAAGAACCCAACTATTACGTTGGGGTCGATCCCATGAGGAAAATGGTTTAGACTTAACGTAAATGTACAATTACTTCTTTTTAGTCATGTTCTTTCCGAACAGGTAATTAAAGGTAGGTTTTTGGGAAACAAACTTCTTTATATCTCTAAGTAAAACAAGTAACAGGAGTAAAGATTTAGTTTGTATCAAGTTGTAAGAGAAACTAGGGTGTATGTGTTCCCCATAGGTTCATAACGTCATATTCCTAGTTATAACAATTATTCCCTAGTGTTTTGCATGCAAAGTGATAAGTTAGGTATCTCTAAATCCTTGGTCCAACATTTAGAGAATTTCACCTTGTACCTTGGTCTGGTTACATGTGTATAAGCTACTAACCCTTACCTTTATTTCATATTAAGCATCATCTTCGATGTATGGATTAGTTATTACTTTGCACCAATCGAGCCTAGCCTATTAGATAGTATCTCACTAAATCTATGTTTATAATTCTTTTCGTATTACTTCCTCCTTGGTCCGGCAATTGGCAATAAGGCTAGTTATAACGCGTGCATTTGTTAAAAAGACTTCTAAACGAAGGAATGTTCAATACATGCAATAATCTATTTGAGAATTGTTATTAAGCTAGGTTTACATTGTTAATCAGTCATGGTTCCCACAACCCTAGTTGTCGATTTAGTTACCATGCATATAAGAACACAATTCATAGTTGTTAAACAATAAAACATGAACTTACTAAAGTTTCAAAACCCAATCTCCAAACAAACTTGAATTAACAAGATAACACTTGAAAACCAAATCCGAAAATTAAAATATTGCTAAAGTTGCAAAACCCAATCTCCAAACACAAACTAAGAACAACAATAATAATGTCCAACCCCAAAAACAAGGTTCTAAATCCTATTTATACAAAACATTGTCCTAAAATAAAAGGAATTAAAATAAGAAAAGTTGTCCAAAAATGTGGCTGTAATCGACGACCCCAAAGATGGATCGTCGATGAAACGAAGGACCGTGGAATGACTCTGTCAGTCCATACATAGAGTCATTTTCTTCCTTCAGATGGCATCATCTCTGAATCAATTGACGGACCAACAGCACGGTCCGTTGATGCATCTACGGTTCATCGATGCCTTCCGTTGCTCCATCCTTAGGATTTCTCCAACTTCGGATACGTGGACTATCTCTGATCTCATTGACGATTCAATAGAATGGTCCGTCGATCAATCGACGCACCGTCGATCAATCGACGCACCGTCGATCCTCTCCATAGTCCAACACTTGGTCAGATTTCCCCAAGTTTATCCATTTGCCTGAACTTCAATCGACGGTCACCACCTACGGACCGTCGATGGAACGACGGACCATCGATGGCCTTTGTTGGTCACTTTTGCACTTTATTTCAACTGCCTTCTGCATCTTATTTCTGGACATCTTTCCTGTAAAACAAACATAAATAAATGTTAAAACTATTACAAAAAAGGCTCTAAACACACACAACTCTTTAGGAAAAAGCATTGAAAACACCGTGAAACCACGGTACATCAAATTCAAACACCCTAATTAAGTTTAAAACTTGCATACCTTTTATTCTCTCATCTACGGAATACTCTTCCTTGAGATAATCCCATACTTCTTTAGCATTTTTTAGAGACATTATTCATGTGAAAATTATTGACGATACAACAACAAATAAACATTCCTTGGATTTTGATTTCTTTGTCTTCTTTTCCTTGTGTGCTTTAATCTGAGCAATGATAGGATTATTTGGTAGGGCTTGGATATCGTTATACTCTTACACATCTTCCCAAATATCTAAAGCATCCAAGTACGTCTCCATTTATACTACCCAAATCTCATAATTATATTCATCAAAGACCGGCGGTGCAATTGGTGAGCAACTTGCTTCAGCTCCATGGCTTCTCCAACTCGATCACAGATCCCTTCAGATGAAAGATCTGATACCAATTGTAAGTTGTAATATTACTAATGAGGACAATATAATGAAGAAATTTTGAGTTTGCTACGGAACGGAAAGCAGGGAAATACAAGGAACTAAATGTGAAGATGACTTAGAGAAAAAGCTTATGCAAAGAGTTATATATTTTGTAGAAAATACATAAACATACAATTAAAAAAACTAAAATAGATCATGGCCCTACTTTTAAGTCAAGGTGCTAACCATGGTAACTACCTCTAAAATAACTAAAAAAAGAAATACGTGAAACTTAGAAATAGACATTGTAGTCCTAAAGCAACTAACTAATATTTCCCAATTTGAGTTAAGTTTTCTTCCAATGTTGTGCGTATTGATGAATGTTGATTCAATTGATGTGGATTACGTTTCTTTATACTTTAATTGAGTAGATTCAATGCTCTTAGGATGAAATTACATGCATACATGCCTAACCCATGTCTAGGAAGATGAAATTGATGGAAATGAGTTTTATGCCATGAAAGGAATTTGTGGGTTTAGATGTATTCAATCTATGATTGATGAACTATATTAGAATTGAAGTTTATACGATGAATCAAGATGATAAATTCTTGCGATTGAGGCTATATGATGAAGTATGATTACAATTGTTTGAGATTGAAGCATATAGACATAGATTGTTGAGAGTAAAGCTTATATGGTGATTTAAGATTAGAATTGCGTTGAGATTAAAGCTTTGAGATTGAAGCATAGAGAATGACTAAGAGATATAGTGCTTTGAGAGTATATCTTATGTTATGAATTGTTGATTATTTATGTGATTGTTATGGAAGAGATAGTTCCCACATGAATTGCTTATGTTATTAATGTAAAAGACTTTCTGTCATTGAATTATTCTAGGTTAAAAGGATTGCTCACCTAAAATGAATCTAGACTAAAGATTAAAATTAATGAGGCGAGAGGTGAATACTCATGACCTCTAGATGAGAAGGATATGAGGTGATTTCTTTAAGAGTCAAAGGCGGCTACCGTTACTCCCTAATGTTTGACATGGATGTAAATACCCAAGATCTCTTATAGAAAGATGGGAAGGTGAATACCCACTACCATATGATGAAAGATAAGCTAAAAATGAGCATGATAGATGATGAGCTTGTAGAATGGCCCAAGGTGGCTTACTATGATGAGTGAGACTAGTTGAGGATTACCCATGTCTTGGTAAGTATGTTTTGACATTACTTATGAAGTATTCCTTTTATGTTATGATGGTTTATGTGAATTGAATATACTTATTACACATATTGTCTGAACCTTATGTTTATATTGATGCTTATGCAAGCAATCATATTTAGTACATATTTGTACTTACACATACTCTTGCATACATTTCTTATCCAAATGTAAGATTCAGCAGTATCGACTCTCATCCCTGTGGCTAGGATCTTAGTAAAAGCAAGGATCGAAGATTGGTGAGTCTTCATAGCATTCGAGGATATAGCCACCATTTCTTTATTTCCTTTTGTTTTATGTTTTGAACTATTGTATGGTTTTTTTCACAAAGATATTAATGTTTTAAATGGTTTGAGACAAAGTGTATTAGACTTTTGTTTCATTTTATAAAGAATTTGATTATGTCGATAATGTTTTAAATTTCTGCTAAATTCTATTATTTTATGTTATGAAAGCTAAGTAGCTTGTATGAGGCTTCTCAGGGTCTTGTACGCCATGTCACATCTAGGGGGTACCCCTCGGTCATAAAAGTAGTATATTTGCACTCATTTGAGGCATATTTAGCTTAACACTTAGTTTCCTCAATGCCTAATTGTTTTCTATTCCAATGATATTTTGATTATTTGAAGATATGAAAGTTAAAGGACAAGGCAAGGATAAATGAATGACCAAAGTTATAAAAATAAGATTAAACTATACACTGTTGATAGTCAAACAAGAAAGGAAGATCGCCTACTGGGTATGACCTCTCCCAAATTAAAAGTGCACAAAACTTGCATTAATTGAGGCAACTCAGCAAACTTTAAAAAGAAAGGTGACATGCCGAAAGAGAAGGCAAAACTTGTTGACCATCACAGAAAAATTGAATGCTTAAAAAGCAAACCAAGGTGATACTCAGTGATACGCCAAATGTGAAATGTCAAGCCCCGAGCTACCCCTGAGATGCGGAAACGGGACCCAGTACCCAACGTGATCCCAAGCTAACCCTGTTGGCATAATCATGAGCATATTAAAGAATAAAAACTATTGCGGAAGCAAAATCATACTTTAAATAAAAAGATGGGGAATACCCATATACTATAGCTTAAGTATTTGAAATACTGACGAGTTTAATATAAAGAAAATATTAACTCAATGCTAAGCTGAGCTTGTAGGATAGAGTAAAGCTGAAATAAAACATAACGGAACAGGCACAAGAGCAAATATAATAATCTGAACATGATATATGAATTCTGAGCTAACTGGATGCAATGAACAAATTTAGAACATGCTGAGACTAAATGATAACTGATCTGTAAATATTGTCAATGCAATAGAGTCTGACTGAACTGTGGGAGCTACTAATAACTGACAATAAAGCCACATGAGCTAAATGTGGATTCCAATGTATACGCCCCATCGAGAGAACCCAATATACCCTGCTAGAGGTATAAAGGCATGCTGGTGTGATCACTAAACTTATTGCCCACAGAGGGGACTTACAACCTACTCGGCTAGTAGTTCTAGGACTAATTGGGTATGCTGAACCCTAGTACAACTCGGTAATTTACAACTCCCAATGAATTAAATGATTATGACATTATTACTGAATTTCTGTAAATACTGGATAGCTCAAAACTGAACATACAAACTGAGAATGCAACAAATAATCTGGTAATTATGCATTTATAACTGAGGCATATTTATAAATATCTGACCTAGCATGTGTAATTCAAGAACTAACGAAATACATAGAAGTGTTCTAAATTTATGCAATAATCTGAGTAATAACATGCTTATCTGATTTGGAACATATAACTAATAAATTCATGAAGTTCTATTGAATTTCTAGAAACCCTAGGTCTAATCGTGATATGGGAATCAAGAAGCTGACTGAAAATTAGGGATCTAATGGGTGAAACAAACCCATTAGTGAAATCCACGTACTTGGTGATGAAATCCACGGAGAAATATTTTGATTACTAGGTTGGAACTAATGGAACCTTGTTGCGTTCTTGAACTAGGGTTCTTGACCTTTTTCTCCTTTCTTATTTCTAATTTTCCAAGTTTTTGATTAATGATTTGACTTAGGTAAGTTTCAGTTATGTTTCTAGGCTTAAACTGACTAAAATCTGATGATTTAGGGTCAAAACAACGTATCTTAGGGTTTAAACAAAGTGGGAAAAGAACAAAATACCCCTGAGTTAATTGCTGTTAGACCAAACGATGACCTAGACTGACGGGCCGTCGTTCAATTGACGGTCCATCGTTTGGGTCTGTAGGTTGGGTTTGCTCAACAGACCTTTACTAAAATGTGCATAATGTTTTACTCGGAAGTTGTATTCTAGTAAACTCGGTGGCTATGGAAATCTTATTCAATTATATATCTTTTGATAGGTAAGAAGACATATAATTCATTTTGTGCTAAGAGTTATGACCATTTGAAGTTGACCCAATAGTATTTTCCCCTTAACTGTCTGCGAATTTTAACCTATGATCCGTAGGTCCATCTACGAACCGTACTGGTCAATCGTGGTTCTTGTCAGAGAGTGGGTAAATGGGGTATTGATCGACCAACACATACTACGGACCGTAGTTTGACCTACGGACCGTAAGTCCGTTCATCGTTGGATACTTAGTCAAATTTTTTAGGCTGAGTTTTTGGGGGCTTCAGACTAAAACGACGGATGCACAGTATGGGCCGTAGATCAGACTACGGTCCGTTGATGTAACCATCGATTTCAAGGGTCTTGGGAAAACTTGTCCTTGAATGAAGACTAAATTAACTGAAATAGAGGGAGAGAGTTGCAATCCCTACTACTAAACACTAAGAACTGAGTTTCTGACTGAATTGAGTTTCGAGAACATGCAAATACGCTGAAAATGCAAGTACAAACTGAGGGAACATATTCTAAGACTTAATTCACGCATGAATGACCAAAAAACTGAAGAGGAACTATTCCCTCAAGCTGGAGTGGAATCGGAAGGAAAGAGGTGAGGATACTTGGCTTTCATGGCTGTGTCTGCTTCCCAAGTAGCTCCCTCTACGGACTGACTCCTTCACAAAACCTTGACAGAAGCGAATTCTTTGTTTCTCTACGTTCTAACCTAACGGTCAAGAATCTCAACTGGTACATCATCATAAGAAAGACTATCTTTCACTGCCACACTCTCTAATGGCATTACCGAGGCTGGATCAACCACACATTTCTTCAAGAGCGAGATATTGAAGACAGGATGCACTACTGCTAAGTCTGCTGGTAACTCTAACTCATATGCCACTTTGCCAATCCTTTTCAAGATCTTGTAAGGGCCTACATATCTAGGACTGAGCTTCCCTTTCTTGCCAAATCTCATAACCCCTTTCATAGGTGACACTTTCAGGAAAAACCAATCATCAACTTAGAACTCTAGTTCCTTTCTCCTTACATCTGCATAAGATTTCTGACGACTTTGGGCTGTCTTAAGTCTATCTCTAATGAGTTGCACTTTCTCCATAGTATAAAAGACTGAATTTGGCCCTATCAAAGTTGCTTCACCAACTTCAAACCAACTAACAAGAGATCTACATCTACGCCCATATAAAGCCTCATAAGAGGCCATCTGAATTCTGGAATGGTAGCTATTGTGGTAGGCGGACTCAATTAGAGGAAGGTGATCATCCAAAATACCCTTGAAATCGATCACACAATCTCTCAACATATCCTCTAGGGTCTGACTGGTACACTATTCCTGTCCATCCGTCTACGGATGAAATGCTGTGCTAAGGTTAACTTGAGTACCAAGACCCTTCTAAAATGACTTCCAGAAGTGAGAGGTAAACTGCGGAGCTTTATCTATGATGAAAGACAAAGGAACCCCATGTAACCTCACAATTTCATTAATGTAAAGCTTGGAATAATTCTCTGCCGAATCTGTAATCTTGACCGCCAAAAAGCGAGAAGACTTAGTCATCCTATCAACTATCACCCAAATGGAGTCATACTGTCTCAGAATACGAGGTAACGCTGTGATGAAATCCATATCGATCACTTCCCACTTCCAAGTAAGAATGTCGATCACCTGAGTCATACCCCCTGGTTTCTGTTGTTCCACTTGACTTACTGGTAATTGGGGCACTTACCGACATAATCTGCTATATCCCTCTTCATGTCATTCCACCAATAGACTTCCCAAAGATCGCGATACATCTTAGTGGCACCTGGATGAATCGAATATCTGGAGTTAAGGGTTTCTGTCAGAATATGTTATCTCAACTAACCCACATCAGGAACATACAAACTACCCTGGTAGCAAAGTACACCATCTCCCCCTCGGGTGAAAACCTCCACTCTCTGATTCTGGACTCTTAAGTTCAAGAAAGATTGGATCACTATCTTACTTTTCCTTAACCTCCACTACCAAAGAAGATTCTGCCCCATTCTAAACTGTTACACCACTGTCAGATATGCTCATAAGGGGAACTCCTAAGCGAGCAAGCTTGTGAACATTCTTCACTAGCTCCTTCCTTTCTTCCTCAACATGGGCTACACTACCCATAAATAATCTGATGAGAGCATCTGCTACTACATTTACCTTACCAGGATGATAATGCACACTCATATCATAATCCTTAAGGAACTCAAGCCATCTCCTTTGACGAAAATTCAACTTTTTCTGGGTGAACACATACTGAAGGCTCTTATGATCAGTGAACACATCTACATAAACACCATACAAGTAGTGTCTCCATATCTTGAGTGCAAACACCACTACTGCAAACTCGAGGTCATGGGTTGGATAGTTCTTCTCATAAACCTTAAGTTGTTTAGAGGCATAAACTATATCCTTATCTCGCTGCATCAACACACAACGTAGGCCAACTCTGGATACATCAAAATTGATCACATAACCATCTGAATCCTGTGGTAGAGTCAAGACAGGAGCTGTAGTCAATCTAGTTTCAATTCTGTAAAGCTTTTCTCACAATCATCTGACCATTGAAACTTGACCATCTTCTGAGTTAACCTAGTCAATGGTGAATCTATGGATGAGATTTCTTCCACGAACCTTGTGTAATAACCTGCTAGACTTAAGAAACTTCTGATATCTGTAGCAGAGGTAGGTCTAGGCCATTGTTTCAGTGCTTCTATCTTCTGTGAATCCACTCGGATCCTTTCGCTAGATATAATGTGACCAAGGAAAGTAATGGATTGCAACCAGAACTCACATTTGCTAAACTTAGAGAATAACTGGCAATCCTTGAGAGTCTACATAACAACTCTAAGATGACTCGCATGTTCTTCCTCATTCCTAAAGTAAATGAGGATATCATCAATAAAGACGATAACAAACAAGTCTAAGTACTGTTTGAACACTCTGTTCATCAAATATATAAAAGTTGCAGGAGCATTGGTTAGTCCAAACGACATAACTACAAATTCATAATGACCATACCGAGTTCTGAAGGATTTTTTGGAATGTCACTATCTCTGAATCTAAGCTAATGATAACTCGATCTGAGGTCTATCTTTGAGAAGTGACTAGCACCCTGAAGTTGGTCAAACAAGTCATCAATCCTGGGGATGGGATACTTATTATTGATTGTGACCTTGTTCAACTATCTATAGTCAATGCACATTCTGAGAGAATCATCTTTCTTCTTTACGAACAACACTGGTGCACCCCATGGTGAAATACTAGGTCTGATGAAGCCCTTATCTAGAAGGTTTCTCAACTACTCTTTCAATTCTTTAAGATCTGTTAGAGCCATTCTATAAGGAGGAATAGATATGGGTTGGTTATCTGGAAGGAGATCAATTCCAAAGTCAATTTCCCTTTCGGGAGGAACTCCAGGAAGATCTTCTGAAAACACTTCTGGAAACTCATTGACTACTGGAACTGACTGAAGAGTTGGGGTTTCAGAGCTAGAATCCTTAACCCGAACTAGATGATAGAGATAACCCTTAGAGATCATCTTTTTGGCCTTAAGGTAAGAAATGAATCGACTCATAGGCGCTTAGCTACTACCCTTCCACTCTAAGATTGGTCCATTTGGAAACTGAAAACAAACAATCCTAGTTCTACAATCGACTGAGGCATAAAAGGAATGTAACCAATCCATGCCTAGAATGACATCGAAGTGTACCATTTCTAACTTTACAAGATATGCTAAGGTGACTTTCTGAGAGACCGTGACAGGGCAATTTATATATACCCGTCTAGCTATTATTGTGTCATCGACAGGAGTAGAGACTGAGAAAGGTTCTGAGAGAGCTTCTGGACTAACACTGAATTGGACTGCTATGTAAGGAGTTATAAAGGAAAGAGTATCCCCTTGATCTAACAATGCATAAACATCAAGGTCAAAGTCTTGTAACATACCAGTTAATACATCAGGAGAACCTTCATGATCTTAGCGAGCCTGATCAGCATACAACCTGTTCTAGCGTTAACCGCCACCTGTACCAGAAGAGTTACCTTGCTGAGTCGGGCGACATGCTCGTGTTGATGAAGTTATAGACTGAGTTCTACCATTACCGCCTCCTTGACCTTGCCTAAAAGGACAATCCCTCAACCCATGACAAGATTGACCGCACCTAAAGCACCTTACTTTCTTGCGAGGCACTCACCTGGATGGTTCGTACGACACTTAAAGCAAGTGGGGTAAGTTTTGGTGCCTAAAACACTTCCCTGAGTCTTAGAGCCTGGTGCTCTAACCTTCTGGTCATACCTGTTCTTGGAGGATGGAACACTAGCTGACGAAGGAGATGGGGCTGAAAATTTTTGCTGACTCTGCTAGCTATTTCCACCACAGATTTCTGCTGAAAATAGTCATAGTTCCCAGTCCTAGCCTTCTTATTTTCCTTAGCATGTTCCCTAAGCTTATCACCCTCAACCTTCTAAGCATGAGTCATAATCCTAGAGATGTTCATACTTCCCAGTAACATAGCATTTCTACACTTTGTTTTCACCAAATCTGACACTCCATACAAGAACTTATTCAACTGAGCCCTGGAGTCAGCAACCATGTGAGGAGCATACCTTGAGAGTTGGTTAAACTTGAGCCCATACACTTGGACTATCATGTTACCCTGCCTCAAGTTCATGAATTCCTAAGACTTTGCTTCTCTCAACTCTATTGGAAAAAATCTGTCTATAAAGGTCTCGCTAAAATAATCCCAAGTAATAGCAGTTGCATTTGTGCTCCTATTTTCCTTCCACTGAGTGTACCAGATATAAACCACATCCTTGAACTGGTATGATGACAACTCAACCCGATCATTCCATTGACCTGCATAACCTCAAAGTTCTTCTTGATCTTATCCAAGAAATTCTGAGGATCCTCACTAGTCTGTGATCCTAAACACTCAGGCGGATTCATCCTAACAAAGTCACGGACCCTTGCTGCTATTAATCCACCATTTCCATTCACATGATCTTTAATCCGCTGATTGTTCATGTTGGCGACACTCTAAACCAATATCTGAATTGCACTCCTGAATTCAGCATCAGAAACTTCTTGATCTGGGACTGGAGGAGCTGCATTTGCATTCCTGGCATTCGCATTCCTAGTGTTATCTCTACGAGGAGACATGATATGAAACTTAGAACATCAAGTTAGAATGGAATTAGATCATACCTTACGCACGATAAGGGTAACAACAAAGTAAAGTTTTCCTAAACACTTCATAGACTCCCTCTCATTAGATGTGGTGTAATTCACACTAATGAAAAAAACTCTACTTAGTGCGGCTTTTTAGACATCCTAGGACACTTAAACATAGTGCTCTTATACCAAGTTTGTCACGCCCCGAGATACCCCCGAGACATGGACATGGGACCTAGGACCACAAGTGATCCCAAGATAACCCTGTTGGCATGATCATGAGCATAGCAAAGAATATAAACTGTTGCGGAAGCTAAATCATACTTTAAATAAAAAGATGGGAAATACCCATATACTATAGCTCAAATATTTGAAATACTGATGAGTTTAATACAAAGAAGATATTAACTCAATGCTAAGCTAAAACTAACTATGTTTGAAAATAGCCTGTAAACTAACTAGAAATGCTAGAACAGGCCCCAGCTAAGTCTAGCAAAAACTTAAACTAATGGACTATACACTGAAAAGAAACTCATGACTCTCGTCCTTGGAAAATGAGGACTCACCACTGAATATGCTGAAATGGAGATCGGAAATCTAAGCGCAATCTGGATGGTGAGAACCTGAACCTAAATCACGAGAAGATGTAGTGCACATATGCATCAGTACTTGAAAGGAATGAGCATGTAGGATAGAGTAAATCTGAAATAAAACATAACTGAACAAGCACAAGAGCAAATATAATAATCTGAACATGATATGCAGAATTTTGAGCTAACTGGATGCACTGACTAAATTTATAACATGCTGAGATTAAATGATAACTGATCTGTAAATATGGTCAGTGAAATAGAGTCTGACTGAAATGTGGGAGCTACTAATAACCGTCAATAAAACCACATGAGCTAAATGTGGAGTCCGATGTATACGTCCCATCAAGAGGACCCAATATACCCTGTCAGAGGTATAAAGGCATGCTGGCGTGATCACTAAAGTGATTGCCAACAGAGGGGACTTACAATCTACTTGGCTAGTAGTTCTAGGACTAATTGGGTACATTAAACCCTACTCCAAGTTGGTATTATACTACTACCAATGAATTAAGTGATTAAGACATTATTACTGAATTTCTGTAAATACTGGATAGCTCAAAACTGAACATGCAAACTTAGAATGCAACAGTTAATCTGGTAATTATGCATTTATAACTGAGGCATGTATATCTGAAGTAACTGAAATATCTGACCTAGCATATTTTATTCATGAACTAAGGAATACATAGCTAGGGTTCTGAAATTCATAAAATAATCTAAGTAATAACATGATAATCTGATTTGGAACATATAACTAATAAATTCATGAAGTTCTGTTGAAGCTCTAGAAACCCTAGGTCTAATCATGATATGGGAATAAAAAATGTGACTTAAAATTAGGGATCTAATGGGTGAAACGAACCCATTAGTGAAATCCCACGTACTTGGTGATGAAATCCACGGAGAAATATTTTGATTACTAGGTTGGAACTAATGGAACCTTGTTGCGTTCTTGAACTAGGGTTCTTGACCTTTTTCTCCTTTCTTATTTCTAATTTTCCAAGTTTTTGATTAATGATTTGACTTAGGTAAGTTTTAGTTATGTTTCTAGGCTTAAACTGACTAAACTATGATGATTTGGGGTCAAAACGATGTATATTAGGGCTTAAACAAAGGTGGAAAAGACCAAAAGACCCCTGAGTTAATTGTTGTTGGACCAAATAATGACCTGGACTGACGGGCCGTCGTTCAATCAACGGTTCGTCGTTTGGATCTATAGGTTGGGTCTGCTTGACATGCCGTTACTAAACTGGTCATAACATTTTAGTCGGAGGTTGGATTTTAGCAAACTTGGTGGATATGGAAAGCTAATTCAATTATCTATCATTTCATATGTCATGGGAAACCTAATTTATTTTGTGCTAAGAGTTATGACAATTTGAAGGTGGCCCAAGAACATTTTCCCCTTAACTGTCTGCTAATTTTCACGTATGGTCATAGCTACGGTCTGTAGGTCCATCTACGGACCGTACTGGTCAATCGTGGTTCTTGTCGGAGAGTGGGTAAATGGGGTCTTGATAGACGGACACAGACTATGGACCGTAGTCTGACTTATGGACCGTAGGTTCGTCCGTCGTTCTACACTTAGTCAAATTTTCTGGGCTGAGTTTTTGGGGGCATCAGACTCAAACGACAGATGTACAGTACGGGCCGTAGATCATACTACAGTCCGTCGATGGTAACCGTCGATTGCACCTGCAGATTTCTAAAAAGCTGATTTCTGGTTTGTTTTTGATACGGGGTGTTAAATGAAAGGCTGACTCAAATGAGCTCGCCAACTGAGGTTCAAACACCTGAAGCCTAGAGTAAGAGAAAGGTGACTTGGAGAGCAATCGACGATCCATCCATCGTGATCGGTGAGCAAGACTAAAGTCACCCAATGAGTAGCGTATTGATCCTTGGGACAAATTTTGGAAAACAGTAAATAGCCTAAAGTAGGGATAAAGAAAGATTTCACATAAGTGAGGAAAACTGGAAAGACTGAGAGAAAGTTCTGAATATTTTATAGAGAGAAACACTTTACCTCGTGAAGAAAAATTTCTAGTTTTTTTTTTGGGGGGGGGGTTCAATTTTGTTTTATAAATTGATAAATTGAAGTTGAATCCAAAGTGGGTTTTCTATTAATTGATTAATCTTAACATACCCATTGTCTCCATTCTGTTATTTGCCCAATTTCTACATCAAAAGCGAGAATAGAGTAAGGTATTGGGTTTCTTAGTATAGCATATAGATGAGACCAAAATAAGATTCTATGCAAGGATTTTATGAGATTGAAAGAACATTAGTTTAATTGAAGATGACCCATACTATTCATAAATGTTCATCACTATAAAGCAATACAATTTCCCCTATGTGACATTGATTTCTAATGCCCTCACCCACTTCTTGAATTTTTCAAAATTTTAGTTTAATTGTGACAATTGATAACCAAATCGTTTTATTAAATTGGTGGAATCATCCACCCAATTGTTTTTACTACGACAAATAAATTAATTTACCATTCAAATTTCTTGGTAGATTTTTCTACGATACACCATTCTCTATGGAATTAGACCCGACTCTTACTTGGGTATTTTTTATTAACGACAATTGTTGTCTCTTTTAGTTAATTTCAAAGAGTACATTTGAGTTTTATCAGGACTAATAATATATAATTAATTCTTATATATTAGGGAAAAAATAAATGAGGCTTTAGACCTAAAACAGAAGTGTAAGTATAGAAGACTCGGTGGTGTTGGAAAGAGGACTCAAAGACCTTCGATGTGATACATCACGGGCCACATGACACTTTATGTGCTTAAAGTTATGATCCTTTGAAGTTGAACCAAAACTAAAAAGTGAAATTTAACTTGTTTGGCTTTTCGAAGTATGAGATGTTACGAAGATTATCTTCACATGTAACTTTATTGAGCTCTGGCTCGCCTGAAAAATATATTTGAGAGTGCATGATAAACTTGAAACAAATTATAAGTTCAAAAATGGAGCTTCAATCTAATGACTGTCATTTAGGTTGTCACTATGTTGTGTGTCGTTAAGGTCTAAAGCGGTTCAACTAGCTTGCGCTCATTGATTTAAATTTATTTAGTACCATCAATATCTTCTTCTTCTTTGTGGTTAGGTAGTTCCTCCTCGAAAGAATCTTTTTGATCCTTTCTTATGTTTTTTCATTGCGTTCTTTAAAATATCTCATTTTTCAATTCCTTTTAAATCCACTTTATTTTATTTTTTGTATAAACGATTAGAGATTTAGAAATATTGTGGAATATAATAAATGTGCTCAATGAAAAAATAATGTAAATGTGCGTATTAGAGTTTTATAATTAACGGCTTATAGGTGTGAGGAGGATTATTCAATTTCGATAAATCGTTGACTAGTTAAGAGTTACCATATTTACATTTTAGGTATATTAACCTCATCTAATATTTTTCTCTAATATATAAGAGTAATTACATATATATATTTTCATTTGTTAGTCCTAACTCCTAAAGATGAACCGGGAGAATAGTCAAGGTGAAGTAATAGTTGTCTCTTGAAAATCTAATGAAGAAGTGTGTAGAAAAGTTTTATAGCATATGATAATAGTCGATGGACTTTCTTTTAGCTTTGTTGAGAAAGAAGGTTTCAGAGTTTACAAAAGTGGTCCAACCTCATACAACAAATTAATTACATGTGTATCACTGCCCATTGGATCAACAGTGAATGTAAATATGCATTAGAAAATACTTAATTTGTTAAGTACTTGTGTAAAGATAAATCAAATCTTCACTTTCACAGTTGATAATGTCAGCTCAATTCATGTGACTATAAGAAATTTCTAAGCAGCTGACTAAGATGGAAACTGATTTGATGTATGGTAATCACATTCAAGTGAGGTGTACGGCGCAGATTATGAATCTTATCATTCAGGATAATTAAAAGAAAAATATTCTTTTATTTAACGTGATATACATGTCGTGCAATAGGTTAGGAATTCTCCTGCAACGTTTAAAAGGATTCAAGATAAAGTTGTGATGATGAACAACTCAATTATAAAAATATTTATGCTCTACCTAATGTTAAGTAGAGTTGTTGAATTGGAGAAAACATTTTCAAATTATGCTTCTCGTGAAATTGGCCTGAGACATGACGTTGAAACCATTGCAGGTGAACGAGTAAGCAGCGATATATCGGGTGCACGTGAAAAAGAATTATCAAATTTCTTTAAAACGGTTTTCTCCTTACTTTGAAAATATCTGGATTAGTTTATGTCACATCAAATATTCGCTTTCTTAAAATTTGTGCGATCATTCTTTATTTCAATCAATTAATTGTTGTTGACACTGAATTTTGGACATACATTTTTAGAGTTAATACTTAGATTTTTATTTTTTAAATAGTTGAAAATATATTTTCTCCAACTTTATATGATTATTGATAATTATCCTTATTTTTTAAAATGTTATGATTTTTATTAGTTTATTTTGAATTTTGATTGATTTCAATTTTTAATATTTTCTTCACAGTAGATAGATTATGAAATATTGTTTTCATTTTCTAAACCATCATTTTTCATTAATTAAATTTTTTAATGCTATTAATTATACTTATACTTAATTAGCACAATCTATTAATTCATTAAATACAACTAATGAATTACATATATAAATATTTAATGATCATATCGTTTTTAGCATAATTTAAATAGTCAATAATTTTGATTGCTTTTATGATGCTTTACTTAATCATGAAGTAAATAAGTGATGAAATATTTTAGATTTTTTTTTGGGAGCGGGGTGGGGGGTGGGGGAGATTTCTAAAAGGGAGAGTCCTAAAAAAAGTTTTCGCCTCCATGTCTACATCTCAACTCACCATTGTTCTGTGAAACAACTCAAACTACCATTCGTCTTCTCTCCTTACAGCTCGAGAAGAAAACAAACAAGACACCACCAGAAAGCCTCCACCACCAACCACACTCTAGCTTTCTCCCTTACCACAACCTCTGATCACCGGTAGAAGAACTCATAGGTGGGCTCCACGTTTCAGTAGAACACGATAACCAAATGAGCTCAAAGATCCTAAGAGACCCAAAATCACTGACTTACACTCCTTTCTCCCTTCTCACGCTGCTATCCGTGAGCAGATCCACCCTCCGATGAACCAGAGCACCAAACATCAACCAACAATAGCTCCACTATACAACCACACCACCCGAAATGAGAACCCCACTCCATCCTCTTTGTCACTCCAACAAATGGAAAGTCAAGCACCAGATCAGACAACCAAAACCTCATCCCGTCCTCTTCACCACTCCAATGAACACAAAGGAATCCCCAGATCTCACAACCAAAACCCCCCTCCATCCTCTTCATCACTCTAGTGAACACAAACAAACCCCCATATCTTACAACCAAAACCCCCACTCCATCCTTTTCACCACTCCAGTGGACGACAAACGACCCTCCCCCCAGATCTCACCACCAAAACCTAGCCCGTCCTCTTCGCCACTTTAGTGTATGAAAAACAAACCATCAGATTTCACCAGAAAAACAGAAAAACATCACTCCTCCATTTCCTTTGTGCTCAAAACTGTGACCAACACGATCAAGCTCAAGTTCGCGCAACCAACAAACAACCCTCTTACGCACTCCCCTTTTATGTTTATTTTGTCTCATTTTTAGGTTTTTTGGTCAACAACACCTACCAAAATTAACCATGTCTTCATCAACCCTCCATTTCTGGTGAGATTTGCTATTCTTGTGTCATCTGTTTTGAAGTCTATTTTGATCTTTCTTGTGTTTCTTTTACTTTTTATTTTTGAAAATGTCTTTTTTTAGTTGACTTATTCAAAAGTTTAGTGCTATTAGTGAAAGTACTTTTAGGAGTCTTTTGTGTTTCCAGTTAACTAGCTCCAAGAGTCCTAATTAGTTGATGTTAGTCAATTAGTGGGTAATGAATTAGTGCAAAACTAGGGCCCTATTTTTTTCTCTCAGTTTGTTTGTTTTGAAGTTCTATTTAAAGACTTGTATCGTTGTTTAGAAAAACAATATAAAAGATCAGTTTCTTATGTTATCATCTTATTTGAGCACTCGTTCATCTCTTTTGCCAACAACTTTGGTAGTGTTATTTAATTTTACTAAGGTTGTTGTTATTTTAGTAATGCTTTAATCTACTCTTTAGATCTGGATAGAAATTTTAAAACTCCACAAGTAATATGCTTTTTTTTTTGTTAAGTTTTATCAAGTATTATTACATTTTTTTGTGTGATAATTTTAGTTTAGATGGTTGTTGTAGCTTTGGTTGTTCTCCAGTGATGGTAAAATTTTCTAGACAACCTTTTTGTTCATTAAATAATGATTTGTTATTTAACTTGGTTAGTTTTTGTTAATTTTGATGGCTTTTCATGTTTGTTTTTTTCACGTTTGTTTACCTACTTTGTTTGATTATTAATTTTCCATTGTTAGTGATTGTTGTTAAGAACTATTTTTCATTAATTCTTTACTTCTCTATTTAACTTTAAGTATAACATAATAAATTTACGTTTAGTGATTATTGTTAAGAACTATTTTGCATTAATTCTTTACTTCTATGTTTATCTTTAAGCATTAGATAATAAATTTACTTCGGTTATCATTACATTATTATTGTTTTTAGGTAATTCATATTTCAAATAACTTTGTCTTTTATATTTTTTTTAGTAATTCTATTTAAGTTATATATTAAAATTGGCCAATGAAAAAGCTTTCATCGATGATTTTCAAGGCCTCCTATTTTTTAGAAGTTGAAAAATTTAATTTATACTCATATATATTATACGTTGAAATTGGTAGATAAAGAAATTATCATTGATTTTCTAGCCTTTCGTGTTTATAAGATGGATTTTATTTTGCTTAACTATCATTTATTTCTATTTGTTTTATTCATATTAAATCATAAACAATATTTTTACTAAGTGTGTTTACAAGTACCTAGAGTTGCTTTCCAAGGAAGATACTCGAAAGACATTCGAATAATAATTTTAATGTATATTTTTTTTAATGATAGGAAAGTATTTTGTTGTTTTTCATATTATTATTTAGTATAATATTTGTATATATTTTATGTTTCTTATGTTTGTACTTTATTTTTATCTACTTATCAGTTTGTTTTTAAAATAAAATTGTGTTTAACCTGGACTAACAATTGTGAATTCTGAAGGGTGATTATACTTCCCCCCAAATAACTTGAACTCTTACAAAGAATATATTGGTTTCGTTGGCTATACTCTAATTAATTAATTAATTGGTTTCCTAGTTATTTTCTAAAATTAGGCCTGGAATCTTAAATCTTTTTTAAAGATTATTTTAAATTTAATTTGATTGAGTTATTATCATTTTTTGAGTCTCATGACGTTACACCTTATTTGTAAAATGAGAATGTAAACAATTGCAAGTGAAGATACTGATTTAAGTGATATAGCAACGAAGACGAAAGAAAATTTTGGTAAGTATTTGTGTGATACAACAAAACGAAAAAAGATAATTTTTATTTCATATTTTTTGGATCCTCTTTACAACCTTGAATCAGTTGGCTATGCACTTATAATGATGTTTGAGTAAGTGTTATTTATGGCATGTGATGTATTAGTTGTTCCAATTTCAAGTATCACATATGAGTTTGTATTTGGTACGGGAAGGTGTCTTCTTGATTCATATAGGAGTTCATTGAATCCTAAATTGGTGCAATATTTTTTCTATCTTCATGATCGGCTATGATATGAAAATTTAAAACAACCCGCTAGTGTTAAGGAGATCTGGATAATATCAAACAAATTGAAAACCGTATTAGTATTTTTGTTATATTTATTGGGTATTATCGTTATAAATGATTTATATTTGTTGTATATTGTTGTTCTCTATAGGTTCACCTAGTACTAGAAAGAACCTGTCACGACCCAAAATCTAGCCGCGAGTGGCACCCACACTTATCCTACTATGTGAGCGAACCAACCAATCTAAAACCCCAACATATTGAACAAAAATACAAAGCGGAAGACTTAAAACTCATTATCCCCAAAATCTGGAAGTCATCATCACAAGAACATCTATCCTCAAGTTACAAATCTAAAAGTATCTAAGAAGCTAAAATAAATAAAAGGCTAGTCCATGCCGGAAGTTCAAGGCATCAAGACATTGAAGAGAAGATCCAGTCCAAGCTAGAAGCATTAGCTCACCCTGAAATCCGGTGTAGTGAAGACTGGCTAGAATGCTGCTGAGTTGAAGACGACGGTACCGTTTGCTGCATTCCCCAAATAACAAAGAAAGAAACAACAAGTAGGGGGTCAGTACAAAACACAAGTACTGAGTAGGTATCATCGGCCAACTCAAAATAGAAAACAGTATATATCAGTTCATATCATAAATCAACTACAATACTCAACATGTAGCAAACAAGTACTATAATCATCAATAAGTACTACCAAGTTCATCCATGAGGACTCAAGCCTCAATACCACACTCATTTGGGAATTAGGTTCATTACATTGAGTATATAAACATCTCTCAAGATTCAATTATCTTTCTTCTCTGGTGTCGGTAGTGACACTCCGATCCCCTACGACTATGTGTCGGAACGTGACACTCCGATCCCTACTTTAGTGTCGGTTCGTGACACCCGATCCCTTAATACTATGTGTCGGAACGTGACACTCCGATCCCCTAATTTCTACGGTCGGTTCGTGACACCCGATCCACTAATACTATGTGTCGGAACGTGACACCTCCGATCCCCTAATTTACGGTCGATTCGTGACACCCGATCCCTTAATATATGTGTCGGATATCGGACACTCGCTCCCCTAACTCGATGTGTTCGGTCGGATGACACCCGATCCACTATACTATGTGTCGGAACGTGACACTTCGATCCCCTAATTCTATCAATTCATCAAGCCTTCTTTTATACCAAGGCATCATCAATAACAAGGTGAATTAGGGTTTCTTCAAGATTTTGGATTCAAAGCTTCATTAAGCTTATTTTATCACAATCACATAATCACATTCATGCAAGCATAAGATTAAGCATATAGAAGGGTTTACAATACGACCAATACATATCATTCACTATTAAGAGTTTACTACGAATAGTATCAAACCATAACCTACCTTCACCAAGGATTCTTGATCAAGCAAGCAATCTCTCAAGCTTCTTGTTTCCTCTTGGTTGTCTCTCTCTATAGATCGTTCCTCTCTTCTCCTTGTTCTCTCTATTTTTTCTTCTTCCAAACTCTCTCTATTTTCCCTAATTTAGCATATAATTAGGTATAAAAGATGAGGAAACCACCCACTAAGTCAATCAAGGGTCATCCTCCTTTACACCTCCCAAGGATTTGAGTTTGTAACATGACACTACAAATTTAGAATATAGCACTCGAATAGTTTCCCAAAAACTCCCCTTAAAACTTACCCAGAAATTTTGACCCAGACTGGGATAACGCAACACTGTGACGGTCCCGTCGTGCATACGACGGTCGTCTGCACTCCGTCACGACGGACAGAGAATTTCTCAGTACCCAATTCTCAAGAGTTGAAGTGTTTTGAAACGGAACCTCACAACGGTCCGTCATGTCTGTGACGGTCCGTCCTGCAGGTCCGTCACAGAGTTCAGAGAGTCGATTTCAGCACTCAAATATAAGAATTCCAAGTGTTTGGAACGAGACACCCTCGACGGTCCGTCGTGCCCATGACGGTCCGTCGTTGGATACGTCGTCTCAGACAGTTTTCTAGAAATAAAATCTGCTGCTCAAAATGACTAAGCAGGTCGTTACAGAACCTAATGTGGTTGACGTGCAGTACAATTGTACCTAGAAGGTGACTTTTACGAGGTTAGATTTTTTTTTTTAAAAAAAAAAACTTTTTATGCACAACAATCATTCTCCACAAAATATGAAAAATGGATGATCCTAATCTTTCTGAATAGTTTTTTTTTTCATTCTATTTAACAAATATTCTCTCACTCTTCAATTTCTACATAATGGAATATCGCAAAGAGGTAAAGAAAACCAAAAAAAATTGGCTCATTTTTCTTGTTTGTCCTTGCTTTTTTCTTGCTTATTTTGTTTTCTTGAGAATTCAAAGTTGGGTAATAGTTTCTTGGGTCTTCCTGAAGTTCATCATACTCATAGTTTTAAGTATGGGTGTTCACGGTTTGGATAAAAATAATCCAAAACCAAAAATCAAACCAAATTGATAAAATAAAACTAATTTTATTTGAGTTTGGCTTGGTTAGGTTTTAGATTTTTGAAAACCGATAGTATTTGATTTGGTTATGATTTTATTCGAAAAAATTGAAGAAATAATCGAACCGATGAATTATATAGATATATATTATTAATATACATACTTAATATATTATTTTTAGAAATAATTATAAAAATGTCCAAGATGAAAACATTTTCTTATTGATTTCATGTATATTAGTGTTTATGACAATTCTTAGTGGGATTAAAAATGTTATTGTCTCTTCCTTCTAGGCCAATATAGAGAATTATAAAGTTTTATTGATAGTAAATTTAGTGATAAAAAATTTAGTAATTTAAGTCATTCTAACAATTTTTCATTTTAAATGGATTGTTGTCATTTTTCCACATTTTGAATGAATTGTTTCTTTTATGTTTGTATATGGTTAATAACTGAATAACCAAATCAAAATAATCTGAAACCAATAACCACCAAACCGATAAATGTATATTATAGTTGGTTTGGTTTGGTTTTGATTATTATAAAATCGATTAAGTTATTTTGGTTTTGGTTTTGACCAATAACCGATCCAAACTGACCCGTGCACACCCCTAATTACAACATTAGGGGTGTTCACGGGTTGGTTTGGATCGGTTATTGGTCATAATCCAAACCAAAACATCTTAATTGGTTTTAAAATTATCAAAACAAATCAAACAAAATATAATATACATTTATTGGTTGGTTATCGATTTCAGTTTGGTTTGGTTTAGTTATTCGGTTACTAACCATATAAAAAACTAAATAAAAAATAAAAAAAACTATCCAATATCCCTTTTACATAGTTTTAAGTTTTAACTAGATTTTTTTTTTTACTAGAATTGTCTTTTTTTAAAATTAAATTTTAGATATCCTTTAAGGAGTATCAAGTATATTAATATGTAGTTTGAGCTTCTTCTTCTTCTTCTTCTTCTTGGGGTTTTGAATTGTCTTTTTTTTCATTATTTTTAGATACCCTTTTGTAGTTTGAGCTCTTCCTCCTCCTCCTTGAATTATGTAAAAATGAAATGAATGTTGAATTTTAATTAAACAAAGTAGAAGGAGAATGATATACAAGGCTCGTGGTATATATAACTGTAATTTCCTTTGTAACTTAGAAAATAAGGAGAATGACTATGTAGTGACTTTATGTTGTATTCTTCCAAAACAATCGATCACTATCACATGGCTTAAACCCCTGATGAATACCTTAAGATGAACATTGACGGATCCTTTGAGCCTAAAACAACTAATGGAGGCACCGGAGGAGTAATAAAGAACCTAGCAGTAGAATGGATTACAGGTTTTGCTTGTAAACTCAAAGTGCAAACTTTGTACCACGCTGAACTGTTAGCCTTATTACATGGACTGACTCTTGCTAAAGAAAAAAACATAAAGCACTTATTTGTGGAAATAGACTCACAGGTATTACTAAACTCTCTAAAGAATGATAATGTTATATACTCACATAGGTCAGTGCTCCAACAACTGGAAGAACCTCCATTGAATCATATCCCGAGGGAGGCTAATGAATTAGCCGACGCACTAGCGGAATATGGAAGGAAGAAAAAGGATCCAACTATGACACTAAATTATGTCTATATTTTTTATGCATCTCCTTCCTTTGTTAGGAATTGTCTAGAAAGAGATGTGAATGGAACTGTCTCATATAGAACAGTTCCTTTTTGTATGGATGAACCTTAATCATTAAATAAAATCCTTCCGTTCCTAAGCAAAAAAAAGAGGATATTGAAGATATGTAACTTAAAATTTACAACTATTTACTGACCTTGATTCCATTGGACATTGAAAAATCAGAATCATTTATTGATAGTTAAGTAAGTATACCCTAGGTAAAGGACTTTTAGATTCACTCATGAAAGATCTAAAGCAATATAGAGTTGTCAGTGGAGGTGTGGATGCTAGAATTGAATTAGATAAATGTTTTGGTGGATAAACTGAGAATGACACTAAAGATTTTAACATCCCACTTTGGTGGAAAATGCCCAAAGTTAGATTTACAATTCAAGCTTAAATGACTTGTGATATATTAGTTGTTCCATTTTCAAGTGTCGCATCCGAGTCTGTATTTAGTACGGGAGGACACCTTCTTAATTTTGTTTAGGATTTCATTGTTCCTAAATTGGTTCATATTTTAGTTTGTCTTCAAGATTGGCTACAAGTGAATAATTAAAGTAACTTAGTATTGTTGAGGAAGACCTGTATAATCTCGAGAAAATTTAAAAAAGTATTAGTACTTTTATTATATTTATTGTATATTGATTTTGCAAAATAAGTTGAATTTGTTTTATGTTTTGGTTCTCTTCAAACTATGCTAGCACAGAAAAAGATCCTACCATAGTTGACCTGTAGTACATATGTACTTAAAAGGTGACTTTGACAAGTTCAGTTTTTTAAAAATTAGACTAATGGATAATCGAAAAGTTCTTGGGTTATGCAAAAAATATGTTGAATAAATGTAGGAACAACTTAATGGCCACAAAATGACGCAAATGTCAAAGGTAGATGTTAAAGATTTCTAAGCTTTTAGATTACCATGGTCTGGATTAACAACAGGGAATAACAATGGTATGACTCTAACTTATATAACACATGAATTGATAGAGGCTAACACATATAGTGGTTAAGCTATATATTTCCCACATTGAGAAGATTGGAAATACACTTGGATAGATCATACTATTCTTGCTAACGAATTTTGAACTAAACCTTTATAAAGGGTATTTAATAGATCATATGAACCAAAGAAGTAATTGACAAAAGCTTATAAGGTAACTTAAATTTAATATTGCTAGTGAATTGATAAAATTCAACGTTCAAAGAAATGATTAAAATACAATCGTGAAGCTAAGTGAAAGAAATCGCACCTCCTTTTATTTGATTCTTTATTATTTTATCTTCCTTTTCTATTACAACAATCATTCTTTTTGTTGTTTTGATATTTGAATCTTTTTTTTTACCAAAAGATTCATATCTGAATCTTCTTTAGTTGATAGATTCCAATTAAATTCAACTTCAACTTGTGAAAGCGTTTTAATACACTGTAGAGTGGAAGGAAACATGACAAGATAATCAAAAAAAGATTAACAATTTATTTTAATTGTAAAATACACACTAACCAAAAGTAAACAAGAAGAAAACTATTATCGGACAATACTAGAAATTTATTTAAAATATATGATATTATAAAGTAGGATAGACATAAGGTTTATATGAATTATCTTATAGAGCCATTAATTGAATGAAATTTAATGCTTCTCTCTATTCCATGCACGATTTGATAATTTCCATCATTTTCATATCTTTTCACAAGATTTGAACCATAATTGACTATATTTTCATTTAAAATATGATTTGTATTATTCGCAAAAGGCTATCTTAACATATATCACACAATATGACCAAGTTACATGTGAACATAGTCTTCCAGATAATTCTGATCATATTTTAAATTACAATATTGTCAATTATGGCTCAAAGTTTTTGACAAGATATGAAAATGATAGAAATTATCGTATCATGTAAGGAATATCGAGAAGAATAAATTTCTTCCATCCATAACCTCTATAAGACAATTCATATAAACATTATGTCTATCTTACTTTAGAACATCATATATTTTTAACAAGTTTCTAGTATTGTTCAACAATAGTTTGCATCTACTTAACTTTTGGTTATTTGGTACTTGAAAAATATAAGAAATTGTTAAACTTATTTTTAAAATCTTGTCATGTTTTCTTGCATTCCAAAGTGTACTAATAGACTCTCACTAGTTGACGCTGAATTTGATTGAAATCTTTCAACTATAGAAGATCTAAATATGAACCATTCGGCAAAGGAACACTCATGAATCAAAAAAATAAAAAGAATGTTAGCTTTGGGAAATAAAAAGGACAGTAAACAATAACGACAAAAACAAAAGGATGTTGCAAATTCTTTAACCTATCTTCAAGTTTGCGCTTTAATCATTTATCTGAATGTTGAATTGTATCAGTTCAATTACAATTTTAAAGTTAAATCATCTTATAAACTTCTTCAATTACTTCTTTGGTTCGCCTTTGTTAATAAAAGGTTTATCTCAAAATTCTTAAACTAATGACCCTCGAGTTCATTTTTGTGTGATTTTATTGTTTTGCCCCTTCTCGTAGCTTTTGTATGGTGCTGAGTTGGGTGAAATTTTCCCAAGGTGGTCAGGTGAGTTTTGATTAGTTTTTACCATTTGGGAGGCTTAATATTTGAAAGAGCTGACTTTAGTCAACATTTGGATATTTTGACGTCGAGTTGAAATTATGTCAGTTCTATCAGCTCTGGAAGGTAGTTTTCTTTAGCTTAATGATTGGCTTAGGTGTAGAGGATTTTATTTGAAATTTGTCTAATTAGGCGTTTTAGCTTTTGAGTTTTGCCCAAAGTTTGACCTTGGTCAACTTTCTTGGTAAACACACTTGAATGGAATTATGTCAGCGTGAATAGCTCCGAAACGCCGAGTTTGGCCTAGAACGACCTTTGATTTAGTTTTCGATGTGATTGTGATGACCTTGTTGTGCTTAGAGTTTTATTTAGCTTTTCTTTATAAACATAGTCTTTGGTAAAAAAAAATAATCCAAATGACCTTTGTTGGTTGTTTCATTGATTTTTTTGCATTTGGAATGTTGTTTCCGGCCACTAGGTAGCATAGTTTGTTTGCATTGACAGATTCAGAATGAATTCCAATCCCCAGACGGAGGACTTTGGCTTCCTTGTAATTAGTAATGTAGTGTTGCAGGTGCTGTGTTAATGGATACCAAGTTCCTGGGTCTGTGCGTTCATGTGGATCTCACGCATTTGCGAAGCGTAGCCCCCTTTGTGTTCTTTGTACATTGGATGCATTCACGAATGGTTGATTGGCCTAGACTCTATGTTCGCAAGCCTCATGCCGGTTTGCGGAGGGTCAATTCTGTTGACCTAAGCTACTTGATCGGTCTCTACGTTCGCGAAGGCTAGTTAAGTGGCACTTGGTGTTTTAAAAGACCTATTTTTCAGCTGGTATGTATTATTTCAAACTTGGTGTATGGGCGATTAAGAGACATTGTTTTGAAGGATTTGAGTGTTTGTTGGTGGATTTGATTGGGGAGTTACATGGGCACAATCCGGGAGCAATTAATGTTGTGTTTTCATTGTTTATCTCCGCAAGTTCTTCCTTAATTCTCCATTGTTGATTCCTTTTAGCTAAATTAATGGGGATACTATTTAAGCTCGATAGTAGCTCGGATTGTGCCCATTTTTGGGGCACAACTTCCTTGAGAAATTTGGGACCTCATGATGGAGTAGATTTTGTTACTATGTGCGCGGGTCCCATATTTGCATTTTTTAGATTTCTTTCCATTTCTGATATCCTTTATTGATTTGAGTATTGTTGTGTTTGTTTTTGTGTTCCCATGGCGTTATTGATAGCTTTACATCATTCAAAGGCCCAAGAAAAAGCACCTCGGTTGTAGTTCATGTGTGTTTCGACCTCGGCTTGGCTCATTCAGATTAATTGTATTTTGAGCAATATTGTATGTTTAGGTTGGAATTTAGGATAAGTTTAGGCTTTTTTTATCGTTAGTTGACTTAGCCATTATTGGGTTTCTTACTGTAGTTTTAGCCGGAAAACCTTAGTTTAGGTTGATCTGTATGGTTAAAATAATGGCTTATTATTCTAGTTTGTCTTTCCTTTTCTTCTTGTAGATTTTACTTTTTGAGAATTCAAAGTTGGGATCCAAGTGTGTTCCAGTTTCAAAGTGTCACATCTGAATCTGCATTTTTTAAGGGAGGATTTCTTCTTGATTCATTAGGAGTACATTGTTTCTAAATTGGTGCATGTTTTAGCGTGTCTTCAAGATTGGCTACGAAGTGAATAAATAAAACAACTTGTTAGTGTTGAATAAAATCTAGATTATCTGTAGAAAAATTTAAAAAGGTATGATTACTTTTATTATATTTATTGTATATTATTGTTGCAAATGATTTATATTTGTTGTATACTAGTACATGGGTTAGAATATTCTTCTTTAAAATTTATTAGAATAATATTTTTCTTGTATTTTGATGTTATAGTATTTTTATATAATTCTCTTTTTAAGAGTATAGAGGTTATTCAATTCTACTTTACCATTTGTTATATTAAAAGAAAAGGGAAAATTAAAAGTCATAACACTTTTTTCGTTAGTATAACACTATAAATTACTTCCAAAATATTAAATATTTTCTTAAAATATATACACAAAACTAATGTGTTTATCAAGAGCAAAGACTACATAATCATATGATATACCAATAGGTAATATATAGTCATTATCTGTTTGATAATTAAAATGCAATCTTCCGAAATTAAAATTTGATATGTAATATAGTTATGATAGTGTTATGAATTGAAGTTGTGCACAAACAAAACATTAAGGGTCCTTGAAAAGTATGAAAGAGAAGTAAGGGATAATGGGGAAATGTTCAAAAAAAGCACTTTGGTGTGAGAGAATAGTCATCATTGTGTATCATATAATTACAATTAATTGCTAGTTTTAATTCGATTATTTGACTTTCTATTTTTTTTACTCCTATTAATATTAACTTTATTATGACAACAAAAAAAAATCATATAAATCTTAGGCTTTATCTCTTGGAGAAGAAAAGATTTCTTTGGAGAATATTGTAAATAAATGTATTCTATAAAAAGTTATTTGTGAAGCTGCATAGTTTGATTTGCATATAGTTTGTACTAGCAAATACTTAAAATAATAACTTTACAAAAATATAAACAACAAAGTTTAAAACATGTAGTAAAAAATAACAATTAATATAATAACCATAATTAATGACTGTATAAAAAAAACATACTAGAATATGTTCCAATAGAATGAAACAAGAAAAGAAAAAAATTGAGCCCAATGAATGTAGAGTGTGTCCTTGTTAGTGAGTCACTCAATAGTAGAAAAATACACAAATATTTAATTGTGCAGAAGAAGAAGTTCTGGATGAAATATTTAACTGTGCAGAGGAAGAATTTTAGAATTTTTTTTGTTTTAAAATGAGAGGAAACCCCTCTATTTAATCCAACAAAGGGTAGTGCGAACAAATATTAATTGTGTCTTACTAAAAAGGGCACAACTCTTTGAAAAAGTCACAGCTCTTCGAAAAAGTCACAACTTTTCGAAAACGTCACAACCTATCATAAATGTTACAAACTTTCTTAAAAGTCGCAACTCTTCATAAAAGTCACAACTTTTCGTAAAAGTCACAAATTTCAATAAAAGTCACAACTTTTCAATAAAAGTCACAACTTTTCATAAAAGTAACAACTTTTCATGAAAGGTTATTCAATTCTAGTTTACCATTTGTTATATTAAAATAAAGCAAAATTACAAATCATAACACTATTTTGTTCAAGTTTACATAATTTCATTTTATCATGGTTACATAGTGTCTTTTATTAGAGAGTGAAATAAATATTATCTCAATTTTCTTCTTTGCAAATTTTGTTAGTATAACACTATCAATTACTTTCAAAATATTAAATATAACTAATGTTTTTATCAAGAACAAAGGTTGCATAATCATATGATATACGAATAGGTAATATTTAGTCATTATGTGTTTTAAAATTTAAATGCAATCTTCAAAAATCCAAATTCGATATGTAATATAGTTATGATAGTGTTATGGAATTGAATTTGTGCACAAACAAAACATTAAGGATCTATCAAAAGATGAAACACAAGTAAGGGATAATGGGAAAAAGTTTAAAAGAAGTACTTTGGTGTGGCAGAATAGCCATTATTGTATATCATATAATTATACTTAACTGCTAGTTTTAATTCTATCATTTGACTTTCTATTTTTTTGTTCCTTTTGTTATTGACATTATTATGACAATAACAAAAAATCATATAAACTTTTAGTATTGATCTCATGGAGAAGAAAAGATTTCATTATACAATGTTTTAAATAATGTCTTTTGTAAAAAGTTATTTGTGAATCTGCATAGTTAGATTTACATACAGTTTATACTAACAAATACTTATAACAATGACTTTACAGAAACAAAAATAAAGTTTAAAATATGTAGTAAAAAATAACAATAAATATCATAAGTATAAATTAATGATTGTAAAAAAACATACCAGGATTTGTGACAATAAAATGAAAAAAGAAAAGGAAAAATCGAGCCCACTTAATATAGAGTGTCTCCTTCTCAGTGACTCACTCAAAAGGAGAAAAATACACAAACATTTAACTGTACAGAAGAAGAAGAAGAAGAAGAAGAAGTTATGAATCAAATATTTAACTTAAATGTGCAGAAGAAGAAGAAGTTCAGAATTTTTGTTATTTCAAAATGAGAGGAAACCCCTCTATTTATAAACAACAAAGGATAGTGTGAATAAATTATAATTATGCCTTACTAGAAAGGTCATAACTCTTCGTAAAAGTCACAACTTTTCAGATAGGTTACAATCTTTCATGAAAGTCGTAAATCTTCATAAAAGTCATAACTTTTCATAAAAGTCATAACTTTTCATAAAAGTCACAACTTTTCATAAAAGGGGAAGGCTAATTTTGGAAATAAATAAATTAAAAGGGAATGCTTGTTTGTGGTGGCGCCACGTAGGCGGGTGTAGGGTTCTCTTTTATATATATATAAATCATATATATATATATATATATATATATATATATATATATATATATATATATATATGATTGTTGTTCTCTTCGGATTAGCTAGCACGGGAAAAGATCCCACTGAAGTTGACGTGTAGTACAATTCCACCTAAATGGAGGCTCTAACTTATATAACACATGAATTAATAGAGGCAAATACATAAAATGGGTAGTATAGATAAATCTCAGATCGAGAAGGATGGGAAACACAATTTCATAGATCATACTGGTCTTGCTGATGAATTTTAAAATAAACCTTTATAAAGGGTAGTTAATAAAGATGAACCAAAGAAGTAATTGAGAAAAGTTAATAAGGTGACTTAAATGTAAAATTTTTAGTGAATTGATACAATTGTACATTCCGAGAAGTGATTAAAATGCAATCTTGATGCTAAGTGGAAGAAGTCACAACATTCTTTTATTTGTTTCGTTATTATTTCATCTTTCTTTTCTATTACGACCAACATTCTTTTTGCTTGTTTTTATACTCAAATATTTTTTCAGAAAGATTCATTTTTAGTCTTCTTTAGTTTATAGATTCCAATTATATTCAACTTCAACTAGTGAGATATTGTTAATACACTGTAGAGTGGAAGGAAACATGACGAGATAATCAAAATAAGAATAACAATTTATTTTATTTGTAAAATACAAACTAACCAAAAGTAAACAAGGGAAGCAAACTATTATCGAACGATACTAGAAATTTGTTGAAAATATATGATATTATAAAGTAGGATAGACATATTGTTATATGAATTACCTTATAGAGGTCATAAATGGAACGAAATGTTTTACTTCTCGCTATTCCTTTCGTAATACGGTAATTTACATCATTTTAATATTTTCATTTAAAATATGATTTTTATGATTCGAAAGATTATCTTCACATATACCACGCAATCTCAACCAAGTTACTGTGAACATAGTCTTCCAAAAAATTCGGATCATATTTTAAATGACTATTGTCAATTATGGCTCAAACTTTTTGACAACATATGAAAATGATGGAAATCGTATCATGTAATGAATATCGAGAAGAATAAATTGTGTTAGATCGATAACCTCTATAAGAAAATCCATATAAACATTATTTATATCTTACTTTAGAACATTCGATATTTTTAACAAATTTCTACTATTGTTCAACTATAGTTTGCTTCTTCTTTGCTTTTGGTTATTTGATATTTCAAAAATAAAAGGAATTGTTAAACTTATTCTTATAATCAAAATCAAAACTAAGCCACAAACAACATGAAAATTAACAACAGAATTCAACAAAAATTTAAAAGAGAGCAAATTATCTCAAGAAAATAGAAAACCATAAAAAATTAAGCGAATAATATCTCGAATTATGAAGTTTGAAATAAATATTTGGTCAATACTTGGATACTAAAATAGATTCAGGGCTCAGAAAATACAAGCCTTGCACAATCGACAAGAAAAAGACTATGCATAAATAATTAGACTAAAATAACACATGTAGTACACTACATGACTTACATATCCAAACTACATACTGTCACGACCCAAAATCTAGCCGCGAGTGGTACCCACACTTATCCTACTATGTGAGCGGACCAACCAATCTAAAACTCCAACATATTGAACAAAATACAAAGCGGAAGACTTAAAACTCATTATCCCCAAAATCTGGAAGTCATCATCACAAGAACATCTATCCTCAAGTTACAAATCTAGAAGTATCTAAGAAGCTAAAATAAATAAAAGGCTAGTCCATGCCGGAAGTTCAAGGCATCAAGACATTGAAGAGAAGATCCAGTCCAAGCTAGAAGCATTAGCTCACCCTGAAATCCGGTGTAGTGAAGACTGGCTAGAAGTGCTGCTGAGTTGAAGACGACGGTACGTTTGCTGCATTCCCCAAATAATAAAGAAAGAAACAACAAGTAGGGGGTCAGTACAAACACAAGTACTGAGTAGGTATCATCGGCCAACTCAAAATAGAAAACAGTATATATCAGTTCATATCATAAATCAACTACAATACTCAACATGTAGTAACAAGTACTATAATCATCAATAAGTACTACCAAGTTCATCCATGAGGACTCAAGCCTCAATACCACACTCATTTGGGAATTAGGTTTATTACATTGAGTATATAAACATCTCTCAAGATTTATTATCTTTCTTCCTCTTGTGTCGGTACGTGACACTCCGATCCCCTACTACTATGTGTCGGAACGTGACACTCCGATCCCCTAATTCTACGTGTCGGTTCGTGACACCCGATCCCCTTAATACTATGTGTCGGAACGTGACACTCCGATCCCCTAATTCTATGTGTCGGTTCGTGACACCCGATCCCCTAATACTATGTGTCGGAACGTGACACTCCGATCCCCTAATTCTACGTGTCGGTTCATGACACCCGATCCCCTAATACTATGTGTCGGAACGTGACACTCCGATCCCCTAATTCTACGTGTCAGTTCGTGACACCCGATCCACTCATACTATGTGTCGGAACGTGACACTCCGATCCCCTAATTCTACGTGTAAGTTCGTGACACCCGACCCACTAATACTATGTG
>JABWTJ010001136.1:0-30930 GCA_016801875.1 Solanum sitiens
AAAAGGGTGTTACAGTGATGTTTCCATGATGCCCCCAAGTTCCATAACTATGTTTCCCCATAGGATCTAGCAAGTGATATCACCTAATATGCTAGCATGATACTCATGTCTTACCTTGGAAAGTAAGTCACCCTCTTTTGGTCTGAGGGGATGACATAAAATTCCATCTTTGGCTTATATGGTCATATTGTCAGTTAAGGCTATAGTTTCCCTAAAATAAAATGGACAATGGAAGTAAATGACTAAGACCCTAACTAGGATGACCTAAGGGAGGTTACTTAGGATAGGTGGAAGTAATGAACCCATCTAGACATTGCACAAGTGGATTATGAGGGAGTTCTAGGAAGGTGTTCTAATGTATATTATTAAGCTTATGTCCTTATACATGACATTGTAGTAATTGTCTACTTATTATGAAGAAGTGCATGGTATAAGTCTAAATGATGTGAACTTGTCCCTATATGTATAATGTTTGTCTTAATGACTATATGATGAAGGCCCTGACTAGCTTGAATGAAGTTGCCTTTATTTGTTATGTTGATGTATGAAGTGTTAAGGTTTGTAGTCTCATGAAGGGTTTACTAATTATGTGTGAGATTATGGGGCTTCACATGTACATCGCACTAGTAGACTAAGATTGGGGTCATGAATAAGATCTTATAATGACTTATGTGAAGTGAAGCAAAAATATATATATATACGCAAATTGATGTAGTTCACTGTAATGTCTTATGACCTTGACTTTACTATGACTTGTAATGTGTTATACTTCTATGAGGATATATGTTGGCTTATGTAGGTGGTATGTATGCTTTCTTTGTGACCTTAAGGTGATGCGTTGCACCAAGTATGACTAAAGGGTTACTTAGGAGTTTGATGAGTTAAAAGAAAAGGATTCGCTGTAACGTTAAGGGAGCTCACTGTAAAGTGACCCCAAATATGGCTTAAATACTATACGTGATTTTATAGGATATTTGGCTTTTGAATATGTCTATAAGAACTATGTGAATGATATAAATGCTATTGTTTTAAGGTTTTATGAAGATTTACTCAAAAAGGCATAAAGTATGATTTCAAGAAAAATGTCCCTTTTAAATGCATGTTTTTGCGTGGTTGTCATACTTAGTGGATTCTTGTACTAATCTCATTCTTCTCTACTTTTTACACAAAGTGTAGGTTATGGATGCTTAAAGGTTGTCTATATGATTGAGGATCTTGATATGTGATTCCCATGCTCAAGGAAAGGAATCCTTAAGTCCAAGGATGTCCTAACGATTAGTTTACTGTAAAGTGTATAAAGTAATACTTATGTCTTATATTTTAAGGGTCGTGTCCCTAATGTAGTCTAATGTTGTAGAGTTTAAGATGGCAAAGAGAATTAGAGTATAATTATGTAATATGATATTTTACATATATATGAAGTGAAGTTTCTAGCATATGAAGTGCTATGAAAAGTTTTAAATTTTCCGTTAAATTTACTATGACAATGCGATGAATGATAACTATGGGCTTGTATAAGACCTCCGAGAGGTCAAGTACGCCATGTTACTTCTGGGGGGTGCTCCCCGGATGTGACAATAGGCATGTACATCACAAGACCAATAACATTAAAACTAGTCAAGTCTACATGCATATCATGTAATTGAATACATAGTCAAGTAAACTTTATTATCAGGTCATAAATAACCACAAGCATGAACAAGGTACATTTCAACATAACCAAAGCAAGACAATTAGCCACAACCCCTATCAAATCAAAACCTTTAAGGCTAACTAATTCATATTATCATACTTTTACAACGTAGACCAACACATATTCATAAGTGACACCAATCAACATATAGTATCAACAATGTGCAAGTTCATCATATACATATCAAGTACCATTATAAGCATATTCATACATAAGAACATCCTCATACGACTTCCTTCAAGGCTAACTAATTCATTGTTTAGGTAGAGTCCCATACCCCTACCTAGATTAAGCTAAACCCCTAGGTTATCCTAGTTACAGTTCATTCTTTTAATTCATTTTACCTTTGGGAACATCTTGCCTTAACCGACATAGACCACATGAGCTAATGTGGAATCCGGTTTCATGGAACCCTACACCAAAACAAGGCGGACTACTTGCCAAGGTAGAATCATAACATGAACATAGCAACTACATGGATCCACTAGCTAGTATTCCTATGGGGGCAACATAGTTCATGAACTAGGAGATATAGTTGGGACCCTCTTTATGATACATGTATTATAGTATCCAATCTCAAGATTACATTTGTTATCCTACCTTCCCTATGTGGTAAGGGACACTCTTCACTCTAGTTCACTCGGTGCTAAGCTAGAGTCCCTTTTGAAATATCTTTAATGTGTTTATTATTCGTCATAGCTTATTGTAGGTCATAGGGTCTAACCCTTGTAAAATCATCATCATAGCTCAATATGAATTGCATGATTATAATCCTTTCATTATAATTTATATATGTGAGGTTAGCACATTTACATATGACTTCATAATAAGGCACATTGGTAAATCATTCACAATCCTTATAACATTTACATTTAGCCAACAACGCAAAAACCATAGTCAAGACATTTCAATTCAACATCATACCAGCCTATCAATCCTAATACAACATACTCCAATACAAAATCATGACTTAATCACAATTAACCACAATTTGAAGTAAAGGATAGGGATCACATGCTTACCAAGTCTCCTTCATAATTCATCATCAAGGTCTTACCATCAAACCTTAATTTAACCCAATTAGGGTATAACATCATCATAATTCCATTACAAACATGATAACAAGGTTAAAAGAATCACTATATCACAATTCAGTACTAGTTCATGTCTTAATACAAGATACTTATGTCAAACTCACAACATACTTCATACCCTAGATCACTTCTCAAGAACTAGCATGAAACGACTATAAATCACCCTAATTCATTCATGATTAGTATAACGTGATCTATAAATCACCCTACGGGGACCGACTCAATGGGAGAAATTTCGGAGTCTAAATCTTGGAGTCTTACTATATGGTATAAACACCCTTTAGAGATCATTTTACAAGCTTTCAAACAAAAGATGATACGACCTCTACAAATAGAATTTCTTGCCTTCCACTCTACAATGGGCTCATTTGAAAAAATAAACTTCACCACCCTTGTTCTACAGTCTATAGAGGCAAAGCAAGCATTAAACCAATCCATACCCAAAATGACATCAAAATCAAGCATATCAGTTCTACAAGCTCAACATAAGAAACACTATTGGTCAACATTATTAAACAATTCCTATACACCCTTTTTGCAACAACCGACTCACCCACTAGGGTAGACACTATAAACGGTTCATGCAAGATATCAAGCAAAATGTCAAGCTTTTTAGCTACTAGAGGATTAACAAATGATAAGGTAGCACCGGGATCAAGTAAGTCATATACGTCCATAGAGAAGACTTTGAACATACCAGTCACCACGTCAGGAGAAGTCTCTTGCTCACCCCTAGAGCGGAAAGCGTAAAAGCGATTCTTCTTCGGAGCCTCATTAAACCACTTGCTTGAGTTTGACCACTACCCTTGTATTGACCCCTCACATTAGGGTGATACCTAACTTTGTGCCCACTTTTACCACAACCAAAACAATTGTCCATTCCCTTGAGACAATCACCATAATTATTCTTGCCACACTTTCCACAAGTTGGGTTCTTGGTTGGTGAACTAGCATCCATTCCCTTTTTAGGCTTAGGGTTAGACACCTTATCATCCTTAGCCTTAGGTAACATGGAATGAAATTGACTTGAAACCCTCTTCTTGAACCTAGGCTTGTCTTGAATTTCAAGCCTACCCTTTGAGGAACCACCATCAAAAGATCTTGCCCTCTTGGCATCTCTAGTCTTCCTCTTAGCACTTGCCTATTCCACTTATTGAGCATGAACCATGGGATGAGAAATTTTCATATTGTCATGTAGCATAGCCGAATGACATTCCTATTGCAAGTCATTCGACACTCCCGTCACAAAGCGGTTCATTTCATCCCTAGGGTCGTAAACCAAAGAAGGAGCATATTTTGACAATTAAGTGAATTTCAAGGAGTATTCAAGCAGACTCATACATCCTTGACGAAGGTTGATGAACTCCACCAATTTAGCTTCCCGCTTATTCCTAGGAAAGAATCTATCAAGAAAATACTTCTTCAACACTTCCCAAGTCACCGGTCCACCCTTTAACGGCCTATTGTCCCTCCATTGGAGGTACCAAGTTTGGTCCACATCTTTGAGTTGGTAAGTGGCTAACTCATCCTTCTCACTAGTAGACAACCCCATAGCATGAAAGATCTTGAAGATTTCATCAATGAACTTTTGGGGGTCTTCTTCAACCCCACCCATAGAAAGTAGGAGGATTCATCCTAGTGAAATCCCTTAGACGGGAGTCCATTGTAGTAACTTGTTTATGTGCTCGGGTTACAGCCTCCCGATTGTCTTGGGTCGTCATGCCTTTGGCTTTAGTATTGGTGGCTTGTGCTTGGGTAGTAATGGCTTGGGCCATTTGGAAAAGGGCAGCCCGAAAGGCACCATCCGTCAAAGGACGATCAACCGAAGTTTGGTCATCATTCATATCTTCACCAAGAGGAGGAACTTGATCACCATGGAGAGGAACTCCCGCATTGAAAATTTCAAGTCTTCGTGTCGCATTCCTTCGAGTATTCATTAACTATAATCTCAATAAAAGGTTAGATGCAAAAGCATATAGAGCTAACACTCTAAAGGCATGATATTGGACTTAAAAGAATGTGAGAGTTTCCTATGGATCACATAGATTCCTATTCATAAGTGTGGCGCGCTTCAAAATTTTGAATACGAACCTACATAGACGTGTTTGAGAGAGACATCAACTAAAATATATTCAAACTCATGCTCTAATACCAAGTTTGTCACATAAGAGAATACCCCCTAGACGTAATCGAAGGCGTCGTCCTCTTTGAATGATAAGACTAGCCTCATAGGTTACATCATTACATTCATAGGTCAAATTTAGCGGAAATTTAAAACTTTTTATTACTTTTACATTGAGGTTTACATAGACCTCTACATACACACACACACACACATATATATAGACCCTTTGTGTAGGAAGATTACTTAGTCTTCTACTTTTATTGTACATAAGTATATAGAACATAACATAGTCTCAAATATTAGTCTCATCTCATAACCATCTAATAAGAGTTTATCGAATTGGGCCTAGCCCATACATCAGTGAAACAAGACCAAATATAGGTGTAACGCTTAATATCCAAATGAAAAAGGAAATAACATAAGAGTCTTGAACACTAAGCAATATCATAGGATTGATAGTGGCATCACCCTCAGAAAGTGAGGACCTACCCTACATCGATGATTAAGAACCCAAGTCTTCTTCAAGTCGTCTCCAAAAGCCCTTCAACGAGCGGAATCTAAAATATTGAGGAAAACGAAGAAATGGGGTTAGTACACCACTTGTATCAAGTATGAGACCATATGCACACATACTTTGAAATCATGCTAAGAAAGGGACATTTCAATAAGTGTGCATTTTACTTTGAAAACCTTCATGCATATTCAACAAGACTATACCAAATCACTTAGGCATATTCATTAAGTCATACTTATGTACATCACAATACCAATAACATCAAAACTAGTCAAGTAAACATGCATATCATGTAATTGTATACATAGTCAAGTAACTCTATCATCAAGTCATAAATAACCACAAGCATGAATAAGAGTACATTTCAACATAACCAAAGCAAGAAAATTAACCACAACCCCTATCAAGTCAACAAGTGACAATGACCAAGCAAAGTCACATAACATTACTCAATAGAGTAACCCAACAAGAATCATTACCAACGTCCAACTTCACATAGCATAACCTTTAAGAGTACATATTATCATACTTTAACAATGTAGATCAACACATATTCATAAGTTACACCAATCTACATATAGTATCAACAATGTGCAAGTACATCATATACATATCATGTACCATTATAAGCATATTCATACATAACAACATCCTCCTAAGACTTCCTTCAAGGCTAACTAGTGCAATGTTAAGGTAGAGTCACATACCATTACCTAGACTAAGCTAAACCCCTTAGGTTATCCTAGTTAGAGTTCATTCCTTTAATTCATTTTACCTTTGGTAACATATTGCCTTAATAGACATAGAACACATGAGCTAATATGGAATGCGGTGTCACAGAACCCTACACCGAAAGAAGGCGGACTACTTGGCAAGGTAGTACAAAAACATGAACATAACAACTACATGGATCCACTAGCTAGTATTCCTATGGGGGCAACATAGTTCAAGAAATAGGAGATATAGTTGGGACCCTTTTTATGCTACATGCATTATAGTCTCCAATATCAAGTGTACATAGTGATCCTACCTTCCCTATGTGGTAAGGGACACTCCTCGCTCTAGTTCACTCTGTGCTAAGTTAGAGTCCCTTTTAAAATGTCTTTAATCTCTTTATTATTCTTCATATCTTATTGTAGGTCATAGGGTCTAACCTTTGCATAATTATCATCATAGCTCGATAAGAATTGTATGACCATAATCCTTTCATTACAATTGATATAAGTGAGGTTAGCACATTTACATATCACTTCATAATAAGGCATATTGGTAAATCATTCACCATCCTTATACCATTTACATCTTAGCCAACACCTCACAAACCACTGTCAAGACATCTCAATTCAACATCATACCATCTTATCAATCCTAATACAAGGCATACTCCCATACAACATCATGACTTAATCACTATTAACCACAATTTGAAGTAAAGGATAGGGATCACAAGACTTACAAAGTCTGCTTCATAATTCTTCATCAATGTCTTACCATCAACAATTTATTCAACCCAATTAGGGTATAACATCATCAAAATTCAATGACCAACATGATAACAAGGCTAAAAGAATCGCTACATCACAATTCAATACTAGTTCATAGCTTAATACAAGATACTTAGGTCAAACTCACAACATACTTCATAACCTAGATCACTTCTCAAGAACTAGCATGAAACGACTATAAATCACCCTAATTAATTCATGATTAGTATAACGTGATCTAGTAGTAATTCAACCAATAACCAAGTCAATTGAACCAATATAACATAATTCATATCAAGATCATAACCTAGGGTTAAGGGTAAGGGTCATCTTCTACAAACTAGATCAATCCATAAAGATATATAATAATTAAGTTAGAATACATGTTAATCTATTCATAATATCAAAAATAAATGCATAACATAATTTTCGAGATTGGATGAAACCCACTTGAAAACCGAACTTCTGAAATCAATTTTTATAGAACCCTTTGAGGAAAGAGGTCTCAAAGGTGAAAGGAATTATATACCTTACTAATTGATGAAGATTTATGGAGAAAATTGACTTTTCGCATCCCTTAAACCCTCCCATAGCTTGGTCTATCATTGAGTTGCTTCACGAGAGAGAGAAAGAAGACAGAAGGAAGAGATGTTGGGTTTGTGAGTTATGAGAGCTTATATTAGTCAATGGGGTTGAAGTCTTTATATGTAGTGTTAATTAACTTAATTAGACTTCCCTTAACCCCCAACTAACGACCTAACCACTTAATTAATTAATTGGAACAAACTAAAAACATGTAGCAAAGTCAGGCCCTCACAGACGAGACCTCGACCAACGGTCCGTCTCTAAGTCGACGACTCCTGCCCCCTTCCGTGCTGCACTTAGTCGATGAGTTCAGAGTTTGGTCAAAATGTACCATTAGCCAAAATGGCTAAGTGTTGTTTGACGGACGACATCGATGCCCCGTCGATCCACACACGCCCTGTCGACTCCCCTCGTTGGTGCACACTACCCAGGTTGTGCATTTGACCCCAAAACAAAGTCATTATCAAGTGCCCTTGGTTGGTCCTTGGGGAGTCGTACACGGACGTTTTGACCATGAATCATCCCTAACACAAGTTATACACCCTTCCACAACATTTTATATATTTGTTATGTCACATCCGGGAATACCCCGTAGACATACCCGGCATCGTCGTCCTCTTTGAGGACTAAGATTAGCCTCTTAGCTTACATAATTACATTCATAGGTCAAATTAAGCAGAAAATTTAAAACTTTTCATTATTTCTACTTGGATGTTAACATACACCTCTACATACACATAGTATATATATATCGAGTATATATAGACCCTTCGTATAGGAAGATTACTTATTCTTCTACTTTTATTGAACATAATTATATACAGAACATAACATAGTCATAATAGTCGTCTCATCTCATAACCATCTAATAAGAGTATATAAAATTGGGCCTAGCCCATACATCAAAGTAAGACTGCCTCACAAGGGTTATACAAGGTTTCATACTAAATGGAAAATAAGAAACATAGAAGTCTTAAACTCAAAACATCTCCATTAGCTAGATAGTGGAATCGCCCTCGGAAAGTGAGGACCTACCCTACTTGGATGATCAAAAGATCCAAGTCTTCTTCAAGCCGTCTTCAAAAGTACTTCAACGACCAAAACCTATAATGTTGGGGAAAAGGAATGAAATTGGGTTAGTACACCACTTGTACTAAGTATTAGACCATATGCACACATACTTTGAAATCATGCTAAGAAAAGGGACATTTTATAAAGGTATGCAATTTACGTTGAAAACACTTATGCATATTTAACAAGACCATACCAAATCACCTAGGCATATTCATTATGTCATAGGCATTTACATCAGAAGAACAAAAACAACAAGTCAAGTCAAGTCAACATTCTTAGCATAAAGTTGAAATACATAGCCAAGTAACTCTATCATCATGTCATATAGTGGAAATCAATTTGATGGAACCCTTTGAGGAAAGAGGTCTCAAAGGTGAAAGAGAACCCATACCTTGCTAATTGATGAAGATTGATGGTGAAACTTGACTCTTTGGAGCCCTTAAACCCTCCCATATCTTGTTATTCAATGGAGTTCTTCACTAGAGATAGAAAGAAGAGAGAAGGAAGAGAGTTTGGGTTTTGTGAGTTATGAGAGCTTAGATTACTTTAATGGGGTTGGGGTCTTTACATCGGGTGTTAATTAACTTAATAGATTTAACTTAACCCCCAAATAACAACCTAACCCCTTAATTAATTAATTGTAACAAACATAAAACGTGTAGAAAAGTCAAGCCCTCATAGACGAGACCTCGACCGACGGTCCGTCTATGAGTCGACGACTCATCCCCCTTCTGTGCTGCCCTTCGTCGATGAGTTCAGAGAGTGGTCCAAATGGACCATTAGCCAAAATGGATAAGTGTTGGTTGACGGATGTCATCGACGCCCTGTCGATCCACACATGCTCTGTCGACTCCCCTCGTGGGTGCACACTACCTTGGTAGTGCTTTTGACCCAAAACAAAAGGGTCCTTCTCAAGGGCCCTTAGTTGGTCCTTGGGGAGTCGTACCCGGATGTTTCCACACTGAATCAACTTAAACACATGTTAGACACCCTTCCACCAATTTTCATCATTTTCAGACTTCTAAGAGCTAGTCAAATAGGCTAAGGCACGCTAGTATCTCCTTGAATTAGTTTCCGGAAGTCATGGACGTTCCTGGACGTTTTGGTTTATAGACTTCCTAAATGATTTATATTCATTAAAATGGACCTTAAAACAGTGTCTAAACCTTTTGACACTTACGTTAGGCTCTAGAACACGTCTTGTATTTTCGAAGTGTTACAGGGAACCGGCTCAATGGGAGGAACTTCGGAGTCTAAATCCTTGACTCTCACAATGTGGTATAAACACCGTTTAGAGATCAAATTACAATCTTTTAGACAAGAAATGATACGACCTCTAGGGATAGAATTTCCCCCCTTCCACTCTAAGATAGGTTCATTTGGAAAATTAAACTTGACAATTCTTGTTCTACAATCAATGGAAGCAAAACAATCATGCAACCAATCAATTCCCAAAATGACATCAATATCAACCATATGTAGTTCTACTAATTCAAAATGAGTAACTCTATTGGGCAACATTATAGGACAATTTCTATATACCCTCTTTGAACCACCGAATCATCTACCGGGGTAGTTACTATAAATGGTTTATTTAGGACATCGGGCAAAATATCAAATTTATTAGCTATCAAGGGAGTAACAAAAGATAATTTAGCACCCGGGTCAAGTAAAGCATAAAAATCAATAGAGAAGACTTGTAACATACCGGTCACCACATCGGGAGAACTCTCTTGGTCACCCCTAGAGCGAAGAACATAAAAGTGATTCTTCTTTGGAGGATCCACATTAGTACCACTAGCTTGAGCTTAGCCACTACCTTTGTATTTCCCCTTCATATTCAGGAAATCCCTAACCTAGTGGCCACTCTTTCCACACCCAAAGAAATTTTCCGTCCAAATAAGGCAATCACCATAATGATTCTTGCCACACTTTCCACAAGTTGGCTTCGTGGTGTGAGAACTAGTACCTCTTTCCTTTTGAGACTTAGGGTTAGACACCCTATCATCACGAGCCTTAAGAAATATGGAAGGAAATTTATTAGAAAACCTCTTTTTGAACCTAAGCTTGTCTTTGATATCAAGCCTTACCCTTTGAATAACTACCATCAAATGACTTTGCCCTATTGGCATCTCTACTCTTCCTCTTAATCCTTGTCTCCTCCACTTGTTAAGAATGAACCATAACATGAGAAATATTCATATTATCATGTAACATAGCCGAACGACATTTTTCTTTCAAGTCATCGGACACTCCAGTCACAAAGCGGCTCATCTCATCTCTCGGGTCGGAAACCAAAGAAGAAGCATATTTCGACAACTTAGTAAATTTCAAAGAGTAGTCAAGCATACTCATACCTCCTTGATGAAGGTTGATTAATTATTCCACCTTACATTCCCTGTTTTCTCTTGGAAATAACCTATAATGAAAAGTCTTCTTGAAAATCTCCCATGTCACCGGACCACCCCTGAAAGGCCTATTGTCTCTCCATTAGATGTAGCAAGTTTGGGCCACGTCTTTGAGTTGGTAGGTGGATAACTCGGCTTTTTCACTAGTAGTCAACTCCATATCATAGAGGATTTTATAGATTTCATAAATGAACTCTTGGGGGTCTTCCTCCAATTTGGACCCATAAAAAGTAGGGATTCATTCTTGTGAAATCCCTCAAGCTGGAGACCATGGTGCTAACATGTTGGTTTCCTCGGTGTACCACCTCCCGATTAGCTTGGACCGTCATTCTTGAGCTTGAGTAGTGACGGCTTGTGCTTGAGTAGTAATGGATTGGGCCATCTGGAGAAAGGCTGCCCTTATATACCCATCTGACAAGGCCAAAGGATTGGCCGGAGCTTGATCATCATTAGTAACTTCTTCAAGAGGAGGATCTTGATTGCCACGGGGAGGAACTCCCGCATTAGATATCTCTTCATCAAGTCTTCGTGCGGCTGACATTGGAGTATTCACACCTATAACAACAATACAAGGTTTAGGTGAAAGCACACATAATGTAGACTCTAGAGGCACACATTGGATTTCCAAGAAAATGAGAATTTCCTAAGCATCATGTAGCTTCTCAATCATAAGTGTGGCGTGCTTCACAATTATGAATAAGAACCTACATAGATGTGGTTTAATGAGACATCATCCTAAAGATATTCAACCTGATGCTCTGATACCAAGTTTGTCTCATCCGGGGAACATCCCCTAGACGTAACTAGAGTCGTTGTCCTAGAAGAGGACTAAGACTCGCTTTTTAGCATTTGTCATTATATTTCATAGGTTTAATTAGCGTAAAATTTAAATCTTTTTAACTACTTCTACATTGAGGTTTACTTAGACCTATCGCTTACACATAATATACATTTAGGGAGTTTATAGAGACTCTTCTCAATAGGAAGAACTACATGGGCTTCTACTTTTATTTCACATACATAATATAGCCATATAGATTCATAAAAAGACTAGAATACGTCTTATTTTATACCATATAAGTCGAATACAACATCTTGGTTTAAACCCATACTTCATTACAACAAAGGCCTCATATAGGCATATACAAAGTCAACAAAGAAAGAGAATGAACTAAATCGTCATTAAGACTAAACAATATTCAATAGAAAGAGAGTGGTATCGTCCTCGGAAAGTGAGGACCTACCGAACTTGGAAAGTAGGATTCCAAGCCGTCTTCATTTTCCCTCTAAAAGATAAACATCCGGAAGCTACATTTGTAGTAAATATAAAAGATGGGTTAGTACACACTTGTACTAAATATGAGTATATGCACATAAAACATTTGAAATCATGCTAAAGAGGACATTTGTTCAAAACATGATAATTTACTTTGAAAAATCTTATGCACATCTAAGAACCCATATAAGACAATATTCACAGTATCCATAAGTCATACCCATATACAACACTGTACCAACATCATCAAGTAATAGTCAAGTCAACATATATAAAAGTTCATAACATCATAATATAATAAAGACCCTTAACCATAACCCATCATCAAGTCTACAAGTGCAATGACCAAGTAAAGCCCCATAACCCTACTCAATCAAGTTAGCCAAACAAAGGGCTATAAGCAATGCCTAACTTCACATAACATGTCATCAAGAGTAATCCTCCTCATACTTTAAAAATATAGCCCACCATCATGTTCATAAGTGAAGCTAACATCATATAAAATCAATAATATATGAAGTCAAGATATACATAATAGTAACTTGATAAGATCACAAGAACATAAGAACAACTTCCTAAGGCTTCCCTCAAGGCAAACTAGTGCAATGTATATGTAGAGTCCCATATGCCTACCTAAGATAAGTCAAGCTCTTAAGTCACCCTATTTAGTGTGTACTTCATTACTTCATTTTTACTTTCGGGAACATCTTGGCTTAACCAAAATAGACCACATGAGCTAATGTGGACTGCCGTGTCCTGAAATCCTACACTGAAAGAAGGCGGACTACTTTCCAAGGTAATACCAAAACATGAACATAGCATCTATGTGGATCAACTAGCTAGTATTCCTATGGGGGCAAAATAGTACAAGAACTAGGAGATGTAGTTGGGACCCTCTTTATGCTACATGCATTATAGTCTCCAATCTCATTAGTACAATAGTAAACCTACCTTTACTATGTGGGAAGGGACACTCCTCACTACTAGTTCACTCGGTGCTATGCTAGATTACCTTTTGAAATGTCTTTCATTAATAATCATAACTTAGTTTAGATCATAGGATAATATAGACTTCGTGGTAGGTTTGCCTCGGACACAAAAGCAACATGACTCCATATGGGTGGTTGTAAAAAGATGGTTGACCAAATCAACTTATTTTATTCTCGTAACGTCCACATTCTCGGTGGAGTATTATGCAAGGATCTTCATAGATGTGATTGTGTGTCGCCATGGTGTTCCGTTATCCATCATATCAGATAGGGGTTCAAAATTCACATCTAGGTTTTGCAGGTCGTTCCAAAAAGGGTTTGGTACCAACGTGACGCTAAGCACCGCTTTTCATCCCCATACGGATGGTCAAGCGGAGCGTACTATTCAAACCCTTGAGGATATGCTTAGTGAAGTCTTGTTACCCTAATCTATTTGATAATTGAGGTTAGTTGTTTCTATTTATAAATGAAAAGAATGAGTTTATCCTAAGTTGCCTTGATTTTTGGTAAAATATTGAAATATATGTTTTGTTGTAGTGATTTACACTGAATTATGCCTATTGAAGTGAATGTTTTAAAAAATGCTATTTTACTTGATTTGAACTTATGTGGTGTATTTTGGTATGTTGTTCCTTCATGAGTTGTATTGATTATGATGATATGTGTTGAAGAAAGCTTTGGCATAAGTGAATACATATGTAGTGAATGTTGAACTCTTATGAGTTGAAAATGATGTTTTGAGTTGCATTGTGTAAAAGGTCATGTGGTTATGTTTATTTGAGTTGTAAAGCATGTTTTGATATGTTGTTGTTGGTTGGGCTAGTCTTAAGTCTATTACTTCTTTACAAAGAATTTTAGTGTCATTCGGGGACGAACTTTCCTAAGGGGGGAATAATGTAATACTCCAAAAGTCTAAAGCCTAATATAAGGATTAACATGAGAGTCTAAGAGTTGTATCACTGTTTTAAGGTCAAATATAAGGTATATGAATCATTTAGGAATTTCTAGAATCAAAGCGTCAAGAAACGTCCATGACGATCGGAAACTTGTTCAAGAGGTGCAAGTGTGCCTTACCCTATTTGACAAGATTTTTGGAGTTGGAATTCAATGGAATATGGTAGTAAGGTTTCTAACACATATTAGAGTTTGTTTATATTCGAAACGTCCTGGTACGAATCCCCAAGGACCAACCAAAGGGTCCTTTAGGAGGACCCTTGCATTTTGGCAAAAAGTTGTCAAATGGACAGTGTCTACCAACGATGCCCATCGATGGGGCGTGGTCCAATCGATAGGGCGTTGATGAACACCGTCGATGGTCCCTAAGTCAATTTCGTGAGGGGTTATTTTGGCAAGTCTCTGACCAAAAGGACGGATGTGCAACACGGAAGGGACACTAATTGTCGACTCACCTATGACGCGTAGGTCGGGGTCTCATATGTCAAATCACTGTTTTGGCTTCCATATTTTAATTAGTTCTATTAATTAATTAGGTGGTTAGTTAATTAGTTAGGGGTTAAGGGATGTCTAATTAAGTTAGTTAATGACTTATATAAAGACACAATCCTAATTAAACTAACCCAACTCTCATAATTCCCAAAACCCAATTTCTCTTACTTCTCTCTACTTTCTCTCTCCCAAAAAGAAGAAATCCACTGAAGGGATAGGTCAAGGTATTAGGGAAGAAAGAAGGGTTGTTTTCTCCATCAATATTTAAACACTTAACAAGGTATGGGATCCTTTATCCTTTGGGATTCCTTTCCCCAAAGGGTTCTTCCAAAATTGATTTCAAAAAGATGAGTTTCCTGTGGGTTTCTTTATATTACGAAATTAACTTTCTAAATTATATTCTTTATGATTTGTTTTTGTTATTATACTTATATTATGATGTATTATGATTGAATGATGCTAGTTCTCTCTGTATTGACCTAGTTTGTGTTAGATGACCTATTCCTCTTTAACCCTAGGTGATGAACTAATGATGAATTGATGTGTAGTGATTCAATTTACTTCATTATTGTGTTAATTACAATTGATGGATGTTATTATACCTATTATTGTATTTAATTGACTTTGTTGATGGTATGACTATGATGATGGCTTTTGAAGGAGATTGGGGTAAGTAGTGTGATCTGAAATCTTAACCTCAATTATGATTACTTGTGTTTGATGATGAAGTTATATTGAAGTATAACTTATGATGATATTGATTAGGGTGGGTATGATGTTGAATTGAAATTTATTGATTATGTGATTGGTAGATTATGCTTAATATGTAATGATATAGGGTTGGTGATGAAGTACATATGTGCCTTACCATGATATAATGATGTTAATGTGCTAATCTCACATATGAGGGTCGTAATGAAAGGTGTTCTCATGCAATTCCTATTGAGCTATGAATATGACTAAACTAAGTTATGATTTTTAATGAAAGACATTTTAAAAAGGACCTCTAGCTTAGGACCGAGTGAACTAGTAGTGAGGAGTGTCCCTACCCACATGGGAAAGGTAGGTTCACTATTGTACACATGAGATTGGAGACTATAATGCATGTAGCATAACGAGGGTCCCAACTACATCTCCTAGTTCTTGAAAAATGTTGCCCCTATAGAAATACTATCTAGTGGATCCACATTGAAGCTATGTTCATATTTTGGTACTACCTTGGCAAGTATTCCGCTTTCTTTCGATGTAGTGTTCAATGACACCGGATTACACATTGGCTCATGTGGTCTATGTCGGTTAAGGAAAGATGTTCCCGAAAGTAAAATGAAGTAATAAAGTGGACTCTAACTAGGATGACTTGAGGAGTTTAACTTAGTCTAGGTAGGGGTATGGGACTCTACCTATACATTGCAATAGTTGGCCTTGAGGGAAATCTTAGGAGGATGTTCTTATGTTTTATGCTTTTACAAAAGAAGTGAATGAAATGTATATCTTGACTCCATATGTTAATGATACTATATGATGTTTGTTTCATGTTTGAACATGTTAATGGTCTATATTGATAAACTATGATGATGACTACTCTTAATATCATGTTTGTCACGTCTGGGGAGCACCCCGTAGAAGTAACATGGTGTACTTTACCTCTCGGAGCAACCTACGGTTGTTTCTTCAATTATTTCATAAGTTACTAATTTATCATAGATTATTCTACGTGAATCAGCATCAAGATTTTTCAATATGTAAAACAATAACATCATATAATCATTATCATTATCTAACAAGTATGTAGGCATATTTATCATTTGTTCACTAAAAATTTTATTCCTTCTAACCTTTTCACAGTTTATACTTATTCATTATGAATAATAACAGTATAATATTCATCTCATCTAGTCATTACTATGGCCTTCTTCTTTAATTAGTTACCCTAACAGCGCCTCAACACTGTGTACTCCCCTAAACGGCCTCCTTGCCTACCGGTTTCCACCTTAGGATGGCATAGTCCGGGCTTACTTACTTGCAGAATATCTCCATAGCAAACCTTCTAAGAGATGACTATTATAACACTATTGACTCATAATAAATACTTATAATCAAGGAAAGATTATCAGGAATAAATCAATTTAGCTACTCATAAATGATTTAAAGTATACCTGTTCTTGTAGATTGCTTGTAGTTGCTTTGTTTTCCATATCTTTTCTTATCTATCTAGCTCTGATACAAAATTGGGGGGTAGCGGAAGGGTTGATGAAGAAAGAGGTTGAGAGAGGTATTGGAGAAAAGCTGATATCTTATTATTGAGGGAAAGCCCTCTATTTAAATACAAAACTCACACAATTGGCCAAAAACAGTGGCCGACACACTACTTTCTACTTGGCCTCATATAATTCGGCCGACACTACACGACAAACTACTTTACAAACTACTTTACATAATGGCCTAACTTTTATTTAATATGGCCGACATACTTTTGACTAATACAAAACGACAAATGGCCTTTTACAATATGGCCGACATACTTTATACAACTTTTTGACTATCTTTTTTCTGTCTTTGTCTTCTTCTTTGTCTTCTTCATCTTCTTCCTCGTCTTATTCCAAACTTACATCTGGAATTATATTTTCTTCACCATTGCATTTAGAACAATGATGATCTGGGTATTTATGACCAATTAATTTACAATATCTCGTCAATAATTCTTCTGAGATAAATTGTTTTTTCAATGCTCGAGTAGTAGGTTGTTCTTCAAGTTTTAGTAACGATAAAATCCATTTCTGCACTTCATCCATATCTGTCTTTCATAACTCTTTGGAATTTGCGTATATCATTACTTGATCTCTAGCATAGTAACTCCATATCGCATTTCCATTTAAATAATTGTTTGCTAACTCTTGTATGATAGTTGATATGCCAATTATTCTTTTGTTAGCATAAAAACTAGGTATATCATTTTTTCGTATCTCTTCTTGTTTTTCAATCTCCTCTGGTATGATCATATCTTTTGTCAATCCTATTTTTATAACTTGAATGGGAGATTTTATTTCTTCATAGAGTATCTCTGCTGGTGCCGTATAGAATTTAATGAAAAATAAATTTCCTTTTGTAATTCGTTTATACGTAGTAAATGCTCTGTGTAGCTCAGGTATTCCGGTAATTTCTTCGCCGTCGAACGTATATACGGTACTCAAAAGTCCATAACTGTAACATGTCTTTACTAAATTTGCACTAGTTTTAGGTTGTGCTATAAGTCTGTTGTATCCTTGTAGTTTTTGGGTTATATAATTTTCATTGGTATTTTTTGTTTGTGTGGATCTGGGGTTTAGGTTTAAGAATGCTTGGATCTTATATATATTGTCAATATATGACTGGGCAATATAATTATATCTCTTTTTATCACTTTGAATACTAGCTGCGTATGTAGAAGTTTGAGGTGTTGGGGTACTTTGTTGGATTTTAGGAATAAATGGTTTAGAAAATAGGCTATTTAAATTTGTGTTTCTTGGCATAGCTTTTTCCGTAACTCCTGTACTTGTACCTGCAATACCTGCAACTAATACATTTTTAGTATATTGAGTTTTTAGGTGTTTCTCATCGTCACCTTTTAGCTCTGGCTGTTTACCGTCTGCCGTACGACGTATCTCCGCATATTTAGAGTCATGCTGCTGACTGTTAGCTGTTTCTTTGAGTATATGTACTTCCTTTTCTATCTTTTCTATCTTCTGACAAAGATTTGTCATCATAGATAGAATCTCCTTCATTGTATCTTTCTCGGGAGAGATAATCTGCAATAATATTTTTATCAGTAGTAATTACCTCAATTGTAAATGTAAAGTTCAATATATTTAATACCAATCTCCGTATTTCTTTTGTTGTTACCGAATCATCTATCTTTTTTGTTATCCACCATTTTACCTGCGTATTATCTGTTCTCACAATAAATTTATTATATACAATATATGGTTCGAAAGCTAATAGACATTTATATAATGCTAATAACTCTTTTCGATTAATTTCCCATCGTATTTGTGGTTCTGTATAAGATCCTGAATAATATCTACAATGATATTCTTCTGTAGATATAATTCTTATATTTTCTTCAGTCATTTTCTTCAGTTATTATTTCATTATCGAATTCTAATTCAATTTCATAGTTATCTTCATTTTCAATATCGGAAATTTCGTATATACTATCATTATCATCTAATTCATAATCTAGATAATCTAGTTGCATATATTTATGTTAATTTAAAATTATTTCTGCAATTTGTTTTCTTTTTATATTTTTAGGTTATTTACAATCTTTAGCTAAATGTCCTAATTTACCACAATTGTAACAATTTACAATTTGATAAGGCTTTCTTTGGTCTAGATAATCTTTTTTGTTTATAATTTTTTATAAAATATCGTTTTCTTGGTTTTTTATATTTATATTTAGTTTTTGTTTTTCTATAATTTCTTCTAGGTTTTTTATAATATTTATCTTCACAACCAAACTGTGGTGCTACTTTATTTTTACAACACGCTAAGTTTTTCATTAATACTTTTTCCATTTTTAGTTTTTCTTTTTGATTTTCACATAGTTGAATAAACCATTGTTGTAAGAATTTTATTCTAGATCCTAATGTATCTGTCATTTCTTCGTTATTCCAATCTTTTATTACGTTAGTACTAAATGGTTCTGGTAATTTTATGAAATATTGTTGTCTTATTTCTCTTGCTTCATTTATATCATACTTTGCTTTATAATAGTATTCTTTAAAGGCACATGTATATTCTTCTATGTAACACATATTACATATTGCTAATTTTGACATTAATTGTCTATTTATTATTTTTTCTTTATTTTGTTCTTTTATATCTGTAGTCATACTTCCAAATTCATTTCGTATTGCTAGTTCATATTTTTCTAATATTTCTATATTAGATGTTGTTATTGATCCATCTAGTTTTTTATCACTTCTTAGTGCTTCTTTACTTTCTAATGGTAAGTTGTCTATCCATAATTTTGCTGTTCCTATTAATGTTCTTTCTATATAGCCTGGAGTGTCTTTTATTGTTATTTTATTATCTACTAATTGTTTAGATAGATTTCCTATCCATAATAGAATTACTTTATTAATATCTATTACACAATCTATATCTAGAAAGTTAGTTTGTTCTATTGTTAATTTAGGTTTCCACTTTGTATTTAATCTACTATTCCATATTGTATCAGTTCTATCTGAATTTTCATAATTTTTTGTATAATAAGTTGGTGTCGATGTTCTAGGATTATGTCTAGGACTATTATCTGGAGTTTTTTCTTTTGAAGTTCCTGGTTTATTTACATTATTTGTATTTATTTCCAATTTCTTTAATTTATTAGTTTGTTCTAAGATTTCTGTATATGTTTCACTTATATCACTTATTTCTGAATTTTCTGAATTTTTATCTAATTCATTTGTTTCATCATTTATTTCATTTATTTCAATATTTTCCTTTTCATTTAGTATTTGTTTCATTTCATTTATTTCATTAGCTAATTCTACTTCTTTTTGTAGTTGTTTTTCTTTCTGTCTATTTTCATATAATAATTTTAAATAGGCTAATTCTTTTTCTAATTCTTCTATTTTGTTATTTTTTGTTTCTTCAATTTTCTTTATTTCTTGTTTTGCTTGTATTTTTATTTCTTCAATTTCTTTAGCTTTATCTATCTCTTCATTTTCTTTTGTTATTCTTATCATGGCTGTTAAACTATCTTCTAATTTTGCAGTTTCTTTTTCTAACATTAAATATAGTCTATCTCCTATTTTTTTATATCTTCTTCCTAAGTTTGAAAATACTATTTTTATTTTTAATCCTTCGTAGTTTTCATAAGATTTTTCGTCTACTGCATATTCTTCTTTATTCATTATATATATCATGTTGTATTTTATATTCTAAACAGTCTATTTTTAATTTTAATTCAAATATTTGTTTCTTTTGTATTAATATTGATTTATTACATACTCCTGCAAATATATTTTCTATCATTCTTTCTTTTCTAAATTCATATTCATGTCTTAATTCATTTATTTTTTCTATCAATTGTTGTTTATATATTCTTTTATCCATATTAGATTTTAAGAAAATATTTGTTCATAATATTCTTTCTTAATTATATTCAATTTCTGTATTTCCCTAGCATTTGTTTCTATATATTCTAAATATTCTTCTTCTCGAAGATATATATATCTATTAACATTTTCAATTAGAAGTTTTTCTTCTTGATCTATTTTTTCTTTAGTTTCTTTCCATAACCTCAAATATCTATAATTTATCATTGATCTCTATATAATTCTATGTCATCAAATAAGTAATCAATATCAAAATCATCATATATAATCAGCTCAGACCAACCTACGGTTGTTTCTTCAATTATCTCATAAGTTACTAATTTATCATAGATTATTCTACGTGAATCAGCATCAAGATTTTTCAATATGTAAAACAATAACATCATATAATCATTATCATTATCTAACAAGTATGTAGGCATATTTATCATTTGTTCACTAAAAATTTTATTCCTTCTAACCTTTTCACAATTTATACTTATTCATTATGAATAATAACAGTATAATATTCATCTCATCTAGTCATTACTATGGCCTTCTTCTTTAATCAGTTACCCTAACAGCGCCTCAACATTGTGTACTCCCCTAAACGGCCTCCTTGCCTACCGGTTTCCACCTTAGGATGGCATAGTCCGGGCTTACTTACTTGCAGAATATCTCCATAGCAAACCTTCTAAGAGATGACTATTATAACACTATTGACTCATAATAAATACTTATAATCAAGGAAAGATTATCAGGAATAAATCAATTTAGCTACTCATAAATGATTTAAAGTATACCTGTTCTTGTAGATTGCTTGTAGTTGCTTTGTTTTCCATATCTTTTCTTATCTATCTAGCTCTGATACCAATTTCGCCATAATAATTTCTTTTTCTATTTCTTCACTATAGGAATAGATACACCTATAGAAATATATTTAGCAGATGATAGGATAATACATCCTATAGAAAAAAGTGTAATTAGCGCGATAAAAGGAAATTTAATATATCAAAAATTTAAATTTATAATAAGTGCAAATTATTCAATAGCATTAACAGATAGAAATATAGATAAATCATTAGTGTTATATTGGAAACTATCAGGAATAGAACTAGCACCTGGAAGTAAGATATTTACAGCAAGATGTAAAAATTTATACATATTAACAACAAAACATAAAGTGATAGCTAAAAATAAAATCGATAGGATCAAAATAGAAAATCCTTTTGATCAAATTCTCACAATTATAGATAATAATGATTATCGTTATAAAGAAATGGACATTGAAGAAGATTTAGATATAATAAAAGAAAGAACAAATACTTTAAGTAGAACTACTTCATCAAAAGCAAGTACATCAAAAAGAAGATATGATTTTCCTATACTATTAAATAAGGAAGAAAACAAATTAAGCTATTATTTTATAGAAGGAATAATTAATGAAAAAAGACATAAGATATTGATAAATACAGGTCAAGACGATAATTATATAATTAAAGAATTAGTCTTAAATACAGAAATTATAAAAACAGGACATGTATGCCCTGGATTACCTAGTGAAATAATAACTATAAGTGAAGAAATAGAAAAAGAAATTATTATAGGAGGAATACCCTTAATAATACCATTTAAAATCTATCAAGGAAAAGAAAATATAACTTTAGGAATAAATTGGTTAGATCAATTTACTCCATATAAAATAGAAGAAGAACAATTAACTATAACTTGCCAAAATAAGAAAATAATTAAAAAAAGAATAATATACTGAAAATTTATATATTAGCAAAAATTATCATAGAAGGATATTATAATCGATATTATACACCTATGATAGATACAGGAGCTGAAACTAATATATGTAAATATAATTGTTTACCAGAAGAACAATGGGAAAAATTAAAAACACCCATGGTAGTAACTGGATTTAACAATGAAAGTAGTATGATTACTTATAAAGCAAAAAATATAAAGATACAGATATGGGATAAAATTCTAATAATAGAAGATATGTATAGTTTTGATTGTAAAACAAAAGATATGCTATTAGGAATGCCTTTTTTAGATAAATTATACCCACACATAATAACTAAAACACATTGGTGGTTTACTACACCATGTGGATACAAAGTAGGAGCAAAAAGAGTTAATAATAAACAAAGAAAACCAAAAGAATGGATCAAAGGAAGTGAAAAGATAAATCAAGAAATGGAAAATATAAATAAAAGAGAAATCAATCAATTTGAAATTATTATATTCACAATAGATAAGATTAAATTAATAAATGAACAATTAGAATTTTTATATAGTGATAACCCCTTAAAAGGTTGGGAAAAACATAAGACAACAATAAAAATAGAATTAATAGACGAAAATAGTTTAATAACACAAAAACCATTAAAGTATAACTTTGATGATTTAAATGAATTCAAAATGCATATAGAAGAATTATTAAAAAACAAATATATACAAGAGACTAATAGTAAACATACTAGTCCAGCATTTATAGTGAATAATCATAATGAACAAAAACGAGGTAAAAGTAGAATGGTAATAGATTATCGTAATCTAAATGCCAAAACTAAAACTTACAATTATCCTATACCAAATAAGATATTAAAAATAAGACAAGTACAAGGATATAACTATTTTAGCAAATTTGATTGCAAATCAGCTTTTCTCCAATACCTCTCTCAACCTCTTTCTTCATCAACCCTTCCGCTACCCCCCAATTTGGTATCTTCAACACTATTGTCTTGTATCTGTCTGAGATGGATATGCTATGGTGGAGGCTCAAAGAGGTCGAGATTGGGAAAGGGACGTGCACCATTAACACGTGGGAGCAATTCCGCGAAGAATTTAAGAAAGCCTTCTTCCCTAACAACGTCGTGTATGAGGTTAAGCGCAAGTTCCGGGAATTGAACCAAACGGGAAGCATTCGGGCCTACGTGAAGGAATTCACAACTCTAACGCTTCAAATTCCCAACCTCATAGATGAGGACATGGTGTTCCACTTCATGGACTGCAGAATTAGGCCGAGATGGAGTTGGAGCGGCGACATGTCAAGACCATAGACGAAGCCATCACACAAGTCGAGTCCTTGATTGACTTCAAGCATGAACGACATGACAAGGCAAAGGGCAGGGATGAAAGAAGTAGACATGCCAAAGGTGGGGGAGACCGCGGCCGAGTCAAAGAGCAGTAGGCACACCCCAAGCAGCACGACTCCCACTAGCTGGACATCAAGCGGTTCGGGCGCCAGAATTACACGAAGAAGCAGGAGCAGACCTGCAAAGTAGATGGGTGCTACCTATGCGGTGGACCGCACGGTTATGCCAGGTGCCCCGAGATGAAGAACCTTGGTGCCATCATACGCGAACGGAAGGATAAGGACTCACAAGAGCAAGGGCAAGATGCGGGCACGACACAGTTAGGCATGGTTGGATCGTGCGGTGCGATAGCCAAGCAGATCGAGAATCCAGGAGACTTCAGCACGCAGTATGTAGACATCTCCATAAATGGACGACCAGCTCGTGCCATGGTAGACTCTATTGCAGAAGCCAACATCATGACCAAGACGGTAGCAGAGAGTTAGGGATGAACTTTGTGCCAAGCAACACCTGCCTCAAGACAGTTAACGCCCCACCGACTGCCGTGTACGGGGTCCCCCAAGGAGTAAGCATCACATTGGGGAAGTGGAAAGGAAAGACTAACTTTACCGTCGCTCCTCTAGATATATTTGATATCATCCTCGGGCAAGATTTCTTCCAGCACTGCCACACAATGATCGACCACTACCTCTAACGACTCATGGTCATGGAGCGGGAAGGGTCATGCATGGTACCTCTAGTCACGGTTCTGAAGCAAGAAGGACACGTCCACTTACCGGCCATGCATATTGTGAAGGTCTTACAGAAAGGAGAACTGACATTTCTATCTGCCATTGCAAGTTCGGGAGAAGACAATGTTACTATGGAGTCCTTTCCACCACTCATAGAGAAGGTCCTTGAAGAAAACAAGGACGTGATGCCGGACGAGCTGCCGAAGACTCTACCTCCGAGACGCGAGGTAGATCACAAGATAGAGTTGGAGGTCGGAGCCAAGCCACCCGCACATGCACCTTACCGCATGGATCCACCCAAGTTAGAGGAGCTAAGGAAGTAGTTGAAGGAGCTCTTCGAGGTCGGTCACATCCGTCCATCCAAGGCACCTTATGGCGCGCCAGTGCTATTCCAGAAAAAGAAAGACGGGTCGTTGCGCTTATGCATCGACTATCGGGCTCTCAATAAGGTCACATTTAAGAACAAATATCTGATCCCTTTAATTGCAGATTTGTTTGATAGACTTGTACAGGCCAAGTACTTCACCAAGATGGATCTCCGGAAAGGCTACTACCAAGTGCGCATCACGGAGGGGGATAAGCCAAAGACAGCGTGCCTGACTAGATACGGAGCATATGAGTGGTTGGTGATACCTTTCGGCTTAACCAACGCACCCGCCACCTTTTTCACGCTGATGAACAAAATATTTCATCCCTACTTTGACCAGTTCGTGGTGGTGTACTTGGATGACATAGTCATCTACAACATTACCTTAGAGAAGCACGTGGGGCACTTGAAGAAAGTCTTCCAAGTCTTACAGGAGAACTAGCTTTATGTCAAGCGGGAGAAGTCCGAGTTCGCCCAGCACGAGGTGAACTTCTTAGGCCATGTTATCAGCTAAGGTGAACTACGAATGGACAAGGCAAATATTCGGGCAATCCAGGAGTGGGAGGCGCCCACGAAGGTGACTGAGCTACGATCCTTCCTTGGACTTGCGAACTACTACCGCAGGTTCATCAGTGGCTACTCCGCTAAATCCGCTCCACTGACCAAGTTATTAAAGCAGAATAACCCGTGGGTTTGGATCGAGGAGTGCCAAAAGGTGTTCGAAGGTCTCAAGGCCGTAGTGATAGAAGAGACGGTCTTGACGCTGCCCAACTTCTCCAAGAGCTTCGAATTACATACAGATGCCTCAGAATTTGCCATTGGGGGAGTCTTAATGCATGATAGACACCCAATAGCATTCGAAAGCCGCAAGCTAAATGAGACTGAACGATGTTACACGGTGTAGAAGAAAGAGATGAAGGCCATTGTACATTGCCTACGCACGTGGAGACACTACTTACTAGGCTCTGAGTTTGTGGTCAAGACCGACAACGTGGCCACTAGATACTTCCAGTCACAAAAGAAAGTCACCCCGAAGCAAGCTAGATGGCAAGACTTCCTGGCAGAATTTGACTACGTCTTGGAGTATAAGCCGAGAAGGGGCAACATCGTGGCCGACACACTATATAGGAAGGCCGAGCTGGCTACCATCACTACAGCTCACTGTGACATTCAAGATGCAATCAAGGATGGCATACAACACGATCCAGAGGCCAAGAAGCTGATGGAGTTGGCTGCCCAAGGCAAAACCAGGCGCTTTTGGGTAGAAGATGGCTTTTTGCTCATGCCGGTCGGAGGTTCTATGTACCCAAGTTCAGGTCTATCTGGCGGCGCATCATAAAGGAAATCCACGACACACCATGGGCTGGGCATCCGAGACAAACCCGTATGAGGGCGCTGATCGAAGCTATTTACTTTTGGCCACGCATGCGGGATGACATCCAGTGCTATGTGTAGACTTGTCTTGTGTGCCAATAAGACAAGGTGGAGCAAAGGAAACCAGGAGGGTTACTAGAGCCACTACCCGTAGCAGAACGCCCATGAGAGAGCGTGACCATAGACTTCATCACTTCCTTGACGAAGTCCGACGGGTTTGGTACTATCATGGTCGTGGTGGACAGGTTTTCAAAGTATGCTACCTTCATGCCCACCACAGCCGGTTACACCGCAAAAGAGGCTGCTCGATTGCTCTTTAAGAACGTGGTGAAATATTAAGGGCTGCCGAGACATATCATTAGCGATCGAGATCCCCGATTTACCAAGAACTTTTGGAGAGAGTTGTTCGAGATACTTGGTATGAACTTCACTTCTCCACAAGTTTCCACCCGCAGACCGACGGCCATATCGAACGCATCAACGCCCTATTGGAGTGCTATCTAAGGCACTATGTTAGTGCGCATCAGAAGGATTGGGTCAGACTCCTAGATATGACAAAGTTTTCCTACAATTTGTAGAGGAGCGAGACCACCGGGCGTACACCATTTGAGTTGGCGACAGGACAACAACCCCAAACTCCGCATTCATTGCCGACTACTTTTGAAGTAAAAAGTTTGGGTTCCTACCATCTTGCCAAGGGATGGGAGGAGCAGCTTCACACTGCCAAGTCCTACTTAGACAAGGCAGCCAAGAAGATGAAGAAGTTCGCCGACTGCAAGCGTCGTCCCACGGACTATAAAGAAGGAGACATGGTCTTTGTGAAATTCAATCCAAGACAGTTCAAGGCACTAAGGGGCGTCCATCAAAACTTAGTGCACAAATATGAGAGTCCGTTCAAGATTGTTTCCAAGGTGGGAAAGATCTCGTACAAGTTAGAGTTACCTCCACACTTCAAGATCCATTCGGTGTTTCATGCGAGCGTCCTCAAGTCGTACCATGAGGACAAGGAGGATCCTAGTCGGAAGAGATCACAACGGGCACCCATTACTGTCACCGCCTCGCATGTCTGAGAAATTGAAGCTATCATAGATTATAAAGTCAAATGGAAGCGAGGTAAACAAGCCAGCGCCATGTTCCTAGTACATTGGAAGGGACAAACTCGAGAGGAGGCGATATGGGAGAAATATGTAGATTTGTGTCTTTTCAAGGACAAAGTCCAGGAGTTTTTGCAGCAATGCGCCACGGTCTTCGCATCATCAGGTGGGGGAGCGTGTGACGTCCCGCCATAATTCCAGCCTGATTCCGCGTTTAGAAAGGGGCAAATTGTTCTAGAGTTGTGCGGAGAACTCTATAACCTTTTGGAACTCTCAAGAATGATAGAGAAGGTCCCAAAGTAGTGTAGAATTCTCTAGAAAAGGGACCAAAGTGTAAATATTTTAGGGACTTGTAATGTAAATATTAATTGCACTTTAGTCCCTAGGAAGTAGTATAAATAGGGGTGCCCCTCATTTGAAAAGGCACCAAGCAAAGTTTTAAAGCATTGTCCAAGTTAATACAAAGCCTTCTTCAAATCTCTCTTCTTTGTTCTTTCTAAGTCTTTCAAAGCATTCTTTTAGCTTTCCAAGTCTTAAAGGCTTCCTTGAACTTACAAGATCTTGAAAGATTAGTGAGTAAGTCATCGAGGGCCGCACGGAGTCTTAGCAAATACTCTAAGTCTGTGACACTATGCTCTGTATACATTAGCATGGGATAAAATTATAGGATTTCGGTCCTACTACGTTGGCCTTCGGGATCGGAGTAATGATTAACAGGGACAGTTGGGGCATTCGTATTTCATAGTCAGAGGTGAAATTCTTGGATTTATGAAAGACGAACAACTGCGAAAACATTTGCCAAGGATGTTTTCATTAATCAAGAATGAAAGTTGGGGGCTCGAAGATGAACAGATATCGTCCTAGTCTAAACCATAATCGATGCCGACCAAGGATCGATGGATGTTGCATTTAGGACTCCGCCGGCACCTTATGAGAAATCAAAGTTTTTGGGTTCCGGGGGGAGTATGGTCGCAAGGCTGAAAATTAAAGGAATTGATGGAAGGGCACCATCAGAAGTGGAGCTTGCGGCTTAATTTGACTCAACACGGGGAAACTTACCAGGTCCAGACATAGTAAAGATTGACAAAATGAGAGCTCTTTCTTGATTCTATGGGTGGTGGTGCATGGTCGTTCTTAGTTGGTGGAGCGATTTGTCTGGTTAATTTCGTTAACGAACGAGACCTCAGCCTGCTAACTAGATATGCGGAGGTATCCCTTTGCGTCCAGCTTCTTTGAGGGACTACGACCTTTTAGGCTGCGGAAGTTTGAGGCAATAACAGGTCTGTGATGCCCTTAGATGTTCTGGGCCACACGTGCGCTACACTGATGTATTCAACGAGCTTATAGCCTTGGCCGACAGGCTGGGGTAATCTTTGAAATTTCATCATGATGGGGATAGATCATTGCTATTGTTGGTCTGCAACGAGGAATTCCTAATAAGCGCGAGTCATCATGTCACGCCTCAAAACCCATTAAGACGGACAGGCACCCGATGCCCTAAAGGCCCGAGAGAACCAACCTACAACCTGTTCTTACTGAGCATATACTATAACAATTGAGACAAGTTAACTTTGGATGCAGCGATACAAACCAACGTAAGTAGATCCAAAAGTTATATACAAGACTTGGCCGTTTAGGCCACAACTCCTTAAGACACAACTGAACCATGTACATACGTCTACAAAGCCTATAAAAGATAGAAGACTAGAGTAGGTCGGGACAGACCCCGCCTTACCCTTAACTACGATACAATACCAAACGAATTTACCAAGGACTTAATAAAGCTCCGAATCAACTTGGAGCTCACCAAAAGTAGCAGAATTTCGAGTGCTTCTACTGAGGAGGTCTACTAGCTGGAGTACTTGAGCCTGCAGCATGAAATGCAGCGTCCCCAATACGGGACGTCAGTACGAAAAATTTACTGAATATGTAAGGCAAAAAGTATATGTAATACAAGGCACAAATGAAATCAAGTAGCAACATATGAGTGCATAGATTAGGAGAGAAGACCACCTTTGCTTACTCTTGTGGAATCAAGTAAGCTAGATTCTTTTCTTTACCTTCTTTGTATGTTATAATCTTTGTTGGGCATGTGATACAAGTGACCAGCTGATCAGTGGTAGAAGAGGATGACCCATGCTAGGCGTATTAACCCCTGGGATGCGGTCCTCATAATTACACAACTTGGGATCGGCCCATGCTAGGCTTTCGCCCCTGAGCTGCCACCCTTCTCTACCAATAGGGATCGGCCCATGCTAGCCTTTTGCCCCTAAGCTGCCACCCTTAATTAAAATAGATTTCTTCACTTAGATTCTTTAATCTTTGAGATTATTGTTAATCAGTTCATAACTCTTTTGAGATGTTATTTTGGATAATCGTAACATTTTGAGATGTTGATTTGGTGGTCATAATCATCTTGGAGACATGAAATTACGGAACAGTAGTGGAATACATGAAAACAATACTTTGAGGCAGTAAAAATGACATAAGGAGCTATGAAACAGCAACACCTTACTTTAAGACCTTAATGGCACAATTGACTTCAATTGGCTTAGGAGAAGGATTCATCAAACTTTCTTTTGCAAATACCATTTCTATAACAGCACAAGGGGAAATTACACAAGTATAGAGTAGTGAACATATAATGAAGTAGTTCCATGTACTTAGAATGGGGAAAGAAATATTGTTAGCTATTTGGAGATAGTACGCTGCCACCATGCTTTCTTTTCTAGAAATAGAACTTATGAGAATCACTTCATTGATATTAATTGCAGGTGGCAGATTTCATGCCAAAAGGATATAGAATCGAATAGCCTTACATACCTTATATTTATGACCAATACCACTATCACGATTCAGCCTTCCTTATTGGGTGCTAATCTACAACATAAGTCATGATTAAGCTAACATCAGCAGCTAATCACAATAAGGTTCTCCAAAACAGTAGCTAAAAATATTTGATGGAAATCAGGCCCATACAACCCTTACATAAATGGTGAACCACCACACCCTTCCTCTACACATTAATACAACTTCAAACATCATTTCCAGAGATACCCAAACAGCCCTCAACAACAATATTCATAAGGCAGCCACTAACAATCTCAAATCTTTCAGCATAATAGGAGAATATTGACTCAAAGATTTATCATCATCCATGAATTCTTGATAAATATATACAAAATTCTCCAATCCAAACATGATCAAAGAGAGGAAAACAAATGGGTTGAAGTCTTACCTTAATTCTGGAAATTTATCCTCTAAACTTGTACTTCAAGAATTCAAACTCTCCTTCAAACTTCTTACTTGAAAATGAGACAGCACTCAAGAATCCCTAAGGTGTTTTAGGGCTGCTTATTGAAGCCAAGAGAGACCAAGAAAGAAACTTAAGAAAATCTGAAATTTTGCAAGTTCAAAATGGAGAATAAGACTTGATCCTTATCCTTTGAAAAAGGAGGTGTTATGGCCGACACTCTTGACCAATTTTGG
>JABWTJ010001136.1:35770-119623 GCA_016801875.1 Solanum sitiens
TTTGCGGGATGTAGCTATTAATTGGTATGAGTCTTGGGAGTTATCTAGGGGTGAGGGTGCTCCTCCAGCGTTATGGGATGAATTTGTGGAGGCTTTCCAGGGCCACTTCCTGCCTCCAGAGATGAAGCGAGCTAGAGTCGATAGATTCTTGCGTTTGAGGCAGAATGGCAGGAGCGTTCGAGAGTATAGCCTCGAGTTTGATTCATTGGCTAGGCATGCGCCTACTATTGTGGCTGATATGGCAGACAGGGTACATCGTTATGTGATGGGATTGGATCGTTATCTGATTGACGGTTGTATGGCAGTGATTCTTCACCCAGGTATGGACATTGCTCGGGTGCAGGCATATGCACAGGGGGTAGAGGATCGACACCGGGGACGTCAGCCAGAAAGAGATTATAATAGAGGCCAGCATAAGAGGGCTAGATCAGCAGGTTATCCTGACAAGTTTCGAGGCAGGAAATCTCAGCAGCATGTTAGATTTTCTTCCCAGCCAGCACAGAGTGCACCCCCACGTTTCATGGGTAGGGGGTTCGATCGTACGGGATATTTGGAAACTGGTCAGAGCTCTAGGGCGGTAGGGTCACAGATGGGCAGGGGTTTGAGACAGTCGAGACCACCTTTGCCTCGGTGTTCTCGCTATGGTAGGTCCCATCCTGGGGAATGTCATTGGACTACAGGTGCGTGTTTTTTTTGCGGCCGTCAGGGTCATACTATGAGGGAGTGTCCCTTTAGAGGTAGTGCCGGTGGTATGGCACAGCCTACTGGGTCCGTTGCTGGTTCATCTTCTTATGTGGCTATGCGCCCTACGGGGCAGGGTATTCAGGCGCCAGCAGGCCGTGGTAGAGGTCGTGGTGGAGCTCCCAGTTCTAGCGGTCCCTCGAACCGCATATATGCTTTGACTAGTAGGCAGGATCAGGAGGCGGCACCTAATGTTATCACAGGTATATTATCACTATTCTCCCGAAGTGTGTATGCATTGATAGACCCAGGTTCCACCTTATCATTTATATCCCCCTTCGTTGCTAGTAGGATCGGAATAGAGTCTGAGTTGATAGAACCATTTGAGGTAGCTACACCTGTCACGCCTCAAAACCCATTAAGACGGACAGGCACCCGATGCCCTAAAGGCCCGAGAGAACCAACCTACAACCTGTTCTTACTGAGCATATACTATAACAATTGAGACAAGTTAACTTTGGATGCAGCGATACAAACCAACGTAAGTAGATTCAAAAGTTATATACAAGACTTGGCTGTTTGGGCCACAACTCCTTAATACACAACTGAACCATGTACATACGTCTACAAAGCCTCTAAAAGATAGAAGACTAGAGTAGGTCGGGACAGACCCCGCCTTACCCTTAACTACGATACAATACCAAACGAATTTACCAAGGACTTAATAAAGCTCCGAATCAACTTGGAGCTCACCAAAAGTAAGCAGAATTTTCGAGTGCTCCTACTGAGGAGGTCTACTAGCTGGAGTAATGATGCCTGCAGCATGAAATGCAGGTCCCCAATAGGGACGTCAGTTACGAAAAATGGTCTGAATATGAAAGGCAAAAAGTATAATGTAATACAAGGCACAAATGAAAAATCAGTAGCAACATTGAAGGTTTTTTTTGCAAATAGAATTGGAGGAGAAGGACCACCTTTGCTTACTCTTGTGGGAATCAAGTAAGATACATTCTTTTTCTTACCTTCTTTGTAGTGTTATAATAGATTTGTTGGGCAATGTGACACAAGTGACCAGCTGATCAGTTGGTAGAATAGGATAACCCATGCTAGCGGTATTAACCCCTGGGATGCAGTCCTCATAATTACACAACTTGGGATCGGCCCATGCTAGGCTTTCGCCCCTGAGCTGCCACCCTTCTATACCAATAGGGATCGGCCCATGCTAGGCTTTCGCCCCTAAGCTGCCACCCTTAATTAAATAGATTTCTTCACTTAGATTCTTTAATCTTTGAGATTATTGTTAATCAGTTCAGAACTCTTTTGAGATGTTATTTTGGATAATCGTAACATTTTGAGATGTTGATTTGGTGGTCATAATCATCTTAGAGACATGAAATTACGGAACAGTAGTGGAATACATGAAAACAATACTTTGAGGCAGTAACAATGACATAAGGAGCTATGAAACATCAACACCTTACTTTAAGACCTTAATGTCACAATTGACTTCAATTGGCTTAGGAGAAGGATTCATCAAACTTTCTTTTGCAAATACCATTTCTATAACAGCACAAGGGGGAATTACACAAGTATAGAGTAGTGAACATATTATGAAGTAGTTCCATGTGCTTAGAATGGGGAAAGAAATATTGTTAGCTATTTGGAGATAGTACGCTGCCAATATGCTTCCTTTTCTAGAAATAGAACTTATGGGAATCACTTCATTGATATTAATTGCAGATGGCAGATTTCATGCCAAAAGGATATAAAATCGAATAGCCTTACATACCTTATTTTTCTGACCCATACCACTATCCAATTCAGTTCCTTATTGCGGTGCTATTATACATAAGTCATGATTAAGCTAACATCAGCAGCTAATCACAATAAGGTCTCCAAAACAGTAGCTAAACAATCATTTGATGGAAATCAGGCCCAAACAACCCTACATAAATGTGAACCCACCACAACCCTCCTCTACAACATTAATACAACTTCCAAACATCATTCCACGAGATACCAAACAGCCCTCAACAACAATATTCTAAGGCTAGCACTAACAATCTCAAATCTTTCAGCATATAGGAGAATATTGACTCAAAAGATTTATCACAATCCATGAATTTCTTGATACTATCTATACAAAATTCTCCACTCCAAACATTATCAAAGAGAGGAAAACAAATGGGTTGAAGTCTTACCTTAATTCTGAAAATTTATCCTCTAAACTTGTACTTCAAGAATTCAAACTCTCCTTCAAACTATTACTTGAAAAATTAGACAGCACTCAAGAACTCTAAGGTGTTTTAGGGCTGCTAATTGAAGCCAAGAGAGACCAAGAAAGAACTTAGGAAATTTGAAACTTTTGCAAGTTCAAAATGGAGAATAAGACTTGATCCTTATCCTTTGAAAAAGGAGGTGTTATGGCCGACACTCTTGACCAATTTTGGTCCATATAATGTCAAGTAGGTGCCCCACGTGCTTGTCCTTTTAAATTGGGCCTTTTTGGACTTAATATTATTGGACCTTGGCTGTCCATTTTCCCTTTGTTCTTTTATTCAACTTGGGACAGATATTAGCAAGTAGGTGGTATACACTTGGCCCAATAACATGGTAAAACAACACTTAGGAGGTCATGCACTTACCTAGTTTCACTTGGGCTTTATCCATAATGGGCCAATTGGCAGATTTGGCTGTTGGGCCTTCTTTCATTCATATTTTTCTTTAATAGGTTTGGGCTTCAAATGAGCCCTTAAATATAAGCCTAAATCTGGTCAATCAAACTTGGGCCCTTTAACTATAATATAGCTCAAATAGGTGATGCAGCTGCTAGCTCAATTACCATCTTACTATAATTACTTAAATATTTTCCATCGGAGTTAACTTGCAATACATATGCTAAAACGTGCAAGGCATTACATCACCTTCCAAGCTAGTTTAAACCAACACTAATCACATAAGAAACATGATCCCTCACCTACACTATAAGTCTATGTCAACTATAACATGAATAGAACTACCACATACAAAAATACAGGCCGTTACACAACTATTGGGCAATCTTTGTATACTCTATCAGTTCTTACATTCTCTCCTAAATGTGTACTAACCACTATAGGATCATGTAGAACTTCAGGCAATACCTCAAAAGTAAGAGCAAGCAGAGGAGTTACAAAGGAAAATGTAGACCCTGGATCAAGTAAAGCATAAACAGAAGTTGAGAACACTTGCAGCATACCTGTGACCACATCAGCGGACTTCTCCTGCTCCTCTCTTCCTTTCAGGGTATAGAATCTGTTCCTATTAGGAGGCTCGGCTGCTGCTGCACTCTGTGGATTAGGCCTAGACTGAGTATTACCTCCAGCCTGACCTCTGTTCTGTGGGCAGTCTCTGACCATGTGTCCACTCTTACCACAACCGAAGCAGGCATTAGTGCCCTGTCTGCACTCTCCACTGTGAGCTCGGCCACACTTAGCACAATTCTTCTTAGGACGCTGTATCTCACCTCCATTGCCCTTCTTGGGCTCAGGTCTGCCTCCTCTAGGTGTAGCACTTCTCTGAGGATTAGAATTCCCAGAACTCTGTTGCCCCTTTTTGAACCTTGGCTGCTCACGGACGCCAAACTTATTCCTGTGGCCTCCATGACTGGGTCCTGCCTGATCTTGAGGCCTAGGCCTCCTAGCATCACGAACACCTCTCTTTCTGCGGCTGTCCTCTACCTACTGGACATGTACCATCAACCTGGAAAGATCCATATTATCATGGAGCATAGCAGATCGACACTCCTCCTCCAGGTCTCCATTGATTCCTGTGAGGAACCTGCTCATCTCATCTCTGCTGTTAGAAACCAGGAAGTAGCATACCTGGGTGATTTCAACAAGGTTCAGTATTATCCTCATTCTTGTTATTAAATACTTAGGGAAAAATAACATACCTTAACAGCTTAACAAACTTCAGGGAATACTCCCTGACTATCATGGAGCCTTGTTTGAGGTTGATGAATTCCTCAACCTTGGCCTCCCTCATCTCCCTGGGAAAGAATCTCTCCAGAAATGCTGTCTTGAACAGCTCCCATGTGACTGGTACTCTAACTAAGACATGGCTATCTTGCCACATCTTGCACCAAGTCTGTGCAACATCCTTGAGCTGATAGGAAGCCAGCTCAGCCTTCTCAATATAAGTGGCCCCCATAGCCACCAGGATCTTATGCACCTCATCTACAAACTCTTGAGGATCCTCCGATGTCTTAACCCCTGTGAAAATGGGAGGATTCATCCTCGTGAAGTCTCTCAGTCTGTCAGCTATAGCCTAGGCCTGCATAGTAATGGCCTATGCCATTTGGGCCAAAGATGCCCGCACCTCAGCATCAGTCAACCCAGCTGGGTTAACTGGCATGGCCACTCCTTCAGCTGGAGCCTGGGGTAGATCCTGATTACCCCCAGCAACTGCTCCTCCTCTCCTCTGACCATTCCCTCTCCTAGTGTTCATAATTTAACCTAGTGCTCTCATACCAACTTGGTCACGACTCGAATCTAGACCCCAGACGAGACCGGCGTCGTTGACCTCTCAGAGGTCGCAGACAAGCCTACTTACGTCATTCTTACTTTACATAGGTTAATTTTTAGCGGAAAATTTGAAACTTTTTGTTTCTTTAACATTACTTACTAAACATTTCTAATACATTCGTAATTTGTTCAACATCAACCATCTAATCATTAAGAGATAATCAAATGAAAGGAATAGTTCAATAAACATAAGTGTATAATTGCCAAAATGGCACCAATACATAGTCTGAATAAAATAAGAAAGAAACGCTAGTGGAACACGCTCCACTAGTTCAACTCCTAAACTAAGCTAGAACATAAACAGTAGCATCCTCGAAAGCATGAGGACCTACCAAAACCGGATGAATGCTGGACGTCTGGATAACTGCAACGATGATCCTGTAGCTCTATCGTCCACCTGTGCCTGCACCTATAGTAGTAGAGTTTGTATAGGGTTAGTACACACTTGTACTAAGTATGGGTATATGCAAGTACACACCAAGGACATGCATGAGAAAGAATAGCTCTTTCCTAACAACATGATTTTTGGAAGTCAAGTCAGTGGACTTGCCAAATTGAGATTTGGAAAGTTTCCTAATTTGGATCAGGAAAGTAAATGATCTTTCCAAATCTGGATTAGGAAAATCAGTGAGCTTTCCAAATTTCGAATAGGAAAGTTATGCCATGAGAATAACATACATCATCATACTTTTCACATTTTCACACAGCACATAACATTTACACATAGCACATATCATATAACATTCAGTACATTTTGCATGTAGCACATAACTTCGTTCATATCATTCATTCATATGCCATGAGACCTTGGAATCATGGACTTGACATTAAGACATCCCAGAAATGAGGTGTCAACATATGGGACCTCAACTAGGGAGTCTTCGTTAGCAAACACAGAGTCTGCTTCATTCATTCATACGTACTTCATTAGATTTCGTTCATAGTCCAGTGTAACCACCGGTTATACCTAGGATGTAGTTTAAGACTATCATTAGGTTCGTTGTGCAATGACTAAGAATGACCTAATGTCATTACTTGAATCTAACGCACCTTTTGATTATCCTATGCTAACACCTTTGGTATTCATTCATTTCATTATGTGCATCATTTGAGGCTGGCCTCATTCATTCATTGGGAACTTTAACTTTAACCGACATAGATCATGTGAGCATCATGAAATCTAGTGTCTCCCCCACACCGAAAAGAGGTGGAATCACCGGCCTAAGTGATCCAATAACATGCTAGCGTACATGGGAATTTAACCCCGCCAGTTCCCTATATTGGCAGTATAGGTTCGAAGACTAGGAGATATAAGGAGACCCATACCCGGCAAGCCGGACAGTCTCATCTCATGAGAGTTACGTGAACCTCCGCCCTTCCCGAAAGAAGGCATCACTGCTCATAGCTAGTCTATCGGTGCTCAGTATAAAGTTCCATTTCATTCATGTCATACGTCATGGAAGTTGACTTCTAGTATGAGGACATCATAGCTCATTAGATGATTTCTCATCTCATCATTCGTATTAAGTGTGTTAAGATCAATACTCTCATTAGAGTGTTCATAGAGACTGGTCTCTTCATTATCTTACACTCTCATAGGTGAATACATGTTAGTAACATTTACTTAGGCTCATTTGAGATTACTCTCCTCATTTACATTAGCCTCATATCATGTTGTCACCACATTCATCATCATTTGCACCTTTGTTTTTCTTAATTATTCACCTCTTATTACGTGAATGTTTATTTCGTCATATGCCAATGCACTTGGCCGTTTGGTGTGTCTCACATCCTTACTTAATCCCTCTAGAGTTCATCATTTCATGTCATACATCTTAGGTTCACTTACTTTTGAACGTATGTTAGACTTATGAGTCTATACACATAAGCCATGAGGCTTCATTCATGGTTCGTTAAGTGATTCTTATATTCCTAAGATTATGTAGTACAAGACTTATGTATCTTGTATGTATGCCAAGATCTTGATTTTGATGTAAGTAGGTGGCATTATTCTTGGATATTTTGTTCACGTATGGCTTATGTATCAATACGGAAGTTTGGGCAAGGAAACCCAAGTCTTGAATCAATTGGATATCATTTATATCTTTAATTGATTTTATTCTAATATTCATAACATTTTAATTCTAAGTCAATTCACAATGTTAACATTGAAGGATTACTTTTCTATTTAACTTTTTCCTTGCATTGGCCGATGGGTTGTGGGTTCGAGCCCCCACAACCCCATTTTCATTTTTCCTTTATTTGTTTCGGTCCATGTGAGACATTGGGACCCGAGGTCGAGTCCCCTCAGCCACACCTAAATTCTTCTTTATTTTCTTTCCCTTCCATTCGCTTAAGGCCGAGAGGTTGTGGGATCGAACCCCCACAACTTCTTTATTTTATTCTCCTTTTTAAGAGTTGACTGTTTGAGTTGACTGTGAGGTTGTGGGGTCGAACCCCCACAGCCTCATTTTGTTTTTATTTTTATCTTCTCCCATCCGCATAGAGGTCGTGGGTTAGATTCCCACGCCTCTCATATTTTTATTTTTCCTTTTCTTTGGGTTCTAACCGAGAGGGTGTGGGTTCGAATCCCACCCCTCTCATTTCTTATTTTTCACACTTATTTTCCCAGTCATGACACGGTTCGAATCCCCCTCACCTTATATTTTTTTTCTTCTTTAATTTTGGGGGATTTTAACGAGGTGAGGTCACGGGTTCGACCCTCAATGACCTCACCTATTATTCTTTATTTTTCTTAACATTTTATACAACTTAATTTGGCAGAGATATGTCAACATAGTGCTGGAAATTTAAGGTAAACTCTTTGCTCATTTTTATCTCCATTTATTCGTGAATTTATAGAGCAATACATAGTTCGTTTGATACGTTCTTTAATACATTCTTTCACGAATTCTTAGTCAAGAGATTACTCCTCAATTCAGCCACACTTCATGTCACATGAATATCACAATTTACTTCAATTGGTGTACATAAAACAACAAACATAACATTAACAAATTCAAGCCTCTAGGCCGAGATTCAAATCATGTCACACATTCTTCTTAATTTCGAACACACACATGGTTTGTCTTTTTATAAATTAACGTACATCCACACATTCACATTCAGCACAAACATCACATAATCCTAAGTCTACCAGCATTCATACCAACCTACAAATTCGTTGGGAGCTAATGACAGGGACATGCAATGGGGAAAACAACCTTAGTTTTGAGCCGAATATTCTGAGTCCTAGGGGTCTCTTGGGAAAGGGACCAAGAGTAAGAAGACCCATACCTTAGTTTTCTTGTTCAATCACTAGAATGCTGCCCAAGAACTTCTCCAAAAATCAGTCCAAACACCCAAGGTCACACCTTACCCGACTAGCGTAGTACGTTTTGCTTAACGTTACAGAATTGCTTTCTCTTTTGTGTTTTACGTGTGAATTCTTCAAGCATCAAGAACTTTAGTTTTCTTTCTGATTTTTCTCACGTTTGCAGCCAGCAGAGAGTGTGAGAAAGAGAGAGATTAATCGTGAAAGAGAATGGGAGATAGGATATAGTGGTCTATTAGAAGTAGGACTTGTGGGTAGGACTTAGTCAACTTAAATAAATAATTAAAATTAATAGAAATCTGATTTCTTTTTCCTAAATCAGTTAATATTAATTATTTATTAAAAATTAAGTTAACAAATTAAAATAAAAGCAAGTTAAATCTTGCTTCTAGTGGGGCTCAAACCCGAGTGACCCCATATGCGAAAATGGGTCAATTCGGGTTGCCCCACCCGAAATGCCTTAAATAAATAAATTAATTTATTAATTAATTAATTCCTCAGGGTAATTACAATATTACCCTTGGCTTGGAAAAGACCATTTTACCCTTGGACCCTCAAAACTTAAGATTTCTTCTTTTGAGTCCGGTAAAAACTCTTTCGATTAAATCTTCGTTTTCGCGAGCCTCACATGCTTAGTTCCAACCTTTCCAAGCTCAATTAACTCCCCAAGTTAGTTGGCTTGGTCGTAGTAAGGGTTCTGAGGTCTGGTTCTACGCGTATCAATACGTGTGGACCTTGGTCTAATCGCAAGCATTCTTGAAAAAACTAAGTCTTGATCCTATTCATTTTCAGGGTTGTAACACTTGGCCATTTAGTGTATCTTACACTCATACTTAACCCTTCTAGGGTTCATCATTTCATTACATACTTCATAGATTCACTTACTTCGAACATATGTGAGACTTATGTGTCTATACATACAAGCCATGAGGCTTCATTCATATTTCGTCTAAGTGATTCATATCTTTCTAAGATTATGTGATACAAGACTTATGCAGCTTGTATGTATGCCAAGATCTTGATTTCGATCTAAGTATGTGGCGTTATTCTCGGATATTTATTCACGTATGACTTATGTATCAATACGGAAGCTTGGGCAAGGAAACCCAAGTCTTGAATCAATTGTATATCATTTATATTTTTAATTGATTTTATTCTAATATTCATAACATTATGACTCTAAGTTAAATCACAATATTAACATTGAAGGATTAATTTTCTCCTTAATAATACTCCTAAGTTGGCCGAAGGGTTGTGGGTTCGAACCCCCACAACCCCTTTTTTAATTTTTATTAACCTCATCTTGTCCATTCTCGCCTAAACCAAGAGGTTGTGGGATCAAATCCCCACAGCCTCTTTTATTTTTGTCATTTAATTCGCATAAGTAAGGAGGTTGTGGGTTCGAACCCCCACAGCCTCCTTATCTTTAATTCAATTTCGCTAGGTTGAGGGTACTTGGCAGTGAGGTCGTGGGATCGAACTCCCACAACCTCACTTGCTTTATTACTCATTTTCGCCCCCTCTCTATTTCCAGCCTTGAGGTCGTGGGTTCGATTCCCACGCCTCACATTTTCTTTTTCTTTATTTTTCCTCTTCCTTTCTTCCCAAGCGTTGCGTGTTCGATTCCCCCAGCCCCATTCTCCCTTTTTATTTCCTTGCGTCAACAGCAGCTAAGGGGTTCGAATCCCCTTAGCTCCCTTACAATTTTTTTTTTAATTTTCAGCCTCTTGGTCATGTGAGGTCTTGGGTTCAATTCCCCTTGACCTCATCTACTTAAATTCCTTTTTAAACTCTCCCAAAACTACAAGCTGCTGGCCGAAACCAACATCAAAGTACTGGAATTTTTATCACTTTTTGCAGCCTATTTTCTCACCTCTTTAACGTTAAATGTTCAAGCGTTTGGAGTAGTTTTTAGTGAGTCCTTTAGGTGTATTTTCATGGATACATTTGGCCAAGGGTTTATCATCAAATTCAGCCACATTACACTTAAATGAACATCACCATTTACATACGTTTGTGCACATAAAATAATAACCATAACATTTCATTTTGAAACTTGAATCCGAGAGTGTACATTACGGCTACAGTTTGGACACACATCATTTTTCACTTAATTTCGGGAAACATGCTCAATATTCACATAATTCCGAACATACATACATAAACATAATCCTCACGAAAACACATTACATCCCTAATTTTCTATCAGCAAACACACCCAACCTATGATTCGATGGGAGCTAGTGACAGGGACATGCAATGGGGAACAACCCTAGTTTTCGGAATAGATTCGTCTGAGTCTTAAGGGTCTCTTGGGAAAAGGGACCAAGAGTAAGAAAACCCATACCTTTTTGATATTTTTACAATACACGACCTGCTGTCCAACCTCTCCAAACCACGCTCAAGTCCAACACTTCAACACCAATCGACGGAAGACTCCTCCCCTTTGCCTAACGTTTTTGGTTATCTTGATTTCTTAGAATTTTTGTGTGAGTTCTTCAAGTGTGAAGAACTTCAATATCTTTTCTGTTCTTGAAGTTGTTTAGGCAGAGAGAAAACGTGAGAGTGAATGGTGAAAACGTGAGAGACAGAGATCGTGAGAGAGTGGCTTCAAATTAGGAGTTTTAGTTTGGGAATTAGTCAAACTAGGACTCCTTGTTAAACCTTTAAATAAAAAAAATCTGATTTTTCTTTTTCTTAAATCAGCTAATATTTAATAATTAATTAAATTAATTTACCAACATAAATTAAAAATAAATTTAATCATTGCTTCTAGTGGGGCTCGAACCCGAGTGACACCCCATATGCGAAAATGGGTCACTTTGGGTCACCCAACCCGAATTACTTTAATTAATTAAATTAATTAATTAAATAATTAATTCCTCAGGGTAATTACAATATTACCCTTGGCCTGGAAAAGACCATTTTACCCTTGGACCCTCAAAACTTGAAATTTCTTCTTTTAAGTCCGGTAAGGACTCCTTCGATTAAATCTTCATCTTCGTGAGCCTCACATGGTTGGTTCCAACCTTTCCAAGTTCGATTAGCTCTCCAAGTTAGTTGGCTTGGTCGTAGTAAGGGTTCTGAGGTCTGGTTCTACGTGTATCAGTCCGTGGGGACCCTGGTCTAATCACAAGCATTCTTGAAAACCTAAGTCTTGATCCTATTCATTTTTAGGGTTGTTACACTATTATTCTTGGGAGCCCATTCCTTGCTACGGGTAGAGCCTTAGGTTATATGGAAAAGGGGCAGATGAAATTTTGGTTGAACAATGAAGAAGTGACCTTCAACATTTGTAGGTCCATGAGGCAGAGTGGTGAGCTCCAATCTGTATCTGCTATATCCTACAAAGTTGATAAGTCAGTCATCCGAGACACAAATAGAAGAACGTCTAGGTGTAGAAGCACTAGCGGCAGTGATAATGAATTTTGATAGCGATTGCATTGAAGAGTATGGGTCATTAGTCGCGGCTCTCGATCGTGGTGATGTTCGGTTTAAACCGAAGAAATATGAGTTAGATATGAAGAATCGCGAGTCTCCACCCGCGAAACCATCTATAGAGGATGCTCCAAAGTTAGAACTAAAAGCTCTCCCACCTCATCTCAGGTATGAATTCTTAGGAAATTGTGACACTTTGCCGGTAATCATTGCATCAGACCTGAATGAACAACAAATAGAGAATTTGGTGAAAGTGCTAAAAAGGTTCAAAAGAGCTATTGGGTGGACTATTGCGGACATTATTGGGATCCCTCCTGGTATTTGTTCTCATAAAATCCAACTCATGCCCGAACATAAGCCAAGTATTGAGCACTAGAGACGCTTAAATCCACCTATGCAAAAGGTCGTGAAGAAGGAAATCATTAAGTGGTTGGATGCCGGAGTAATATATCCGATCACTGATAGTAGTTGTGTATGCCATGTTCAGTGTGTACCTAAGAAAGGGGGAATGACTGTGGTCCCCAATGAAAAAAATGAACTTGTTCCAATGAGATCGGTGACTGGATGGAGGGTGTGTATGGATTACCAGAAATTAAACGCATGGACCGAAAAAGACCATTTTCATATGCCCTTCATGGATTAGATGTTGGATAGACTTGCTGGAAAAGGGTGGTACTGTTTTCTTGATGGTTATTCGGGGTATAATCAGATTTCTATTGCACCGGAAGATCAAGAGAAAACCACCTTCACTTGCCCATATAGGACCTTTGCTTTCAAGAGAATGCCGTTTGGGTTGTGCAATGCACCTGCCACATTTCAGAGATGTATGATGTCGATATTCTCCGATATGGTGGAGGACACTATTGAGGTGTTTATGGATGATTTTTCTGTGGTTGGTGACTCCTTTGAGCAGTGTTTGAGTCATTTATCTGAGGATCTTAAGAGGTGTGAAGACTGTAATCTAGTATTAAATTGGGAAAAATGCCACTTCATAGTGAAAGAAGGTATTATTTTGGGTTATCGCATTTCAGATAAGGGTATAGAGGTTGATCGAGCTAAAGTCGAGGTAATAGAGAAACTTCCCCCACCTATCTCTGTAAAAGGTGTGAAAAGCTTTCTTGGGCATGCAGGTTTTTACGGGAGGTTCATCAAAGATTTTTCAAAAATTGCACATCCGTTGTGCAAATTGCTGGAGAAAGAGTGTAAATTTTATTTTGATGAATCCTGTCTTAAAGCATTGGGCGAGTTAAAAGAGAAGTTGGTGTCTGCACCTATCATTATTTCTCCGGATTGGAGCAGTCCATTTGAGGTGATGTGCGATGCTAGTGGGGTTGCTCTAGGTGTGGTATTGGGACAAAGAAGGGACAAAATTCTTCATCCCATTTACTATGCTACTACAGCCCTCAATGAAGCCCAGAAGAACTACACAGTGACTGAGCAAGAGCTCCTTGCAGTAGTCTTTGCTTTTGAAAAATTTCGATCCTATTTGTTAGGTACTAGAGTTATAGTGCATACTGACCATTCAGCGTTGAGATATTTGATGGCAAAGAAGGATGTGAAATCAAGGTTGATTCGTTGGGTATTACTACTGCAAGAATTTGACTTTGAGGTGAGGGGTAGAAAAGGGACCGAAAATCAAGTTGCTGATCACTTGTACCGTTTAGAAGAAGAAGCTATGAGAGAGTTAGGGGATAAGACTGATATTGATGATGCTTTCCCCGATGAGCATGTATTGGCTGCCTCACAAGACTTGATTCCATGGTTCGCAGATTTTGCGAACTATCTGGCTAGCGATATTATTCCATCGGATTTGTCATTTCATCAAAGAAAAAAGTTCATGTACGATGTGAAGAAGTTCTTTTGGGATTAACCATACTTATATAGGAGCTGTGCCGATGGTCTTATTCGGTGTTGTGTGCCAGAAGTTGAGATGTTCAGTGTTTTAGAGGCATGCCATTTCTCACCCGTTGGTGGACATCATAGTGGTATCCGGACCGCTCATAAGATCTTACAATGTGGTTACTATTGGACAACTATTCATCAAGATGCTCATGAGTTCGCCAAAGCATGTGATCAATGCCAAAGGGATGGCGGCATATCAAGAAAGCAAGAGCTCCCTCTAAACCCCATTCTTGTGATTGAATTATTTGATGTTTGGGGTATTGACTTTATGGGTCCTTTTGTGAGTTCTCATGGAATGAAGTATATTTTAGTAGCGGTTGATTATGTATCTAAATGGGTGGAAGCTATCTCCCTCGCAAACAATGAAGGGAAGAGTGTCATTGCATTCTTGAAAAAGAATATATTCTCTCGATTTAGTACCCCAAGGGCAATTATTAGTGATGGGGGATCCCACTTTTGCAATAAATTGTTTAAGGGATTATTGGAGAAATATGGGGTTCGCCATAATGTGGCCACTCCTTAACATCCTCAAACTAGTGGGCAAGTTGAGGTGTCAAATAGGGAGATCAAAGAGATTTTGTCAAAAACAGTGAACGCTAGTAGAACGGATTGGTCAAGGATGCTCGATGATGCTCTTTGGGCCTACCGGACAGCGTATAAGACTCCCATTGGTATGTCCCCATACCAACTTGTATATGGGTAAGCTTGTCATCTTCCGGTTGAATTAGAGCATAAAGCCATGTGGGCTATGAAGAAGTTAAAAATGGATTGGAATGAAGCTGTAGAACAGAGGTTAAATGGGTTGAATGAACTCGATGAATTTCGGCTAAAAGCTTATGAAAGTTCAGCCCTCTACAAAGAAAAGATGAAGAAATACCATGACCAGAAGATTGAGAAACACAATTTTATAGTGGGGGATTTGGTGCTTTTATTCAATTCTAGGTTGCGTTTGTTTCTGTGCAAGCTCAAGTCCAAATGGACTGGCCCTTACTTGATCACCCAACTATTCCCTCACGGAGCGGTTGAGTTGGAAAACAAGGAGGGTGTGCGGTTTAAGGTGAACGGACAACGAATAAAAATCAATTTGGGGCATGCTGAATTGGCGAATGAAGTGATCGAGGCATACCATCTTGATGAAGTCTAAATAATCGAGTATCCTCCGTCGTGCAGCGATGTTAAATCAAGCGCTGGTTGGGAGGCAACCCAATATGTATCCTCTAAGCCAACTATATTTTTTTTTCCTCTAGTAATAGTCGCATTTTCTTTGTTTTTCGTTTTGTTAGAAGTGTTGGCTAGAGCGTAGTTTAGGGTCCGTGTCCACTAAGTCTCCAGTCAAACACATAGAGAATAGCTTAATGGGTGTTAACTTTGCAGGTAGCACATCACCAGAAAAATCTGCAGAAATTGGTCTGAAACACTCAATGACGGATCCATCGATGGACCGTCACAGGAATCCGTCGTGCCAGGTAAGTTTGTCTATTTTTTATTTAAATTAGGGCACCCGCGACGGAACACACGACGGACCGTCACACGTGTGATGGACCGTCGTCGGGGACTCATCGGGTCATTAACCAGCAACCCGACCCGATCCGGCTGGGGAATTTTAAAAGTTTTCAACCTTTTAAACTCCCCACCCCTTCATTTCAACCGTTTCTTTCCCTCTATCTCCCATTTCCTTCCTTTTCAACTTCCTTCCATCCTCATCCTCTTCCCTATCAACTGATCCACCATCACTTCCCCAAATCCCCACATTCTCATTTTCCCCTTCCCCAATCTCCTTTCTGCTGGTCAGAGTATGCTGCTGTGTTTCTGATCTTCCTAGCTGAGTGCCTCACTTGCTTGTTTTTCTCCTCTTCTCAGGTATGTGTTTCTGATCTCTACCCATTTACACTACATTTTTGTTTTAAAATTACTATTGGCCTATTTCTTTTTGGTGGATCTTTGATTTTTGATCCCTTGTAGTATGCTAAAGACAAAATGACATGCTTTAAAGACCTACACTTATAATTACAATTGATGTGGGTAGTGGGTTAACCGAATCAAAGCACGGGTACATGTTGTTTTTTTTTGGAATCTTGTCTGACCTAGGTCGATAGTCCCACGAATTGCCTTGGAAAAACTCGAGAAATTGGTGTTTTAGCATTGCTAGTTTGCTAGGTATTTGGGTTAGAAATATGTAGGTTAATATGGAGTCTTTCATTTGAATCACAGGGGATGGTTGTGGCAACCTCAGTTCTGTCACTGAATGACAGAATGAGACCCCGACTATGGACCATCGTACCCACGACAGACCGTCATAGGGTCTGTCCCAACACCCCACAATTTATTTTCTCTAAGTGTCCACCAACGGACATATGCGACGGACCGTCGTGCCCTCGACGGTCCGTCCTGCACAACCGTCATGGTTGTCAGAGACCCTATTCCTAAGGGTCTCCAACTTTTTCTAAGTGTCCACTGACGGACCTATACGACGGACCATCATTCCCACGACGGTCCGTCCAACACAACCGTCATGACGGTCAGAGATCCCTATCCTTAGGGTCTCCAATATTTTTCTAAGTGTCTACTGACGGACATCTACGACGGACCGTCGTACCCACGATGGTCCGTCCTTCACAACCGTCATGGTTGTCAGAGACTCCAGTCCTAAGGGTCTCCAATTTTTTTCCAAGTGTCCACTTACGGACATATACGACGGACCATCGTAACCACGATGGTCCGTCCTTCACAACCATCTTGACGGTCAGAGATCCCTCTCCTAAGGGTCTACATACTTTTTCTAAGTGCCCTACGACGAACCGTCATGATCACGACTGTCCGTCCTGCTTATCCGTCGTAACTGTCAGAGACTTTCCTTCTGAGGGTCTCCAAAGAAATATTGTTTAAGTAATATATGACAGACCCCATGACGGTCCGTCATACTCACGATGGGCCGTCAACTGGTCCGTCGTGTTTCACTGCTACTTCAGAGATGTCATTACAACTTTGATCTTATGTGTATTTTGTTTTGTTTATGCTTGTCTTGTTTGCTCCTTCTAGTACTAATGAGGATTCTTTACAGGTACTATCTCTCATGCCACCAAAACAAGATCGCGTTTACGCACGTGGGCGTTCAAAGTCCATCGCTCCGTCTGCCTGACTGGTTATAGGCTCTTATGATGAGCATGATCCCGAGTACGTGCCCCCAGGCACTGCCACTCCAGCACGAGCTGCACATGCTACCAGAGCCACGCCCAAGAAGGTGGTGTTCGGCGTAGTCACTGCCTCCCAGTCAGATGAGGAGCGCACACTGACCGGCACACCTTCTGGATTAGCTGCACAAGATGAAGGAGCGTCTGGCTCCTTAGGAGTTTCTTGGTCGGAGGAAGCCTCCGGGTCCGCAGAAGCCTCTGAACCCGCCACAACTGCACAGTCTATCTCGTCTGATGAGGCTGACAGTACTGATTCCACTCCAGGCTCACCGACTAGAGTCCCCGCCCCGGTTGCCGACCAGCCCAACCGGTGGTGTGTCGAGGGGCAATACCAAGTGTATTCAGACGCTAAGCTGCTAAATGATAAGGGCATCATGACACGGACCCTTACACTGGAGAGGCGGGTCCTTACGGGTAGTCTTCCCACCATGCCGGATATCCACACTCTCTTCACCATTCACCGGCTAGAGTGGACGGCTCGTTCTTTGGGCCGATACAGTGAGGAGTTGGTCCGAGAGTTTTACGCCTCTTATGTGGATACTTTCCGATCACAGATCGATAGGCGGGCTGCCCCCGCCAAACAGGCCCCGCTTGATCACGTCAGAGTCCGCGGCATACAGGTCGACATCTCCCTGCCAGCCATCCACCGGTGTCTGTACGGCGAGGATGTTGATGCTACCAGGACCCCTCTCACCGCCGAGTTTGACTACCGGTGGCAAATTATTAAAGAGGGCCGGTTCTTGCGTGAGCCATTGCTCAGAGAGACCACCAAGAGGTGGATGGCCCAGCACTTATCTATTGATGGAGAGGCTGCTGACTGGGTAATGGAGCCGAAGTGAGCCATCAGGAAGGCTAACTTGACCTTCACGGCCAAGTTTCTATGGTTGATTGTCCACCACTGCCTCTCTCCCACTGCTGTAGATAATATAGTTACATGGGATCGCGCAGTTCTGATGGCAGCGATGATGGCAGGGTTTGAGGTTGACTTCGCTTGGCTTCTTCAGGCGGTCATGCACGAGAGGGCTTTCAAGGTCACCACGACTTACCCTTTTCCGTGCATGGTGTTTTCCTTATGCAGGTCCGCAGGTGTGCCCATCTGGCACATTGATCAGATCAAGACCCCGCAGGGCAATGTTGATATCGGCCTCATCAGGGATGAGGCCAATGAGTTGGCTCCATGCAGAGGGCCCCGCCCAGAGATGCCTCCACTTGGTGAGAACCTGGCAGACTGTAGCGCATGATCAAGCGGCTACCCAGGCTGCTTCTGCACCCACTGACACTACCGCGGTCGAGTGTATCCCGGGTAGTAGCACTGCCCCGAGCTCTTCTCGCTCAGCCCTTTCCCCCGCTCTGGTCCCACTTGCAAGGGTCCAGAAACTAGAGGCTCAGATGGGCACACTTCTGCATCACGTCCAGCCTTGGATGCAGAGGTCTATTGCTGAGGCGGAGGAGCGCTTGGAGCGTAAGATGGCACAACACACAGAGAGGAAGATCTTGATATGATCCTAGAGGCTAGGGTGCCTGAGTCTGAAGCCCCTTCTGCAGAGCCTGCTGAGGACACAGTGATGGCTGCTCTATTTGCCACTTCTGATATTCCACCACCTCCCCCACGAGAGAATGCCAAGAGGCGCAAGGGTCGAGAGGAGGACGAGGCTAGGGCGAGGAAGAAGGAGCGCCGTGAGATGGAGGCTGCGAGGAGAGCCTCGATTGCCGATGAGGAGGCCCGTACGTTGAGTGCTGTAGAGTTAGCTGCCGGGGGGTCTAGCTCCAGAGTTGTGGAGACAGTGAGAGGCACTACTGATAGTGATGTTGCTGCTGAGGACACTACTGAGGGTGTCTAGACTACGGAGGGAGTGGGTTCCGAGGAACCGGACCCACCAGCTTGCTGATCACCGGCACTTTGCGCCTCAGGTTTGCTTCACCTACCATTCACGTATTTTAGTTTTTTATTTATTGGGGACAATTGCATATCTTTTTTGTTGGGGGTGGGGTAAATGGAAAGTGAATGTTAGGGTGAAGTGTGAGTACCCTAATTCACGATCCTCTCTTGGGGTTTTCTTGCCTGTGTTCTTTTTCCCCAAGAGACTAATTACTTTTATTGTTGAACCGGCATGTTTATATCTTTTGTACATAGTATAACTCTGAAGCATGATGGCTAAAACTGAAATGATATCCCGATGTAATGAATATAATGCAATGACTAGGCATAGTAATTGATAAATGTGTGGCTCTAAGCATGACATAGAGATACACTACTGCATGACCCTGAATCTAAGACTCGAACTAGGTGTCTGATAATCTGGTAGTGTAACAAGATGTCAAGTGAGTGTGAGGAAAATTCGAATGATCCACCATTGATACTGAGCTAGAACTTTTCTGGTTAGTCTTGCTGAAAGTAAGCCGAAATAAACAATTAGGAAAGGATCATAGGCCCTTGTTCGAAATAGTCAATCTTGAGCCTAAAAATAACAGAAAACCAAATGAAGTTAATCCCTTTTTGATCCAAATGAATTGAGCTTAAAATAGATCTTTGTTTTTCACCCCAAATGATGACTCTGGGAACAATGTGTTGGCCCTGGTCCCTCCTTGGACATGTGCACCTCAGTTTATGCCAAAAGCATAAGTTGAGGGTGGCTAATGCAGAAAGCAACCTTGTTTTGGCCCTGACCCAACCATGGGTATTGTGAACCTTGACTCATGGCAAAATCATGAGTTGAGGGTGGCTGTTATAAGGAAAACCCCGGAAAGTGGGGTTGAAAGAATGAAGAGGAAGAAAGAACAAAACAGAAGTGACTATATAAAAAAAAAAGTTTACATATGAAACAAAACAAACACAAGAAAAGAGAAAAGTCACTTACACATAAGGATAAGAAAGGGAAAACAGTAAGGTGAAAAGAAAATTGAGAAATAGGGCGAAATAAACGATAAAAAGGTGGTAAGCTTAGCCGATATGTCAAGGAGGGCAACAAGTCACTAAAGTATACCTAAATATACCCTACCTGACCCTGAGCCTATGTTACAAGCTAAGAAAGTTCTGTCGTGATCCTAAGAGTTGTATATGTAACAACCCTAAAAATGAATAGGATCAAGACTTAGGTTTTCAAGAATGCTTGCGATTAGACCAAGGTCCACACGGGCTGATACGAATAGAACCAGACCTCAGAACCCTTACTACGACCAAGCCAACTAACTTGGGGAGTTAATTGAGCTTGGAAAGGTTGGAACCAACCATGTGAGGCTCACAAAAATGAAGATTTAATCGAACGAGTTTTTACCGGACTTAAGAGAAGAAATTTCAAGTTTTGAGGGTCCAAGGGTAAAATGGTCTTTTCCAGGCCAAGGGTAATATTGTAATTACCCTGAGGAATTAATTATTTAATAAATTAATTTCATTAAATAAATCAATTCGGGTTGGGGCAACCCGAAGTGACCCATTTTCGCAAATGAGGTGTCACTCGGGTTCGAGCCCCACTAGAAGCAATGATTTATCTTGCTTTTATTTAATTGGATAAATTAATTAAATTAAATCATAAATATTATCTGATTTAAGAAAAAAGAAAAAAAATCAGATTTTATTTAAAAGTTTAGCAAGGAGTCCTAGTTTGACTAATTCCCAAACCAAAACTCCTAACTTGAAGCCACTCTCTCTCACGATCTCTCTCTCTCACGTTTCACCATTCACTCTCACGTTTCTCTCTGCCTAAACAAGTTCAAAAACAGAAAATATATTGAAGTTCTTCACACTTGAAGAACTCATACCAAAAATCTAAGAAAACAACATAAATCCATCACTTTTAAGCAAAGGGGAGGAGTCTTTCGTCGATTGGTGTTGAAGTGTTGAACTTGGACTGATTTTGGAGAGGATTTGGGCAGCAATTTCGTGGTTGAACAAGAAAAAATAAAGGTATGGGTCTTCTTACTCTTGGTCCCTTTCCCAAGAGACCCTTAGGACTCAGACGAATTTAATCCGAAACTAAGTTGTTTCCCCTTTTGCATGCCCCTGTCACTAGCTCCCAATAAATCGTAGGTTGGGTATGATTGTTGGTAGATTTAGGTATGTTATGACTTCGTGATGAACATGATTTTGATTGTATACTTGAAATCGTAGGAAAAACAACCATGTATTCGAATGTTTGTGCAAGTGTGTGTATGTGCAAAAGGTTACTGTAAACTTACTGTAAATAAGTTTTTGATTTATGGCTTCAAGTTTGATATGGTTTTGGTTGTCATTTTACGTGTATAAACTTATGTAAATGATGATGTTCATTTAAGTGTAATGTGGCTGAATTTAATGTGAGGCGTGGGAATCGAACCCACGACCTCAAGGCTGGAAAATGGAGGGGGGAGGTTGTGGGGGTTCGATCCCACGACCTCACTGTCAATACCCTCAACCTAGCGAAAAAAATTAAAAAATATATATATGGGGCTGTGGGGGTTCGAACCCACCACCTCACAGCCCCTAGCGAAATTAAATTAAAGGTAAGGAGGCTGTGGGGGTTCGAACCCACAACCTCCCTACTTAGGCGATTTAAATGGCAAAAATAAAAGAGATTGTGGGGATTTGATCCCACAACCTCTTGGTTTAGGCGAGAGTGGACAAAGAGAGGCTAACAAAATTTAAAAAAAAAAGGGGATGTGGGGGTTCGAACCCCCAACCCTTCGGCCAACTTATGAATATTACTAAGCAGGAAATTAATCCTACAATGTTAATATTGTGATTTAAATTAGAGTCATAGTGTTATGAATATTAGAATAAAACCAATGAAAAATATAATTGATATCCAATTGATTCAAGACTTGGGTTCCCTTGCCCAAACTTCCGTTTGATACATAAGTCATACGTGAACAAATTATCCAAGATTAATGCCACCTACTTAGATCGAAATCAAGGTCTTGGCATATATACAAGATACATAAGTCTTGTACTACATAATCTTAGGAATGTATGAGTCACTTAATGAGTTATGAATGAAGCCTCATGGCTTGTATGTATAGACCCATAAGTCTAGCATACGTTTAATAATAAGTGAACCTAAGATGTATGTAATGAAATGAAGTAACCCTAGAAGGGTTAAGTACGAGTGTAAAATACACTAAATGGCCAAACGCATTGGCATACGATGAAATGATTATTTTGTAATGAAATGATGAAGCCCTAGAAGGGTTAAGTAAGAGTGTGAAACACACAAATGGCCAAGTGCATTGGCATATGATGAAATGAACATTCACGTAAAATGAGATGAGTAATTATAAAGAGCAAATGTGCTAATGTTAATGAATGTGGTGACAACATGTTATGAGGCTAATGTAAATGATGAGAACAATCTCAAATGAGCCTAAGTAAATGTTACCAAAACGTACTCACTTAAGAGAGTGTAAGTTAATGAAGAGACCAGTCTCTACGAACACTCTAATGAAAGTATTGAGATTAATACACTTAATACTAACGATGAGATGAGAAATCATCTAATGATCTATGATGTCCTCATACTAGAAGCCAACTTCCATGACGTATGAGTTGAATGAAATGGAACTTTATACTGAGCACCGATAGGCTAGCTATGAGCGGTGATGCCTTCTTTCGGGAAGGGCGAAGGTTCACGTAACTCTCATGAGATGAGACTGTCCGGCTTACCGGGTATGGGTCTCCATACATCTCCTAGTCTTTGAACCTATACTGCCAATATAGGGATCTGGCGGGGTTAAATTCCCATGTACGCTAGCATGTTAATGGATCACTTTGGCCGGTGATTCCACCTCTTTTCAGTGTGGGGGAGACACTGGATTTCATGATGCTCACATGATCTATGTCGGTTAAAGTTAAAGTTCCCAATGAATGAATGAGGCCAGCCTCAAATGATGCACATAATGAAATGAATGATACCAAAGGTGTTAGGATAGGATAATCAAAAGGTGAGTTAGATTCAAGTAATGACATTAGGTCATTCTTGGTCATTGCACAACGAACCTAATGAAAGTCTTAAACTACATCCTAGGTATAGCTGGTGGTTACACTGGACTATGAATGAAATGAAATGAAGTACGTATGAATGAATTAAGCAGACTCTGTGTTTGCTAATGGAGATTCCCTAGTTGAGGCCCCATCTGTTGAGCCCTCATTTCTGGGATGTCTTAATGTCAAGTCCATGATTCCAAGGTCTCATGGCATATGAATGAATGAAATGAAAGAAGTTAGGTGCTACATGAAAAATGTATTGTATGCTATATGATATGTGCTATGTGTAAATGTTATGTGCTGTGTGTAAATGTGAAAAGTATGATGAAATATGTTATTCTCATGGCATCACTTTCCTATTCCAAATTTGGAAAGCTCATTGACTTTCCTTATCCAAATTTGGAAACTTTCCTAATCTCAATTTGGCAAGTCCACTAACTTGACTTCCAAAAAATCATGTTGTTAGGAAAGAGCTATTCTTTCTCATGCATGTCCTTGGTGTGTACTTGCATACCCATACTTAGTACAAGTGTGTACTAACCCTATACAAACTCTACTATTTTAGGTGCAGGCACAGGTGGACGATAGAGCTACAGGATCATCGTTGCAGTTATTCGGACATCCAGCATTCATCCGGAGTCGGTAGGTCCTCATGATTTCGAGGATGCTACTGTTTTATATTCTAGCTTAGATTTAGAGTTGAGCTGGTGGAGCATGTTCCACTAGCGTTTCTTTCTTGTTTTTTTTATTCAAACTATGTATTGGTGCCATTTTGGCAATTATACACTTAATAAGAATTGAACTATTTCTTTCAGTTGCTTATCTCTTAATGTTAGATGGTTGATGGTGAACAATTACGTATTAATGAGAATGTTTTTATAACAAGAATGTACTAAGTATGGCAACCATGCAAAAACATGCATTTAAAAGGGACATTTTCTTGAAATCATACTTCATGTCATTTTGAGTAAATCTCCATAAAACGTTTGTAAAATAGCATTTATATAATTCACATACTCCATATTGACATATTCAAAGGCCAAACATTACATAAATCAAATATACAATTTAAGTACCATTTGAGGTCACTGTACAGTGAACTCTTTTACCTTAACACTGAGCTATCTTTCCTTTTATTTATTAACCTCCCAAAAAATCCTCTAGTGATACTTGGTGCAATGCATCACCTTAAGGACACAAAGGAAGAATACATACACTTACACAAGCCAACACATATCACCATAGAAGTATAGACCATTACAAGACACATTCAAGTCAAGGATATAGGACATTGCATTGAACTACATCCATTTACTCATATTTTCACTTCTTTTCATATTCATCATTATAAGACCTTATTCATGACCGCAATCTTAGTCTACTAGTGCAATGTACATGTGAACCCCCATAACCCCACACATACTTAGTAAACTCTTCATGAGACCACAAACCTTAACATACAATTCATACATCCTCATAGCAAGTAAAGACAACTTCATTCATGTCAATACAAGACCTTCATCATATAGTCCTTTAGACCAACATAGTCTATACAAGGATAAGATCACATCACATAGATTTATACCATGCACATCTTCATAACAACTAGACAACTTCTACCATATCATGCATAAAGACATAATCATAATCATACATATTAGGTCACCTTCCTAGGACTTCTTAAGGAGCTACTTGTGCAATGTCTACATGGGTTCATTATTTCCACCTATACTAAGTAACCTCCCTTAAGTCATCCTAGTTAGGATCCTAGTTCTTTACTTCCATTGTCCATTTTACTTTAGGAAAATTATAGCCTTAACCGACACTAAGACCATGGGCGCTAAACATGGAATTTGGTGTTGTAGAGCCTTACACCAATGGAAGGTGTCCCTACCTAGCCAAGGTAGAACATTAACATATATCCTAGCATCCTAAGTGAATTTACTTTGCTAGATCCTATGTGGCAAGCATCATTTATGGAACTAAGAGATAGGTAGTTCCCTCTACATGCCATTTAACAATTGGGGACTCATCTCATGAGAAAACATTGGTGAAACTTCCTAAAAGGGAAGTCACCACCTCATGTGGGTCCATAGATGAGTATTCCTCAAAGGGAAGTCAATACTCTATATGGGACAAATGGTGGATCTTCCTCCAAGGGAAGTCAACACCTCTCAATGTCAAGTTCACTCGGTGCTAAGCTAAGTTCCCTTTATTGAAAAGCCTTTAATTACATTTTTCATCAAAACATAGGCTTAAGATATTTATTTTTTATATGCTTATAGAATATTCAATAACCTATCTAGTTTAGAGTAATCTTGGGCACCCCTCTCAAGGACCCTCTTTAAACTAGATCATCATTCATGTGTGTGTACATAATGTGAACAAACCTTTCGCATAACACATAGATTTGTCACATGCCCATATATCAATGAATAGATTTATAGGTATAACTATATGAGCAATCCTGTCACATAAACCCAAAAAGACTCTATGCACATTCATACTTCATCATACACATAAGCTTAACATGCATAGTAATAGACACTAGTGAATATGAGAACTACCTTTCATTTAGACACTATGAACCTTTACTATTTTTAAGCATGCATGAAGTGTGAGTGTGTGTACATTGGTCAACATGATCACATAATGGCTATCAACAACACCTTGAGGCAGCCACCCTCTTAAGACCATAGTATACTTTCAAGTATAGACCACACAACAAAATTTAGCATAGGAGACAAGACAATCTTCATATTATACTTTAAGGCTCTTAACATTAGCTATTCACACATTCACATAGGGGTACATGGGTAGGGGTCATCAATGTTTAACACTTCATTGATGGAAGCACCTACACATTATATTACATAACCCTTTAAAGGTCATAAAAATAGTAACATAACCTAGATTCACAACTCAAGTAGAAAACTAGGCACAAGTTACACATCAAGTGATCATCATAATAACTCATTCATATAATCATCAATTTGCCTTGAAGGCCATGGTAAACACATATATAATGATATAAAGTAAAAACCGCCACCATAAGTGGACCATACCACACAATGCCATACAAGGCTTCATCAACATTACTATAGAGAAATAGAGAAGTAGAAGAGTAGAGTAATTCTTACCAATCCTTTTGCCTTTGGTCGTCATTGACCATTACTACACTTTCATCAATAAATCAAGTATAGGGCAGTAGCTAAAGTTCCATAATCATACATGAAATCAAGTATAAGCTACTTACAAGGTCATGCTACATCTAGCACAACACATTAACATACTAGAAAGTAGAAGAACATAGACCATTTTAGCCAATTTCATTTGCATGGATTATAACACATATTTCATTAATCTTGTCAATCCAAGGCAGTGGCTAAATATACATATAATATATATCGAAATCATGATTAAATCCCTACAAGATTATGATACCAACATAGGCATTAAACTAGCGATTCACTAGAGAGTAGAGAAAATAGGCAATGCTACTAATTCCCTAAAGCCTTGTTCATCAATCATGTTTTTAATTATAATATACATTTTAGGCAGTAGCTAAATATATCATTACATCCATGTAATCATGCTTAATCTATCCACAATTCGAGATCACATCACATACATAGTATTATCAATGGATAGACTAGAAGAACTTAGATCACCTCATATCAATCCTTCTTCACCTTGATCATACATGATTTACAATTACAATTCAATACTAATATCTACTTAAAACAGTAGCTATAATCATCTTCACCTAATCGCGTTCAACATTTAATCATTAAAAGGCCATGTTAAAGTGAATTCCTAGAATAATAACCTAGGCATATTCAATCCTTCATACATTGATCCACATGGATACATTATCATCAATTCATAATCAAATATTATAAATAAAAATAGGTATAAGCAATTCAACATAAGAGAATCACAAATTAACCATTAACAAGCCATGATCATAAAGCCCATGCAAGGACTAAATCGATTTAGGGAAGGAATATGAGTTCATCATGCAATTGGATTAAAATAACGTTCAAACCAATACATTAACATCAATTCATCATGATTTAATAATTAAAAACGTTTTTAGAAAGAAACCATGACTATATTTGAAAGAAGAATAACTTTGATCATAAAATCTGTAACAACCCTAAAAATGGATATGATAAGTAATGCTTAATGTGTCTAGAATGCCTATAATTAGACCGGGTTCACACGGATTGATGCGCGTACAACCAGATCTCTGAAACCTTTGTATAGCCAAGCCAACTAACTTGGGGAGTTAGTTGAGCTAGAAAAGGTTGGGTCCAGCCATGTAGGGCTCTCGAATACGAAGATTTATTCGAATGAGTCTTTACCGGACTTAAAAAGGGAAAATCTTAGGTTTGGAGGGTCTAGGGGTAAAATGGTCTTTTTCCAGGTTAAGGGTAGTATCGTAATTACCCTAAATATATAATTAATTATTTAATTAATAAGGTGGAGAGGCATTTTGGGAAGAGAGGGCCGAAAATTGGCTTTTTGAGTGAAGTCTTGCTCCACCCGGGTTCGAACCTAGGTGGAAGCGATGATTTAAATTGTTTTTATGTAAGTTGGTAAATTAATTTAATTAATTAATATTTATTAGATTATTTAAGAAAAAGGAAAATAAGATTTTTAATTAAATTAATAAGGAGTCCTAGTTTGACTAATTCCCAAACTAAAACTCCTAATCCTAAAACTACTCTCTCACGCTCATCTCTCTCTCACGTCTCTCTCATTCTCTTTTATTTCACATTTTCTCTCTGCCTAAGCAACCACAAGAACAGAACATTTATTAAAGTTCTTCACACTTGAAGAAGTCATAACGAAAATTACAAAAAACAACTAATCAAAAATGTTACGCAAGAGGGAGGATTATTCTGTCGAATTGCTGTTGAAGTTGAGGGGATTTGGACGTGATTTTTGGAGAAGGTTTTGGGCAGCAAGTCAAGGTTTGAACTACATAAAAGGTATGGATTTTCTTACTCTTGGTCCCTTTCCCAAGAGACCCTAGGATTCAGTCGATTCCAATCCGAAAACTAGGATTGTTTCCCCATTGCATGTCCCTGTCACTAGCTCCTATTGATGGTTGTAGGTTGGTATGTATGCTGGTAGATATTAGGCATGTAATGTGTTTTCATGATGAATATGTTCATGAATCTGTGTTTGAAATCGTACGGATGATAACCTATGCTTTCCGAAAATATGTGTTCATGTGTGTGCAGTGTATAGTCGTGACTTTGAACATGGATTGAAGTATGCAAATGACTTGTTTTATGGTTGTATTTCACGTGCACAAACTTGTATAAATTGTGATGTTCATATGAAGTATAATGTGGCTGATTTGAGTGAAATACTATTAGCTAAGTCATTCACGAAATGCCCTAAGAATTAACTCTAAATGTTGATGAAAAGAAGCTGAAAAATGTATCTCAAATTTCCAGCACCTTGTTGGAACATGAGTGGTCAACTCTTTCGCATTATACAATATTAACCTTCATCAATATATAACATACTTGATAAAAGCAATTTTGTGATCATCATTGCTTGTTTTCACCATTTCTCTGCACAATCTAATACAAAATTAGGTTAAAAGAAGTAAAGGATATGTAATTGGGACACACAAATAAATGTGTAAGAGTGAATTGAATAACATTTTAGCTCATAAAGTAAAGGAGAACAATTATTCTAGCGAATCATTGAGGGGTGTTCGTGCAATTTTAATCATCCCCAAGTCTAACTTATTGTTTTCATAATGCTCCCTACTTAGTGTCACAATCAATCAATTGTTGTTTGACAAATAACAATGTGATCCAGCAACCACATACTATTGTGGATAAATAATTTTCAAGATTCACTATTCCCCCTATAAATTTGCCCTTAGTCTGTTCAACGAATGAAAAGTGTGGTACAACGTGTTCCATTGCACTCTCATCACTTTCACTTCAATCCTGACCTTTTTTAAAAATAATCTTACTTTCTTCCATCTTACATATGCATTAACTCCATTTTTTTAAATGACACATTCACCCATTTCTGAAGTAAACGAAAGTAACTTTTGTTTGTCTTTATTAATATCTGTAAAGCAAGAAATATAGATGAACTAAATCACTTGCTTCCTTTTAGATTCACCCATAAAATAGCTTAAGGGTTAGTATTAGGAACCCAGAAAAGCTTCGGTCCTTCCTTATGATCAAAAGGGTGAATCAAATTTTTTTCTCGCTCACGTACGTAACAAGTTCGTGGACCTGTTTCATCCAACAAGTATAAATTTGTTTCAAGTTGCCAATTTAGTATTTCTTTTCTAAAATCATTAGCATCTGGGCACTCAATAGTTGGATGACAAATTTTACGACAAATATAACATAAGTCAGTTGCAAGAGCCTTGTCATTATGAAAACCAATGCCTGCTCTCCCATTGTGATTTCTCTCACTCAATTGATTGACAATTCTAGATGAGTGAGTCCATCTGTTTGCCTTCTCAAGCTTTACTTTTTTTCGAGAGATTTCTCTATTTAATTACCCCTTTTTATTTTTTAAAAAAATATAATCCTTTTTGCATTTTTTTCAACTCTTTTTCCGGGTTTTATTCAGTTTCACTCATTTTCCTTTTCCTTTTTCTGTAACTATCATCCTTTAAGATTTCAGATTTTAGATCTAGGTTGGATGACTCATGTTTTTCAAAATGTTTCTAGAGACAACTATTTTGTTTATAAGTTACAGTTTTGTCATCTTTGAGATCCATGTACTCAAATCTTTGGTCTGTAAAGGCTTTAAACAACTGATCTTTTTCACATGTTAATTGATCAAAGTCATCAATTAACCCATTCAATAATTCGATTAATTTACTTTTTGAAAATAGATGTAGTTTTTCTTTAAGATCAATGATACTAACCTCAGAGTTTTCTTCTTCTTCTTTCACGTCTGAATCTCCAACAGACATGAGAGCAATCTCATCTACCTTTCCATCACCAGTATGTTCTGATCATGTATCTTCATGTGCGTCCATGAGAGTATCCCAAATTGGTTTTTCAGTTATGAAATTTGATATTTGGCGATACGCAGCTGGTCCAATGTCACAAATAAGAATAAACTTAGTTTTTGCATTCTTTTCAATAATCTTATAGTCATCCTCATCGCATTTACTCGTTTCCTTTTGTACATCATTATTTTCATCTTCCATTTTAGTTAGGTAATCTGGTCCATCAATAACTATATTCAAAAGTTCATTATCCTAAGTCTGAATAAGAGTTTCCATCATTGCTTTCCATTATGAGTAATATTGACCATTGAATAAAAGAGGCTTATTGATGTTTTGTCTTGCACAATATCTGAGTGGAGGTGCTGAATTCATCTCGATCTATCTTAAGTGGTTAAACTTTTGACTGGAAAAAAGATGTTGTGATACCAGTTGATAGTCTACATGACCTAGTAATTTACCAATTTTAACTTCTCGCCTAAGTGTGAAACAGGTTGTCTAACGTGTTTCGACAAAGCAATAAGGATAGTAAGTAAAAACACAATATTTTTACGTGGAAAAACCCAATGCAAAAGGTGTATAAACCACGACCAGTTCCACAACATGATTTACCTCAACTTCACTAATAAGCTACGATCCTCCACAAAAGATAGATTACAAAATTTGTAACCTACCTCAACTTCAAGTTATGGATATAGATTACAACTCTTTTAATCCTAGGAACTAACTCTTATTCCTAACCTTTAATTCAAAACCTCCAAGGTATGTATTCCCAACTATTAAATTTATCAAAACTTGAAGACAACACTCCTATTTAAGTTTATAACTCACTGAACTAAGATTACATCAAGACTCATTCACAACAAAAAAGTCCTAAAACGTAAACTCTTTAAAAGGATCGGGTTCTTTTATGTGTTTCTTCAGTTCACTTTTAGCACTTGCGACGAAAATTTCTTAATCGCTCTTTTGCTCTGTAAGTGCACAAGTATTCTGGATGAATTCACTTCTATTTAAGCACAATTCTTCATAGAGTTATTTTTTACTTCAAACTCCATATTGACTTTAACTTTTTTGACTTAGAGTTCTACTTCAAGTAAGACTCCTTATTTAATTAAAACTCCTAGCTTCTTTGGACTTCTTCTTTGTAACAACCCGGGAGTACCCCCTAGGCGTCACACGGTGTACTTGACCTATCGAACGTCTTATACAAGCCTCTTAGATTTCATTCATCACATAGGCATTAAAAGTAGAGAGAAATTAAAACTTTTCACAATAAAGTAAATTAGGAAATTCTTTTATAAAGCGTAAGGAACTATGTCTCATCATCAGAAGCCATCTTAGAACACATATTATTCTCATAGGATCATAATCCTTACATTGAAACAAACATACTAGTATTAATACAAAGTCTTTAATGAAACAAAACTAGAAAGAACATCCTCATCCTCAAACATATGAAGATGTACCAAGAGACATGAGAGAACAATCTACTTCCCAAGCTTTAGCTATAAAATTCTCACTTCCTACCACCTATACTTGTAGAAATAAAGAAGAATATGGAGTCAGTACAAATAAGAACTAAGTATGGGAATCATTCAAAAACATGTTTTAATGAGGACATTTTATTTGAAAATGACGCATTATGTCAATTTAGTAAAATCCTCATAAATCATCATATAAGATACAAAGAAACCAATCACCTCACATACAAAACCATTCGTTACATTGGAATACATTCATTACATATAGACCGTTATTTTCCTTTACCTCTTCACCTCTATTAACCCTAAAACATCACTTGGTGCAATGAGTGGATAATGTCCCATTCCACAATCCACCCTCAAGCAATACTCTAAGTCCACAAAAGATGTACTCACATGCTTATTCCTTGAATCAACCACATTAATTCATAAGACATGGACATAACATAGTTATAATCATCAAGTAACCCATTCACCATTTAGACTCTTTATCCAAAGTTATCCTAAGACCCACCTATGTAAGACATGAACAGACCGCACATACAAACTCATCAATACACACCTAAGTGTTCCTTAAGACTACCAAGGAGAAGGACACTTCCTTTCAATCACAACTCAACAAGTCAACATAACCTTCATTTAACATTAGACATAAGACCAACATGCTTCATTAACATTAGACATAAAGTCAACTTACTTCATTAACATCATATAGTAACCCATTCATTCATTTACATCAAAAGAACACACCAAGACTACTTCCAAATTCCTACTTGTGCAATGCATAGAGGGCGTCCCATTCCACCACCTACCCTAAGTAGTACACCTTTAGGAAGAACTAGTTCATTTCGTTCACTTGTGGGGGCTAGCTTTAACCAACATAGTCCACGAAAGCTTAACATGGAATCTAGTATTAACCCCTACCGGATGAGGGATACCCACTTGCCTAAGTTAGGGTCATTCTTTTATCCTTTATGTGGAATACCACTAGCTAGTCCTATGGGTGCGCATAATTAATGGATAGGAAGATGTAACGACCGAAGAATACCCCCTACATTTCACCAGCATAATCGACCTCAATGAGGACTTGTAAAAGCCCTTAGCATAATTACAACTTACATGGAATCCGGTGTCATAAAGCCTCATACAAAAAAAGGGTATTATAATTGCCAAGGTAGAACCGACATACTAGCTATTATGTTGATCCACTAGCTAAATTCTATGGGGCACGTAGTTAAGGGATAGGGAGATTGATCTTAAAGACTCTACCTATTGCATTAAAGGAGGAGTCCCCATCTGATGAATATCTGTAGGATGACCTAACCTCTTGCATTAACAAGAGGCTCTTTTGCTCAATGGCCATATCCTCTCAGTGCTTAGTATACTTTCCCAACTTACTACTATTAGTTTTTATTAATTTTATCTACATATGTGAAGAAGTATTACCTCTTCTTCAATAAAATTCAACATAAAGTTGTTAGATTCATTATGTAAGAATACACTTTCATACGAGAATAAAATACATGTGTGAGTAGCACTTTCAAAATATCAATCATAGAGTTTTCATGAGAACTATATTTTCGATCAACACAACAAACTAACATAATTATATATAATTCATGTGACGCAATAGGTAATGTTAAAGAGAATGGAAACCATTCCACACAACCTTACTTGTATCCTTTCATAAGCCATGTATCTTGTAGGCAAATTCAAAGTCCATATACAACATTCTCTAACATATATGCACACCATAGAATTTACCACATTTACAAGGTCAAGAATCAAGTATCACAGTTACCCCCATAGACATCACAGTAGGCATGAAAAAAAGATTCTATCACTAGATAATAAACAACCACAATGCACCATGTTCATATCTACTAAATTCATTCAACAAATAATGAAATTAGGTCATAGGGTGGACATGGGTTCATGGAAGATTTTCATAGTAGAAACCATCAATTAATCCCAATATATTAATAATATAAGGCACAGAACATACAGAAAACGATTTTGAAGTGAACCCATGGCTAGATCACAAGCCCTAGTTTTTTTAGTCAAAATATCACGAAAGTAGATGTTTTGAAGGGCTTCATTGAGAAACTAATCCATGAATTAAAATCCCCATACCTTGCTTGATATTATTCCACGTGTTTGAAGTTAAAGAGAGTGAATCTTAAGTGCCCAAGTTCTTCCTTGATCTTCAATATGGGTTAGAGAGAGAATTTGTGTGAGAGAGAAAGTGGGTTTTGATTTTTGATTGGGAGTTATAAAGTGGAAGACTTGTTTTCATGTTCTAATATATTTTATATACTTAACTAACTAATGGAAGTTGTAATTAAGTGTTAACTAAACGACTAACTAGTTATCTAACTAACCCTCACTAAGCCGTGTGGAGGCAGTGAAGACAGTGCCCATTCAGGAGTCCCCATTGGCGTGAAAAAAATGCATTGGCGGACCTACTGGTCACTCGTCAATTGGGACTGAGACTAGTTTTTTGGGGCCAAGTTGGAGGAGCTAAGTATGGCCTCACGACACCCATTGACGGGGCGTGAGTCTATTGACGAGGCGTTAATGGCTCTCGTGAATGAAGATGTTTTTGACAACTTTTTGGGACTCTTCCTTGGATCCTCTCATGGGTTCTTCGGAAGGTCCTAGGGTTGTCGTGCCTTGACGTTTTAGTATTATAACCATAGTTTAGAGTTAGGAAGAATAGTTTAGGACCTTAACCTCACATTTATACCTCATTAGGACATTAGGCTATGACTCAGGCTCTATTATAGGTCATTAGACATACGGGGTGTTACATTATTCCCCCATTGGGAACATTCGTCTCCGAATGTTGACCAAGGCACCAAACAAAGTTGAAGCTCCTTACCAACAGCCGAAACAACTTATAACATTAAAAATGTGCACAACTAAAATTTGCACTATTCACCACTTAAGTAACTGTTATGGGATAAAATTCCCATCAAACCACAACATGGTCATACAACTCAAGTAGGTAAGAACTACTTCTACCGAATTAATATACAAGCACTGATTAACTCATACAAGTATGGGAGGAACTAACTTCTCGAACATTTTTTATGCTCAACATAGAAATTTAGAGCAAAAGTGTGATCCCTTCACACTTCTACAACATTCTCACCTTATGAATCAAAATGCAACTTTCATAGTACATGCAATTTTAACATGAGAAACATAAGTTTTATGAAAACTCAATAATATATTCTAAAACGGGAAATGTTTCGCTAGAACATGCTACAAATAGGACAATCATGAAATTCTACACATAGGTAACATGACTTCCAAAATACTAAATTAAGGAGGAAGTTGTTACCTCAAGTTGGGATAGAAGTAGAAGGAAAAATATGAGGATAACAGGACATCTTGTCAGCCAACCTTCTAAGTAGCGGTTTCGAAAAGATGATTCCTCCATAGACCCTTAACGAAAGCTACTTTCTTATTTCTCAACCTTTTCACTTCCCGGATTAAAATCTCGACCGAGACCTCTTTATAGGGAAGGTTAGCATCAATCCCTAAACCTTTTAGAAGTGGGATAGAAACCGAATCTCCTATGAAATTTTTGAGCATTGACACATGGAACACTGGGTGTAGCGAAGCCAATTCAATAGGTAATTTCAATTCATAGGCAACCCTTGCGACGCGTTGCAAAATATCGTAGGACCCCACATACCAGGGCCTAAGTTTCCCTTTCTTACTAAACCTCATCACCCCTTTCATTGGTGATATCTTTAAATAGCCCAAGTTACCTACTATATTCAAGGTCCCTCCTTCTATTCTTGGCATAGGATAATTGACAACTTTGGGCCGTCTTTAATCTGTACCTGATGGGTCGGACTTTCTCTATGAACTCATAAACTACTACGAGACTTATTAGAGAAAAATCACCTACCTCGAATGTAAAAACCCGCAAGTACCCCCTAGAAGAAAGGAGCACTCTTGAGTTGTCACAAGGCATACTTGACCTTTCGGAGGTCTTTACTACCCTCGTAGCTATCATTCACTACATAATATATGAAAAGTAGTGCGGAATTAAAACTTTTTATGACATTGATAATAGTAAGGAAATATCTTTTATAAAATACTAAAGAGTAAGTCTCATCGTCACAAGACGACTTAATGACACAAATTAAAATCATAGGGTAACATCCCTTTACATTGAAAGAAAATAATTAATAAATCTTATACAAGTCTATAAAGAAGAACTAAAGAAATAAAGTCTATGCCCTCGAATATATGAGTACATACTTAGTCTTGAGAGAGCCGATTCCCTAGCTTGCCTTCTAACCTTCAACTTTCCTTGAACCTTTACTAATAGAGTATAGAAAAGTATGTGGTTAGTACAAATATTATACTAAGTATGGCATATGCAAAGACATACCAAAAGGGAAATTTTAATAGAAATAAGATTTTATGCCAATTAAGTAAAACATTCATGAACATAAAAGTAAGACAATATATATATATATCATTTAGCACATAGAGTAGAACTTCCATAATTTTAGCACGAAGAACCACTTTACAGTAAACTCAAGAAACATTACGGTGGACTTATTAAATCTTACAGTGAACTCATTACCTTTGATTTTTCCCTAAGCAAGGTTATCCTAAGTCCCACTAAGGTAGGCATGAAGGAACCTGCCATACAATCCCTTCAATACACACCTAACTTATCCTCAAGACTACCCATCATAGGCTTACTTCGCACTGGTAACAAGTCCACATTCCTATAACTAGATATCAGAGAAACATATTTGCTTTAAGAACTTCACATAAGTGCCCTTCTCCAAGTAGACTTGCAAGTTACACAAAGTGCAATGTGAGAATAGAATCCCATACTAGTACTCCCACAATGTGCTCCTTGAGGGTTCCATGAGATTAGGTACACCACATTCATCATTCATAAACTTCATTATACAAGATATAATATTAACATGCTTTCCTCAGTAGACATTAAATAACATAACTTCACTTTCAATTCATAATGACACATTCATACATGACATATAAAAACACACCAAGACTCCCCTTTCAAGTGCGTACTTGTGCAATGGATAAATAGCGTCCCATTCCATCACCTACCCTATGTAGTACACTCTTTAGGAGACTTAGTTCATTACATTTTTTTGTGGGGAATTAGCTTTAACTGACATAGACCACGAAAGCTAGACATGGAATCCCGATATTAACCTCTATCGGATGAGGGATCCCCACATCCCTAGGGTAGGGTCATTCTCTTAGCATTTACATGGATTCTCCAATAGCAACACCTATGCGGGCGCATACTTACGGGATAAGGAGATTGATTCTAAGTAAATCATTCTCTACTAATGAGGAGAACTCATCTCAAGAGGTACATTGGATACAATATCTCAACTCAGAAAGTGTAACCACCCCTTCTTCAAATCCTCTCGGTGCTATGCGTAAATCCCCCAGGTAATGTTAAACATTCATTATTAAAGGTTAAGGGATAACTATTGCACACCACATCTTAACTCACGAGGGGTATCCATCCTCCAACCTACACTAGAAAGCTCTTGGGAAATAGTGAGGTTGCAACTAAACACTTCATCTGAACTCACGAAGAGTGTTCACCCCAAAACTCCCTTCTTCTTACTATATGAATAGTAGGGATGGTCTACACAGTTCATCTCTACTCATGAAGAGTGTCAACCCTGAAAAAACCATTCACATTCATCAACTTCATTCATTCATTCAAAGTGTGTGTGTGAAAGAGTACATCTGAACACACCTTTAACATAATCACCACTTTCATAACATTAATTTCTAAACATACTCTTACCTTCATACATAATACTTCACACACTAGCATACTCCATATAATCATATACTTGACTTAGACATAGTCTCTACAAAACATACTTTTAAAGATTCATAAAGTACATCAACAAGAACATCATCATTATCACTTTACTTCACATACTATGCCTTCATGTCCATACTCACATAACACATGTAAATACATATTCACATACTTCAAGTAAACACCGCCACCAAAGGTTGACCATACCACTCAAGAACATTTCTATGGAAACTAAACAAGATAGAACAACTTACACTTCATGCAAGCTTTCACCACCTTTCATCAATTTCTTCAAGTCATCATAAAATAGGATTTAAGGCAGTTGCTAAAAATACTATAACATAAAGATATTCAACTCTAACAATTTATTGATCTATATATATACACTAAACCCACTTCATAAGCTAAAAGTTGGAAATATGCATGAGCATGAGTTCATTGCGGTTTTGACATTAAAATCATCAACTAATGCCAAAAACAACATATTTCAATCATTAAGACATTTTCATGTAAAGACCGATGCTTAGAGTCAAAAGTATGAGGAGTTGGAGTTTGAAAACACTTTTTCAAATCTCTTAGAAGTGTCTCCTTGAATGCGATAAGGTTAAAGAATTACTACCATACCTTAATATGAAAAAACCGTCGAGATTTAGTGAAGAAACTTGAAGGACGTTGTAAGATCTCGAAAATGACTTAGATGTACAAGAGCTTTACATGGTTTTCATGGTGGTCTAAGGTCCTAAAACTTTCTATATTGTTGTATTGAGGTAGTAACTAGGAGTTTAGGTGCATTGGAAGTCAAACCTCAAGGGACGACCAAGACGTTTGACGACTAAGTCATCTAAGTGCCTCATATGTGGTTTCATATGTTTATGTGTGATTCATGAGGTTATGAGGTCCATAAATGAGTTATTATAGTGTATATAGTCAGTGTGTCAAGTTTTGAGAAGTTTAAAGGTCAAACGCTCAAGAACGTCCATGATGTTCGAAAGATGTGCCTTGAAATGACCTTGTGTGTCTAGGCATGTTTCGTCGAGTTTTACGTGTTTGTTTTGGATGAACTTCATGTGAGAGGTCCTAAACTTGTATACAGTGATGTTTGGTTTGGAAATGTCCAGACAAATATCCCCAAGGACCATCCTAGGGTCCTTGAGGAAGGACCCAAAGTTGGTGTCAAGACTGCCCAAGAGAGCCCAAACCGCGGAGGCAATCGATGCCCAGTGGGTCATTCGACGCCCCATTGGTGGTGTATCATCGTTTGGGACTTAGTCTTGGTAGATGATAGACCAAAGAAGAGTCTTAGAACCAAAAGACGGGAGGACAGGACGGTCCGTTTGTGGACAAATGGTCCATCGACTGCCAACCGTCGATAGTGTTGTGTCCCTGCGTGCAGTTCACTGTAAGTTGAGGGGTGAACATGTAAATTCACACCACTTCCAAATAAGAAGATTGGAGGTTTCTAAGGGGTCTTTTGGGTATTTATATATGTTTTTAACACTTAGAAGAATTCATCTTCCAAATCCAAATTCCAAAATCCCTTAGAAATTTCTTAAGACTCCATTGAGGCCAAAACTCAAGTAAGAGATTGGATTGGAGATTTGAGTGGTGATTCTTTATCAAATTGGAGGATTAAAAACATTTAGGTATGATTTTTTATACTTGAAACTCTATTCATCAAGGAGACCAAATTCAAAGATGTTATCTAATTTTTTCAAAGATGAACTTGACCTATTTCATGATCTATCCATGGGTTCTTGTATTAAAGGGTTTTAATCATTGTTTAGTGATAGAATTATTGTTATTAACATGATTTTAAATTAATTAACCCATGAACCCATTTAATTGATAAATTCTAGTTTTTGTTTATGGGTTACTTGTTATTGGTCTAATGATTATGAATTCTAGTGTAGATTTCTATGGGCTTTCTAATGATGTAAGAATTGTATTCAATTGATATCTAATTGGTCTTAGATTGATAAATCTATATTGAATTGACTTATATTCATTGAGTATTATGGTTTATGTATTGAATTGATGTTCATGGCCATTGGTAAGGGCCTTATGATATTGAATTGGATGATTTGGCATTGGATTGAAGTGTTGAGGATGAGGTTCTGGTATGCTGCCCTATTTACCTGTATTTAATGTTAATTAGACTACAATTATGTTGTGATTGGTTTGGTCCACTTATGGTGGCGGTGTTATGTGAATTGATGTGGCTTTATCGGCGTTATTTAAGTATTATGATGGTCATGGCCTTGTCGGCACTACTGGAATGATTATGATGGTATGTGTAGTTCATTATATGATGTATGATCATATCTATCTATATTTGAAGTAATGTGAAAGTATGTGTTCGTCTATTGATTCTATTTAGGTTATCATGTTAGACTAATGACTATGTGTTCATGTGTGTAGTCTTAGAGTTGAATGCATGATTGTTCCTACTTGGCTATGTGAAGTCTATGATGGTTATATTGATGATGATACAGTAGTGTATAGGGTGACTTAAAGATGATAATTGTTGTACTTATGTGCTTCTAGAATAACATGTAGTATGTGCTAAAGTGAAGTATGTCGTGTCTTATTTAGGTAGACTTGTGTCCCTTACGTGATGCATGTATTATAGTGAATTTGTGATGTCTTGACTTAAGAACCTAAAGCGTCTTAGTATTGTATGTATGAATGATGTGAGACCTTGAATGATGATAAGAGGTTCCTTTATGTGAAACCTTGAACCTAGTGAAAAGGTTATGAAACTTGAAGTCGAAAGCCGTAGTGGTATCCTTCATGTAATGAATGATGGACTTAAGGTTGATTGGCTGGAACGGCATCATATAAAACCTTAGGAAAGTCATGATGAGCTTCTTGTAGCCATTGTAAGGTGTCACAACCCAAAAACATACCCTAGAAGGTAGGATACAATCTTGGATTGTAACCGGCGTCGTCGACCTCTCGGAAGTCTAAGACAAGCCTCTCATATCGTTCATAGCATTGGCATAGTAAATTTAGTGGAAAATTTAAAACTTTTCATAGCACATCATATGCTAGAAACATCACATCGTATATATATAAAACATAAGTCATAATACATATTTAAACTCTAAGTCTCTTTGCCATCTTAGACTCAATAACTTTAGAATACATTAGGGACACGGCCCATACGACACATTACATAACTATACAATATTTGAAGACTTTACATTAAAGACATTAGTAGGACATCCTTGAACTTAAGGATTCCTTTCCTTATAGATCTCCTTTAAGCATTCCATAACCTACACTTTGTGTAAAAATGTAGAGAAGAATGGGATTAGCACAAGAATGTACTAAGTATGGCAACCATGCAAAAACATGCATTTAAAAGGGACATTTCCTTTGAAATCATACTTCATGCCATTTTGAGTAAATCATCATAAAACCTTTATCAATAGCATTTATATCATCTACATACTTCATAGAAACACAATCAAAGGCCAAACATCATAGAAAGGCACATATAGAATTTAATCCCCATTTGAGATCACTTTACAGTGAACTCACTCTCCTTAACATTAACTCTTTCTTTTAATTCATTTGTTTACTAAGTAATCCTTTAGGGATACTTGGTGCAATGCATCACCTTAGGAACATAAGAGAATACCATACATAGCATCTACACAAGACAACACATGCCATCATAGAAGTATAGTACAATATAATCATAGTCAACCCAAGACTACAATATCATACATAAAGGACACACACATAATCATATCTATTAAGGTACCTTCCTAAGACTTCCTAAGGAGTCACTTGTGCAATGTCTAGATGGGTTCATTACTTCCACCTATCCAAAGTATCTTACCTTAAGTCCTCCTAGTTAGGATCCTATTCAATTACTTTCATTGTCCATTTTAACTTTTAGGGAAATCATAACCTTAACCGACATAGACCATGGGTGCTAATCATGGAATCCGGTGTCATAAAACCTTACACCGATGGAAGGTGGATCTACCGGCCAAAGTAGAACCGAACATGACATAGCTATCTATGTGGAAATCCACTAGCTAGTATCCTATGGTGGCAACATAGTTTATGGAACTTGGGGAATTCATGGAAATATCAACTCTACACCCTATGTTGGGTCATGAGGCTATCCACCCCGTGAGGCCCGTAATGAACCCTACCTTTCTTATGTAAGAAAGTGTCACCCCTTACATGAGGACCGTAGTGAACCCTACCTCTCCTATGTTGGAAAGTATCACTCCCTCATCTACAAGTTCACTCGGTGCTAGGCTAAGTTCCCTTTATTGAAAAGCCTTTATTACGTTTGTTTATAAAAACATAAGCTTAGGATATTCATCATTAATATGCTTATAGCATATTCAAGCACCTATCTAGATTTGGAGTATTTTTGGGCACCCCTAACAAGGCCCCTCTCACTAACTAGATCATCCATGTGTGCGAGTGTATACTTAGATGTGAGCAAACCTTTCACATAACACATAAGGTCACACATATTCATATATCAATGCATAAGTCTATAGGCATAACTATATGAGCAATACTTTCATATAAACCTAATAAGACACTATATGCATTCATACTTCATTATATCATATTCATAACATGTTCATATAATCAGCCTTCATATGCATAAGAACCAAACCTAGGAACTATCCTATCAAGATACACATGTGCAATGCATAGACAAGGTCCCATACCCTTGCCCATACTAGTACACCTATCAAGTCATCCTAGTAAGGGTATACAAATCATACATTCATGAACATCACCTTAACAGGCATAGTAGTAGACACTAGTGCATATGAGAACTACCTTTCATTTAGACACAATGACTTATACTACTTGTAATGTGCATGTAAGTGAGAGTGTGTGTACATTGACCAACATGATCACATAATGGCTATCAATAACTTATTAAGTCAGCCACCCTATTAGACCACATTACACTTCAAGCACATAGCACACAACACATAATAGCATAGGAGACAAGACAATATACACAATGTAATCAAGACTCCTAACTTTAGCTATTTACACTTTCATATAAGGGGTACATGGTAAAGGGTTATTAACCATCTTAACACATTAATGACAGCACCTATACTTTACCCTAACATGGTTATACACATGCTCATGAAATAGCCACACAACCTAATCCACAACTAGAATAGGAAAGTAAGCATAATCTTGTCATAGTATCATCTTAAGCACATGTTCATAAGTTCATCAACATGCCTTCAAGGCCATGGTCAACACATATATAATGACAATAAAGTAAACACCGCCACCATAAGTGGACCATACCACACAATGCCATACAAGTCTTCATCAACATTACTATAAAGGAATAGAGAAGTAGAAGAGTAAAGGAAATAAGCATTCTTACCCAATTCTCACCCTTTGATCATCATTGATCAATACACCTTATTCATCAATAAAACACATATATGGCAGTAGCTAAATGTACTTTAAACATATAAGAAACCATGTACAAGTCACCACATGATTATACCATAACATATACATCACATACTAGGAAAGTTGAAGAACATAGATCGTTAATCAATTTCATTCATATGGATATCACCCTAAGGAAGTAGCTAATGAAATCATAATCTAGATGAGACACTACTACAATTTGCCATTAAGGTCGATACAGGCATGCTCACATTGGGAGTTCATGGAAAGTAAGTTTATATAGATTAATCATATTCAACCTATCATGAATTGACCCATATTGTATTAATTACATATAATTCATCCTCATATTTCATTATAGGCAGCAGCTATAGACATTAACCATAATCAATTCCTATAGCGACTATCCTAACGTCAAGATCACAAGCTACAACTTCATAGACAAGAAGAACCTAGATTAATTCAAACCAAGCCTTCTCTACTTTGGTCATACATGATTTATATCCACAATTCAACCATGGTATTAACCTAAAATAGTATCTACAAGAACCACAACTTAATCGAAATTCACTTTAGATCACAAGAAAACCAATGTTACAGTGAACTATAGAAAACTAGGCTAAACATGATCAAATCTTCATACATTGATCCTCATGGATCATTCAACAACCATTCAACATAAATTCATGTAAATAACAGTATATACAATCAATTCAATGTAAGGGAATCATAATTCAATCGATAATAAGTCAAGATCACAAAGCCCATGCAAAGGCTAAACCAATTTTAGAAGGAACATGGGTTCATCATGCAATTGGAGTGAAAACACATTAAAACCAATGTATTAACTTCAATTCATCATGATTTAATCATTAAAAACGTTTTGAGAAAGAACCCATGGCTAGATTGGAAGATTAGAAACTTGATTATGAGATTTCTTTGAAAAACATTGAGAATGGCTCTCTAGATGAAAAGATAACTAGAGATGAAGATCACCATACCTTGATCTTCATGAAGACCTATAAAACTTGATGAAGAACCCATGAGAATCCAATCTACAAGCTGTTCTTGAGCTTCAAAAACCATGGAGGTTCTGGAGAGAATATTTTGGAGGGAAAGGCTTTAAACATGTGAGAGGATTTGGGAATGGGTTGATCACGTTTTGGATGAATTATATACATAAAATTACTTAAATAAATCTATTATAGTCAGGTTAGGACGTGGGGTGAATTTCCCATTCACCCCTTTAAGTGGCAGCACGCAGCAGCCAACCTGTAGGCCATCCGCGACGAGGGGCTCGACGGGGCGTCATGGCCATGACGGGCCGTGGCAGCCTCCGTCGCCCATACCTTAGCCAAATTCTTAGCTCAAGACCTGACCAAGTCAAGCCCCCTTCGACGAGACCTTCTTGACGGTCCGTTGGTGGCCCAACGATCCGTCATTGGGTCCGTCAAGGGACACTGCCCAAGCAGTGTCTAGGCAGCTTTGGGGTCCTTCTTTTGGGGCCTCTTGTGGGGCCCTTTAGAAGTCGTACCCGGACGTTTCCAACGGGATTACAAACCTTATCATGTTATAGACCTTCCACATAAATTTCATCCAAAACAAACACCGACAAGACGTCCAAACAGCCTTGACCCCAACATGACATACGATGAACATCTTAGGGGCTATCTTTCGAACGCCTTGGACGTTCTTGGGCGTTTGACCTCCAAACTTCACGAAACTTCATACAACAACATTAAACATCATTTAAAACCATTTCAAGACTCATTATACTCAGTTCATACAATTTAGACATGCATACACACATGAGGTACATAAGCAACTATTCGTCGAACGTCTTGGACGTCCCTTGACGTCCGACTTCAAAATCACTTCAAACTTTACACATGCCTATATATAACATAATAAGGCATTTTAGGACCTTATAACATTAAGACGAACATGTTAGGCTCTAGACACCTTATCTCATTTTCGAGGTCTTACAATATCCCCCACTTGGGAACATTCGTCCTCGAATGACACTTAGGACTCTTTAATCACAACAAGGACTTTAATGCACATAATAGAAGTTAATAACATTTAAAATATCATCAAATCATTTTAGCACTCAATGTACACAAGCAAGCAAAACCATTACTCACTCACTCTCTAATGTATCAAACACAAAGGTTCTTTTTCATGTTCATAGGGGAACATCCTTCTCCTAATCATAACATGATCATTTCGCCTTAATTCGTTATAAGAAAATCTTGAAAAGCTACTCATAGGCAGATCATAACCCATACTCAAAGTTACTTAAGCACTCATACTTCAACACACAAAAAAACTTGAGTTAGTTAAATCACAAAGATCTTCATTAGTTAGACCTAGTACCATGAAGGTCATACTCAATCATACAATGCTTAGTTGAGGAATATCTTGCTCCTCAACACATTTCATGCATCATGAGTTCACACCTTAGCAAAGTACAAGATCAGTTTCTTTAAAAATGAGAAATCTCAACTTTCAAGCCAAGACATGCATATACTTTTCTTCCTAGTGAAATCTAAATGGTAAGTCACACTAAGTACATCACTACAAAATAAGAAGTCATTCCACAAAGTTTATTTTCTTAACATAATACTCACCCTTATAGTAAGCCTTATTTAGGAAAAATAACACAATTATAGGCATACCCATGGATACTTAGCTAACATGCTTTCACCTTTCAAGAATGAGCCTACAATTTTGCATTACAAATCATCAAAATCACTAAATTTTCAAGAGAGTCAACATATTTCATTGTAGAAGAGACTCAACTCCCATTACAAGGCTAAATAATTTAACCTATAAATGACTATTACCAAGTTCCTTGTCTTACCTCATGAGGTCAACTTCACAATTAGCACATTGAAATGCAAGTCAACAAGAGAAAACATGGATTTTTATCAAAAACTTCTTTACATGCTATTTGGAAAATTCACCATGTCTCTAAGATGATGTCAATCAATTCATACCAATTATATAACGATCATGCAATTCACACTTTATGCAAGACTATTTTCATGAACAAGCATACTAAGAAATTCATACTTTCCAATTCAAGTAAGAATAGAAGAACATTGTAGACAATTTCTACAATCTCACTACTCAAAAACCATCCCCCACTTAGGGTAAACCCAATTAAGAGTAACTTAACCCAACATATAGAGGATCTTAACTACACAACCTTCATATACATCACTTAAAGTGATTTCTACTTTAGAGAGAATTTTCATTAATTCAATTTAGCAACACCAAGGCATTCTAAACCTTATCAATTTAGACAAATCATCCTCAACCATCAATTTTGATCATACTATTCTATTCACATAAGGTCTTCCTACTATGCAATAGACACTAAGGTCATACATCATTAGTGGAAAACAACAAGGAAGTTCATAACACAACAAGAAGTTTAGAATTAACTCTACGACTCATCATGTCATAAGATTTTCATCCTTTAATTTAAATAGCAAAATTCTTTTCCACATTCCTTATCATGTTCATATTCATAAATTCTACACATTTTTCAACAACATCAAATCAAATGGCAATTTAGTAAGTTCTACAAACATGATACAATAAGTTGCCTAGTTTTTACAACTAGCATGCTCCCAAATACCCAAAAGTGCAACCTTTAGACATTTGATGGAACAAGTATGGAATTATAAGCTATAAAGCTTTACCAACTCATTCTTCATAAGCATGCCTACTATATTTACAACTCAATTCTCTACAAAAGACTCCAATTTATACTAGCAACTCATCAAGTACCACTTATATACAAAGGAAAAAAACGCACACCTTTAATCACATACACTCATAGGATAGCATACCTCCATAGGTAGTTATTAAACAATCCTAGTTCAAATCCTAGTATTTAGCTCCTATCATACAAAACCATATAGGAATACACAATTTAAGAGAATTCACTTTAACCACTATAACTCTAGCATGCTTCAACTATATCATGACATACATCATTCGACATCACTTGCTATTTCACAAAGACTTCATATATTGCCATAATTGGCATCACATCATTAAATAAGAGATATTTCATACCTAGCAAGGTAAGATAACCAATCATAATCCCTATAGAGTTAACATGTACAATGATCAAGTAAAGCTCCATAACTTCACTAAACCAAGTAACCCAACATAGAACTACAATTAGTACCATACTCCACTCATCTATAACCTTCATGCATGGATAACCCCATATCTTTAGCACACTAGATTATTTACATGCCTACAAGCATACAGATCATCTCATAAGGATATTCACATTTATCATCATACACATACATAGTATTAGCCTCCTAAGGTCTCCATCAAGGCAAACTAGTGCAAGATATAGGTAGAGTCCCATACCCCTACCTAAGTCTAGTTAACCCTTCAAGTCGCCTTAGTTAGTATATACATCATTAAATAAGGACAAGTGTCACCTTCACACATACTCATTCAAACCATAAAACAAAGATAAGCATTTTAAACTCACCTTTTCTCCCTCAAATATAGAGCAATCTCATCCAAGCAACCATATCTAAAAGACTACTGGACAAGAAAACATAAGAGAGAGATCTTATAGAATTAAGTTCTATGGCGCGATATGATATTGGTGAAGAAGGGAAACTCTATCGTCCTATAGCCTCTCGTACCATTTGATGTGTCGCGACTCACCACCAATGCTACGAGACTCTACTAGACGTGGCAATATGAGACTTTTAGAACCTAAAACCGCTACATAAACCTCATGCTCTGATACCAAGTTTGTCACAATCCAAAAGCATACCCTAGAAGGTAGGATACAATCTTGGATTATAAACGGCGTAGTCTACCTCTCAGAGGTCCAAGACAAGACTCTCATATCATTCATAGCATTGGCATAGTAAATTTAGTAAAAAATTTAAAACTTTTCATAGCACATCATATACTAGAAACATCACATCGTATATCTATAAAACATAAGTCATAATACATATTTAAACTCTAAGTCTCTTTGCCATTTTAGACTCAATAACTTTAGAATACATTAGGGACACGGCCCATATGACACATTACATAACTATACAATATTTGAAGACTTTACGTTAAAGACATTAGTAGGACATCCTTGAACTTAAGGATTCCTTTCCTTGAGCTTGGGAAATCACCTATCAAGCTCCTCAATCATAGATCTCCTTTAAGCATTCCATAACCTACACTTTGTGTAAAAATGTAGAGAAGAATGGGATTAGCACAAGAATGTACTAAGTATGGCAACCATGCAAAAACATGCATTTAAAAGGGACATTTCCTTTGAAATCATACTTCATGTCATTTTGAGTAAATCATCATAAAACCTTTATCAATAGCATTTATATCCACATACTTCATAGAAACACAATCAAAGGCCAAACATCATAGAAAGGCACATATAGAATTTAATCCCCATTTGAGGTCAACTTACAGTGAACTCACTCTCCTTAACATTAACTCTTTCTTTTATTCATTTGCTTACTAAGTAATCCTTTAGGGATACTTGTGTCACAACCCGAAGGCACCCCCTAAAAGTTAGGGAAACCTTCGAATCATGACCGGGTGTACTTGACCCCTTTGGGGTCTCGTACAATCCCTCTAACTAGCATTCATAACATATAGCATGAAAAGTAGTGCGGAATTAAAACTTTTCACGATAATAATAATAAAAGGAGTCTTTTCATAAATACTAGGAAATCTTATCGTCACAAGCCAACTTAAAGACACAACTTGGAATCTTAGGGACATGGCCCTTTACAGTAAAAGTAAATACATTTTTAAGTCTTAATTAAGAAACTAAGAAACATAAAACTATGTCCTCAAATATATGAGGACATACCCAATTCTTGAGAGATAGAATTCCCAAGCTTCAACACCGATCCTCCAAAAAGTCTTCAAACCTATACTCATAAGGTATATAAAAGTATGGGGTTAGTACAACAATGTACTAAGTATGGCATATGCAAAAACATACTAAAAGGGACATTTTAGTAAAAATCAACAGTTTATGGCAACTTTACCAAAAGGGACATTTTAGTAAGAATCGACAATCAACAGTTTATGCCAACTTTACCAAAACTTAAAGTAATAAAAAGGAACATTTCAATGAACTTACTAAACTTACAATGACAATTGAATAAAGCATCACAGTGAATATATTGGATTCTTACAATGAAGACCTTACAGTGAATGGCACGGTCCAAGTCATATGAACTCTTTTTCCTTTGAAGTTGCCCTAACCCAAGGTTATCCTAAGACTCCCTAAAGTGAGCTAAGAAGGGATTTTCATTACACCTCCCTTCAAAGCACACCAAAGCGACCCTTAAAACTACTAAATCTTAGGCTTACTTCGTTGGAAATCAAATCCACGCCCTTGGCTAACATATGCAAAACACTCATGGAAATATAGGTCATACCAAGTGCAATGTGAGAGTAGCATCCCATACTACCACTCTTACTTAGTACTCATAATGGATTCCATTTACTCAAGTACTCCACAATAATCCTCCATAACACTACACCATAGTACGTATTCACACGGACTTCATGAAGGTACTCTTCTCCCATAGTAGGTATAGGTCACGCCAAGTGCAATGTGAGAATAGCATCCCATACTACTACTCCCACTCAATGCACCTACTCGATAACTAATGTGGATTGAGCACTTCACGACATACATACACAAATTCAACAATGTACAAGATAATTAGTTTCAAATCAATTCTTTGTGGGAGTTAGCTTAACCGACAAAGACCATGAGAGCTAGACATGGAATCCCGATATTAACCCCTATCAGATAAGGGATCCTTACTTTCCTAGTGTAAGGTCATGCTTCTTAGCGTTTACATTGCTTTTCCAATAGCTACACCTATGCGGGCACATAGTTAAGGGATAAGGATATTGCTACTAAGTAACTCACTCTCTACTAACGAGGAGTACTCATCTCAAGAGGTACTTTGGATTACAACATCTCAACTCACAAAGTACAATCCACCTCCCCTTCATATCCTCTCGGTGCTAGGCATAACTCCCCACGGATTTCTGAATATAACAGTCTATCTTAGAAAGCTCACTAGGAATGGAGAGGTTGCTACTAGACTCTACATCTCAGCTCACGAAGTGTGTCCACCTCAAGATTCCCCTTTTTGCTCAACTTGGCATAATACATTCTCTAAAGTGTGTGTGTGTACACCTTTCATATAAGCATCATTTCATTATCAACAAGTTCTACGCATACTTTAACCTTGATTCATCAAGTTACACACTCTACATGCTTCTCATAATCATATACTTTATTTAGTCATAAACTAGGTCACATGCAATTCAAGCTACACCAAACACAATAGAAGACCCATATACAATATATCTTCATTTAACATATTAGACCTTCAAGATTACCTACTCAACACATACTAAACAACATCAAGCTCATCAATTACCACCGCCACCCATAAGGTGGACCATACCACTCAAATAGCATTTCATAATAAGAAGTATAAAATGAGAACAACTCATCAACAATTCAAACCATCATCACCCATAAGCAATTTATCAACATTTCACCATATTAAGGCCCTTAGGGCAGTAGCTACACCAACATGACAAATACAAGAAGACCCAAGTTCATACCCTACTCAAATCATGCTCACATAACCCATTTTTAAGTCAAAAGTTGAAGTATGCATAAACAAGTGTTTCATGGAATTCTAACATCAAAATAATCAATTCAAACCAAGATAAATACATTTAAACCATTAGAACTTAAATACAAGAAGACCCATACTAGAAATCAAAGTTAGAAGAAGATTGAGTTTAGAAACCCTTTTTGAAAACCATTTTGGAAATTGGCTTCTTGAATGAAAGGATATTCAAGAATGGATACCATACCTTTAAGAGAAGGAAATACACTAATTTTGATGAAGAAACAAGTCCAAGGCAGCCCTCCCTTCCTTCCTTGACTTCTAGCTTCCAATGGAGTCTTGAGAGAGTTTCTTTAGAGAGAGAATTGAATTTAGAAGTGAGGGGGTCTAGGTCTAGGGTTTAAAACTCATTTAATATAACCTAAAAATCCCTTAACAAACCGTCCAAACTCTTATTTATACGTGGGGTGAATTTACAAATTCACCCCTGACTTGGCAGAAAAATCTGCGCACAGGGACAAGGCTTGCGACGACCTGCTTGTGACGGGGCGTCACGGGTGCGACGGCCCGTCCTGACCATCCGTTGCAAACTTCAGAGGCTTGCCAAGGGTCCCCTCTACACCCTTGAACAATTTCTCCATTACGGAACCTTGTGACGGGGCGTCACAGCCATGACTGGCCGTCGACTGCTCCGTCGCCAAGGCTGCCTCGGACAGCTTGCTTACAGGTTTTGGGTCCTTCCTCAAGGTCCCTTCGATGGTCCTTGGGGATAATTTCCCATACGTTTCCAACACAAATATGATCATCTATAAGTTTAACACCTCTCACATGAATTTCATCCAAAATGAACACATAAAACTCGACGAAACTTGTCTAGACGTACAAGGTCGACTCAAGGCGTATCTTACGAATGCCTTGGACGTTCTTGGTCGTTTTACCTCCAAACTTCACGAAACTTTGCACACTGCCTAAGGACACTAAACTAACTCCACTTAACTTAAAATCAACTCAATAAACAATCATGAGGCTCTAGTTCACCTTAGTTCATTTTGGGGCGTTATATTCTCCCCCACTTGGAATAACATTCGTCCTCGAATGACACTTAAATTTTTAAGACCAACAAGGAATCTCTTAGCATCATATAATACACTTATATCATGATCAAAACATCAACAATCAAAGCATCAATTAGTAAGGAACATCATTTCACACTTTCAACACTTATCAACATAGACAACTTTTGCCAAACTTCACAAAGTCAAACTCAACCTTAAACTTCTTCTATGGAGGAACTACCTTCTCCAACATTAAACATGCTCATAACCAATACCTTTACACACATTGAAACTAAAATTCAAGACAATACAATTTTCTTCAAAATGCCAAAATTTTACAGTGAACTTCACTGCCAAGTTACCAAATTTTTTTTTAAAAAAAATTCACTCTTTAAGCAATTCATCAAGATGACATGATCATATGGACTATAAAACCATATAAACTCATCTCATAACACAAAAGTAACAATAATAAAGAGTTGAGACTTACCAAAACCATCAATCCGGATTAACTATCCTTTCTAGCCCCCATCCCATAGGAAGGGTTCTTCTTGGGAGCATTAGGATCTAGGGAAGCTTGATTGACATCTCTCCCCCTTGATTTAAGGTTTGGGCAGTCCCTCATCTTGTGGCCTTTATTACCACATGCAAAACAACCATCCGTTCCAACAAGACACTTACCCCCATGTTGTGTGCCACAAGTAGGGCACCTAGCCCTTTCATAGGAATGACCACCACCTTGAGAAGATTGATTTGGAGCCCTATCCTTGTTTCCCATAGAAGAATCTTGGGGATAAAATCTCTTCTTAGGCCTTTGGTGACTAGAATCATCCGGCCTAGGTCTCTTACCCACTTGCCTTATCTCCCTAATTTTGGACTCCTCAATTTGTTGTGCATAAACCATGAGCCTAGAGATATCCATGTCATTAAGAAGCATAGCCGTACGACACTCTTTTTCCACCAAGCTAGACACGCCCATCACAAACTTGTTCATCCTAGCCCTAGGGTTGGCTACCATGGTTGGGGCATACTTAGAGAGTTGGGTGAATTTGAGAGAGTACTCTTGCACACTCATTCCCCCTTGACAGAGGTTCATGAATTCAACCATCTTCTTCTCCCTCCACTCTAAAGGAAAGAATCTATCTAGGAAAGCCTCTTTGAATTCCTCCCAATCAACCGGTCCTCTTTCTAAGGGTCTCTCACCCCTCCATTGCTCATACCACACTTGAGCAACATCCTTAAGTTGGTAAGCGGCCAATTCCGCTTTCTCCCTAGGGGTCACACCCATAGCATCTACCACCTTGAAAACCTCATCTATGAAGCCTTGTGGATCTTCATCCACCTTAGTTCCATGAAAAGTAGGAGGGTTCATCCTCATGAAATCCCGAATCATAGAAGCGGGAGTACTAGCATTTGGTTGGGGCCTATCTCCTAGGTTAGCTTGGCCCACAAAGTGATTGTTGACAACTTGAGCTTGAGCAGTCATGAGTTGGGTCAAGTTCATTAGGGCAGCCCTCAACTCCGCATTAGTCATATCACCCTCAACAAAAGGAGCTTGAGGCATAGGAGGCACTTGAGGCCCTTGAGGTTCCGGAGGCAATTGAGGTTCTTGAAGAGGAACCTCCTCATTTTCCTCCCCTAAGCCAACAATAGAAACTTGGTCAACACGGGGAAGGACTCTCTCATTTGGTACACCTCCCTCCTCTCTTATAGCGGTCGATCTCCTCGTATTCATGTCCTAAAAACACAAAAAGAAGAGGTTGAGAATAGACACCTTACATACTCAACTCTAAGGCACGATACTAGAATAGAGAAGAAAGTGAAACTTCTAGCATCCTATAGCCTCTTGTCCATGGATGTGTCGCGACTCACACCAATGACCAAGATACTACTAGATGTGGCTTGTGAGACTTTCAGACCTTAAACTATTTCCCAAAACCTTATGCTCTGATACCAAGTCTGTCACGACCCGAAGGCACCCGCTAAAAGTTAGGGAAACCTTCGAATCATGACCGGGCGTACTTGACCCCTTTGGGGTCTCGTACAAGTCCTCTAACTAGCATTCATAACATAAAGCATGAACAGTAGTGCGGAATTAAAACTTTTCACGATAACAATAATAAAAGGAGTCTTTTCATAAATACTAGGAAATCTTATCGTCACAAGCCAACTTAAAGACACAACTTGGAATCTTAGGGACACGGCCCTTTACAATAAAAGTAAATACATTTTTAAGTCTTAATTAAGAAACTAAGAAACATAAAACTATGTCCTCGAATATATGAGGACATACCCAATTCTTGAGAGATAGAATTCCCAAGCTTCAACTCCGATCCTCCAAAAAGTCTTCCAACCTATACTCATAAGGTATATAAAAGTATGGGGTTAGTACAACAATGTACTAAGTATGTCATATGCAAACATACTAAAAGGGACATTTTAGTAAAAATAACTTTTAATGCAATCTAAAGCAATATTCATGAATCTAGAAACAAACCAACATAAGAATCGATAATCAACACTTTATGGCAACTTTACAAAAACTTAGAGTAATCAAAAGGAACATTTCAATGAACTTACTAAACTTACAATGACAATTGAATAAAGCATCACAGTGAATATATTGGATTCTTACAATGAAGATCTTACAATGAATGGCACGGTCCAAGTCATATGAACTCTTTTTCCTTTGAATTTGCCCTAACCCAAGGTTATCCTAAGACTCCCTAAAGTGAGTTAAGAAGGGATTTTCATTACACCTCCCTTCAAAGCACACCAAAGCGACCCTTAAAACTACTAAATCTTAGGCTTACTTCGTTGGAAATCAAATCCACGCCCTTGGCTAACATATGCAAAACACTCATGGAAATATAGGTCATACCAAGTGCAATGTGAGAGTAGCATCCCATACTACCACTCTTACTTAGTACTCATAATGGATTCCATTTACTCAAGTACTCCACAATAATCCTCCATAACACTACACCATAGTACGTATTCACACGGACTTCATGAAGGTACTCTTCTCCCATAGTAGGTATAGGTCACGCCAAGTGCAATGTGAGAATAGCATCCCATACTACTACTCCCACTCAATGCACCTACTCGATAACTAATGTGGATTGAGCACTTCACGACATACATACACAAATTCAACAATGTACAAGATAATTAGTTTCAAATCAATTCTTTGTGGGAGTTAGCTTAACCGACAAAGACCATGAGAGCTAGACATGGAATCCCGATATTAACCCCTATCAGATAAGGGATCCTTACTTTCCTAGTGTAAGGTCATGCTTCTTAGCGTTTACATTGCTTTTCCAATAGCTACACCTATGCGGGCACATAGTTAAGGGATAAGGATATTGCTACTAAGTAACTCACTCTCTACTAACGAGGAGTACTCATCTCAAGAGGTACTTTGGATTACAACATCTCAACTCACAAAGTACAATCCACCTCCCCTTCATATCCTCTCGGTGCTAGGCATAACTCCCCACGGATTTCTGAATATAACAGTCTATCTTAGAAAGCTCACTAGGAATGGAGAGGTTGCTACTAGACTCTACATCTCAGCTCACGAAGTGTGTCCACCTCAAGATTCCCCTTTTTGCTCAACTTGGCATAATACATTCTCTAAAGTGTGTGTGTGTACACCTTTCATATAAGCATCATTTCATTATCAACAAGTTCTACGCATACTTTAACCTTGATTCATCAAGTTACACACTCTACATGCTTCTCATAATCATATACTTTATTTAGTCATAAACTAGGTCACATGCAATTCAAGCTACACCAAACACAATAGAAGACCCATATACAATATATCTTCATTTAACATATTAGACCTTCAAGATTACCTACTCAACACATACTAAACAACATCAAGCTCATCAATTACCACCGCCACCCATAAGGTGGACCATACCACTCAAATAGCATTTCATAATAAGAAGTATAAAATGAGAACAACTCATCAACAATTCAAACCATCATCACCCATAAGCAATTTATCAACATTTCACCATATTAAGGCCCTTAGGGCAGTAGCTACACCAACATGACAAATACAAGAAGACCCAAGTTCATACCCTACTCAAATCATGCTCACATAACCCATTTTTAAGTCAAAAGTTGAAGTATGCATAAACAAGTGTTTCATGGAATTCTAACATCAAAATAATCAATTCAAACCAAGATAAATACATTTAAACCATTAGAACTTAAATACAAGAAGACCCATACTAGAAATCAAAGTTAGAAGAAGATTGAGTTTAGAAACCCTTTTTGAAAACCATTTTGGAAATTGGCTTCTTGAATGAAAGGATATTCAAGAATGGATACCATACCTTTAAGAGAAGGAAATACACTAATTTTGATGAAGAAACAAGTCCAAGGCAGCCCTCCCTTCCTTCCTTGACTTCTAGCTTCCAATGGAGTCTTGAGAGAGTTTCTTTAGAGAGAGAATTGAATTTAGAAGTGAGGGGGTCTAGGTCTAGGGTTTAAAACTCATTTAATATAACCTAAAAATCCCTTAACAAACCGTCCAAACTCTTATTTATACGTGGGGTGAATTTACAAATTCACCCCTGACTTGGCAGAAAAATCTGCGCACAGGGACAAGGCTTGCGACGACCTGCTTGTGACGGGGCGTCACGGGTGCGACGGCCCGTCCTGACCATCCGTTGCAAACTTCAGAGGCTTGCCAAGGGTCCCCTCTACACCCTTGAACAATTTCTCCATTACGGAACCTTGTGACGGGGCGTCACAGCCATGACTGGCCGTCGACTGCTCCGTCGCCAAGGCTGCCTCGGACAGCTTGCTTACAGGTTTTGGGTCCTTCCTCAAGGTCCCTTCGATGGTCCTTGGGGATAATTTCCCATACGTTTCCAACACAAATATGATCATCTATAAGTTTAACACCTCTCACATGAATTTCATCCAAAATGAACACATAAAACTCGACGAAACTTGTCTAGACGTACAAGGTCGACTCAAGGCGTATCTTACGAATGCCTTGGACGTTCTTGGTCGTTTTACCTCCAAACTTCACGAAACTTTGCACACTGCCTAAGGACACTAAACTAACTCCACTTAACTTAAAATCAACTCAATAAACAATCATGAGGCTCTAGTTCACCTTAGTTCATTTTGGGGCGTTATATTCTCCCCCACTTGGAATAACATTCGTCCTCGAATGACACTTAAATTTTTAAGACCAACAAGGAATCTCTTAGCATCATATAATACACTTATATCATGATCAAAACATCAACAATCAAAGCATCAATTAGTAAGGAACATCATTTCACACTTTCAACACTTATCAACATAGACAACTTTTGCCAAACTTCACAAAGTCAAACTCAACCTTAAACTTCTTCTATGGAGGAACTACCTTCTCCAACATTAAACATGCTCATAACCAATACCTTTACACACATTGAAACTAAAATTCAAGACAATACAATTTTCTTCAAAATGCCAAAATTTTACAGTGAACTTCACTGCCAAGTTACCAAATTTTTTTTTAAAAAAAATTCACTCTTTAAGCAATTCATCAAGATGACATGATCATATGGACTATAAAACCATATAAACTCATCTCATAACACAAAAGTAACAATAATAAAGAGTTGAGACTTACCAAAACCATCAATCCGGATTAACTATCCTTTCTAGCCCCCATCCCATAGGAAGGGTTCTTCTTGGGAGCATTAGGATCTAGGGAAGCTTGATTGACATCTCTCCCCCTTGATTTAAGGTTTGGGCAGTCCCTCATCTTGTGGCCTTTATTACCACATGCAAAACAACCATCCGTTCCAACAAGACACTTACCCCCATGTTGTGTGCCACAAGTAGGGCACCTAGCCCTTTCATAGGAATGACCACCACCTTGAGAAGATTGATTTGGAGCCCTATCCTTGTTTCCCATAGAAGAATCTTGGGGATAAAATCTCTTCTTAGGCCTTTGGTGACTAGAATCATCCGGCCTAGGTCTCTTACCCACTTGCCTTATCTCCCTAATTTTGGACTCCTCAATTTGTTGTGCATAAACCATGAGCCTAGAGATATCCATGTCATTAAGAAGCATAGCCGTACGACACTCTTTTTCCACCAAGCTAGACATGCCCATCACAAACTTGTTCATCTTAGCCCTTGGGTTGGCTACCATGGTTGGGGCACACTTAGAGAGTTGGGTGAATTTGAGAGAGTACTCTTGCACACTCATTCCCCCTTGACAGAGGTTCATGAATTCTACCATCTTCTTCTCCCTCCACTCTAAAGGAAAGAATCTATCTAGGAAAGCCTCTTTGAATTCCTCCCAATCAACCGGTCCTCTTTCTAAGGGTCTCTCACCCCTCCATTGCTCATACCACACTTGAGCAACATCCTTAAGTTGGTAAGCGGCCAATTCCGCTTTCTCCCTAGGGGTCACACCCATAGCATCTACCACCTTGAAAACCTCATCTATGAAGCCTTGTGGATCTTCATCCACCTTAGTTCCATGAAAAGTAGGAGGGTTCATCCTCATGAAATCCCGAATCATAGAAGCGGGAGTACTAGCATTTGGTTGGGGCCTATCTCCTAGGTTAGCTTGGCCCACAAAGTGATTGTTGACAACTTGAGCTTGAGCAGTCATGAGTTGGGTCAAGTTCATTAGGGCAGCCCTCAACTCCGCATTAGTCATATCACCCTCAACAAAAGGAGCTTGAGGCATAGGAGGCACTTGAGGTCCTTGAGGTTCCGGAGGCAATTGAGGTTCTTGAAGAGGAACCTCCTCATTTTCCTCCCCTAAGCCAACAATAGAAACTTGGTCAACACGGGGAAGGACTCTCTCATTTGGTACACCTCCCTCCTCTCTTCTAGCGGTCGATCTCCTCGTATTCATGTCCTAAAAACACAAAAAGAAGAGGTTGAGAATAGACACCTTACATACTCAACTCTAAGGCACGATACTAGAATAGAGAAGAAAGTGAAACTTCTAGCATCCTATAGCCTCTTGTCCATGGATGTGTCGCGACTCACACCAATGACCAAGATACTACTAGATGTGGCTTGTGAGACTTTCAGACCTTAAACTATTTCCCAAAACCTTATGCTCTGATACCAAGTCTGTCACGACCCGAAGGCACCCCTAAAAGTTAGGGAAACCTTCGAATCATGACCGGGCGTACTTGACCCCTTTGGGGTCTCGTACAAGTCCTCTAACTAGCATTCATAACATAAAGCATGAAAAGTAGTGCGGAATTAAAACTTTTCACGATAACAATAATAAAAGGAGTCTTTTCATAAATACTAGGAAATCTTATCGTCACAAGCCAACTTAAAGACACAACTTGGAATCTTAGGGACACGGCCCTTTACAATAAAAGTAAATACATTTTTAAGTCTTAATTAAGAAACTAAGAAACATAAAACTATGTCCTCGAATATATGAGGACATACCCAATTCTTGAGAGATAGAATTCCCAAGCTTCAACTCCGATCCTCCAAAAAGTCTTCCAACCTATACTCATAAGGTATATAAAAGTATGGGGTTAGTACAACAATGTACTAAGTATGTCATATGCAAACATACTAAAAGGGACATTTTAGTAAAAATAACTTTTAATGCAATCTAAAGCAATATTCATGAATCTAGAAACAAACCAACATAAGAATCGATAATCAACACTTTATGGCAACTTTACAAAAACTTAGAGTAATCAAAAGGAACATTTCAATGAACTTACTAAACTTACAATGACAATTGAATAAAGCATCACAGTGAATATATTGGATTCTTACAATGAAGATCTTACAATGAATGGCACGGTCCAAGTCATATGAACTCTTTTTCCTTTGAATTTGCCCTAACCCAAGGTTATCCTAAGACTCCCTAAAGTGAGTTAAGAAGGGATTTTCATTACACCTCCCTTCAAAGCACACCAAAGCGACCCTTAAAACTACCAAATCTTAGGCTTACTTCGTTGGAAATCAAATCCACCCCCTTGGCTAACATATGCAAAACACTCATGGAAATATAGGTCATACCAAGTGCAATGTGAGAGTAGCATCCCATACTACCACTCCCACTTAGTACTCCTAATGGATTCCATTTACTCAAGTGCTCCACAATAATCCTCCATAACACTACACCATAGTACTTATTCACACGGACTTCATGAAGGTACTCTTCTCCCATAGTAGGTATAGGTCACACCAAGTGCAATGTGAGATTAGCATCCCATACTACTACTCCCACTCAATGCTCCTACTCGGTAACTAATGTGGATTGAGCACTTCACGACATACATACACAAATTCAACAATGTACAAGATAATTAGTTTCAAATCAATTATTTGTGGGAGTTAGCTTAACCGACAAAGACCATGAGAGCTAGACATGGAATCCCGATATTAACCCCTATCGGATGAGGGATCCTTACTTTCCTAGTGTAAGGTCATGCTTCTTAGCGTTTACATGGCTTTTCCAATAGCTACACCTATGCGGGCACATAGTTAAGGGATAAGGAGATTGCTACTAAGTAACTCACTCTCTACTAACGAGGAATACTCATCTCAAGAGGTACTTTAGATTACAACATCTCAACTCACGAAGTACAATCCACCTCCCCTTCATATCCTATAGGTGCTAGGCATAACTCCCCAAGGATTTCTCAATATAATAGTCTATCTTAGAAAGCTCACTAGGAATGGAGAGGTTGCTACTAGACACTAAATCTCAACTCACGAAGTGTGTCCACCTCAAGATTCCCCTTTTTGCTCAACTTGGCATAATACATTCTCTAAAGTGTGTGTGTGTACACCTTGCATATAAGCATCATTTCATTATCAATAAGTTCTACGCATACTTTAACCTTGATTCATCGAGTTACACACTCTACATGCTTCTCATAATCATATACTTTATTTAGACATAAACTAGGTCAAGCATGCAATTCAAGCTACACCAAACACAATAGAAGACCCATATACAATATATCTTCATTTAACATATTAGACCTTCAATATTACCTACTCAACACATACTAAACAACATCAAGCTCATCAATTTGCACCACTACCCATAAGGTGGACCATACCACTCAAATAGCATTTCATAATAAGAAGTATAAAATGAGAATAACTCATCAACAATTCAAACCATCATCACCCATAAGCAATTTATCAACATTTCACCATATTAAGGCCCTTAGGGCAGTAGCTACACCAACATGACAAATACAAGAAGACCCAAGTTCATACCCTACTCAAATCATGCTCACATAACCCATTTTTAAGTCAAAAGTTGAAGTATGCATAAACAAGTGTTTCATGGAATTCTAACATCAAAATAATCAATTCAAACCAAGATAAATACATTTAAACCATTAGAACTTAAATACAAGAAGACCCATACTAGAAATCAAAGTTAGAAGAAGATTGAGTTTAGAAACCCTTTTTGAAAACCATTTTGGAAATTGGCTTCTTGAATGAAAGGATATTCAAGAATGGATACCATACCTTTAAAATAAGGAAATACACTAATTTTGATGAAGAAACAAGTCCAAGGTAGCCCTCCTTTCCTTCCTTGACTTCTAGCTTCCAATGGAGTCTTGAGAGAGTTTCTTTAGAGAGAGAGTTGAATTTAGAAGTGAGGGGGTCTTGTCTAGGTCTAGGGTTTAAAACTCATTTAGTATAACCTAAAAATCCCTTAACAAACTGTACAAACTCTTATTTAGACATGGGGTGAATTTACAAATTCACCCCTGACTTGGCAGAAAAATCTGCGCACAGGGACAAGGCTTGCGATGACCTGCTTGTGACGGGGCGTCACAGGTGCAACGGCCCATCCTGACCATCCATTGCAAACTTCAGAGGCTTGCCAAGGGTCCCCTATACACCCTTTAACAATTCCCCCATGACGGAACCTTGTGACGGGGCGTCACATCCATGACTGGCCGTCGACTGCTCCGTCGCCAAGGCTGCCTCGGACAGCCTGCTTACCAGGTTTTGGGTCCTTCCTCAAGGACCCTTCGATGGTCCTTGGGGATAATTTTCCGTACGTTTCCAACAAAAATATGATCATCTATAAGTTTGACACCTCTCACATGAATTTCATCCTAAACGAACACATAAAACTCGACGAAACTCATCTAGACGTACAAGGTCGACTCAAGGCGTATCTTTCGAACACCTTGGACGTTCTTGGGCTTTTGACCTCCAAACTTCACAAAACTTCATACAATAACATTAAACATCATTTAAAACCATTTAAAGACTCATTATACTCAGTTCATACAATTTAGGCATGTATACACACATGAGGTACATAAGCGACTATTCATCGAACGTCTTGGACGTCCCTTGACGTCCCACTTCCAAATCACATCAAACTTTTCACATGCCTATATATAACATTATAAGGCATTTTAGGACCTTATAACATTAAGACGAACATGTTAGGCTCTAGACACCTTATCTCATTTTCGAGGTCTTACATAAGCCATCCCCTAGAGGACCTCTTTGGTAGGGTAAATGTAATTGGATTATGAACTTGATATGGAACCCCTTTGTATGAAACTTAATGTGAATTAATATATGAGAACGAAGGCTAGCACCGAGTTCGTATGGTAAGGAAATTAGTTCCAGTTAAAGGATGAGGATGGAATGCAAAGTAATCCCTTCATATTCCTTAACCATGTGCCTACATGGGATGTGTCCAAGTTCTACCATTGACAAGTAGAACAGCCTCATCGAAGTAGGATAGAACTCCGGATTCCATGTTTTGCTACCATAGTCTATGTCGGTTATTGTCTATTCTCATCATGTGGGATACCTATAATCGTTAGAGAAGTTCTATGAGGTTTAGGTAGTGGTATGGGAGGCTATCTAGACATTGCACAATAGGCTTTGAAGATGTTAGTAAGAGTCCCTAGGTCTTCTCCAAGACCATTACTTGAATGTCCTTTATGTGATGAATGTCTCTTAATGAACTACTCAACTAATGAATTATGTTAGAAAGCATGTAAATGTATGAGTACCTAATCTAAGTGACTTAAGCATTCCTTACTTAAAGTGTGAAGAGGAAATATGGGATGATCTCTTCATGTCTTATCAATGGAAGTCTTGAGAATGACTCTAGTTAGGAATGTTGGTTGTTATGATTGGGCATGATCAAAACTTAGGAAGTTTTAAGGATTATTTAGGTAACCTTGAAGAGGGTGTATGGGCGTTCTCTTCTAAGAGTACTTAAGTAAGTCTTTTGATAGCCTTAGTATGTAAATTATCATATGATGTATGTTATGTATTTGGTGTATTGTAAGTGTGTATGTGTCTCATTCTAAGTAGTTTAAGGATCGTTTAGGCATGCCTAGAGAGGGTGTATGGGCGGTCTTTCTTTGTATGACTTAAGTGAGTCTTGGGATAGCTTTTAGTGAGATGATTACATGCTAGAAGGTGTCTTAAATAAAGGAAGGCAGCTTCACTGTACAGTGAAGGAATTCACTGTACAGTGAATTGAGTTACTGTAAAGTGACTCCTTAAAATATGATAATTGTTTTAAATGATTTCTTATGTGTTTCTAAGTTGTTAAATGTTGTTCTTATGATTATATTATGATTTTCAAATGAAAAGATGCATATTTCCAATAAATATCCGTTTTCATGATTTTTATGCATTATGCCATACTTAATACATGTGGTTGTACTAATTCCATCCTTTTATCATTCTCTATAGTGGTTGGTAGGTGAGGAGAATTTGGGAAGCAAGAATTGGATCGTAGCATCATTCAAGAGAAGTTGAAGTATGTCCTCATTTGACTCGAGGGCATAGATGTCTTTTAATGTTCTTAATGAAGTATTGTAATAGACATAGTAGTACTATATTTTCTAATTCGTATGGGCCGTGTCCCAATTACTCTTGTGTCTAAGATAGATGAGATTGAGACTTAGTATTTTCTATTACTTTTATATGAAAGGATTTTAAAAACTATGATACGTTTTGTGAAAATTTTTAATTCCGCACTACTTTTCACTATGTGTATGTGATGAATGATATGAAAGGGCTTGTATAAGATCTCCGAGAGGTCGAGTACGCCGGCTGCAAATCCAAGATTGTGCCCTATCTTCTAGGGTATGGTCTTGGGATGTGACAAGCTTGGTATCAGAGAATAGGTTGTGAAAGTAGTCTTAGGAATCAAGAAGTCTCATCAAGTCGCGTCTAGTAGGGTCTCAACCATCGGTGTGAGTCGTGACACATCTATGGGAGAGAGCCTATAGGACGATAGAGTTTACCTTCTTTTCTACTCCTATGTAGTGCGGTAGAGTAAATGTTATGAGTATCCTTCATAATGTGATTCCTTGTGTTTCTAGGAGATGAATACTAGAAGGATGGCCGCTAGAAGGTTGGAAGAGGAAAGGGTGAATGAGGAAGTTCAAGTTGAGCAAGTTGAGCAAGTTCCTCAAGATGGGCAAGGAGTCCAAGGTGCTCAAGGTGCGCAAGTGCCTTCCCAAGGTGAGCATGTTCCTAATGTGGAAGGAGGTAATGAGGTTCTGGTGGATCCCCCAGAGTTGAGTAATAGAGAGTTTAGAGAGGCTTTGATTGCTTTAGACCGAGCAGTGACTACTCAAGCAAATTTGAGTATGGTACCTAGGGTGAATGTTGTGGAGAGCACTATGACCTCTAGGTTGAGAGTCTTTGTGACGATGAATCCTCCTATCTTTCTTGGCTCTAAGGAAGGGGAACATCCACAAGAGTTCCTTGATTGTATGTACAAGGTATTGAGTTCTATGGGGGTTACATCTAGGGAGAAGGCGGAGTTGTCTTCGTATCAATTAAGGGATGTTTCTCAAATTTGGTACACTCAATGGAAAGATAATAGGCTGGTGGAGTCGGATCCTATTGAGTGGGAATAATTTAAGGAAGCTTTCTAGGGAAATACTTTCCCCGTGAGAAGAGAGAGGTGAAGGTAGAGGAGTTTATAAATCTCAAGCGAGTTAATATGAGTGTTGAGGAGTACTCTTTGAAATTCTCAATGTTCTCTAGATATGCACCATCCTTAGTGTCAAATCCTAGGGATGAAATGAGTCGTTTTGTGATTGGGGTCGCCGACTTAGTGAGGGAAGAATGCCACACAGCTATGCTACATGATGATATGACCTTATCTAGACTCACGGTGTATGCACAATCTATTGAAGAGTTTATACTTGGAAGAATTGTTAGAAATTTGATGAGAAGTGGTGCAAGTTATCAAGGGCAACCTAGATCCAAAAAGAGGGCTCACCCTCAAGAAGAATCTAGGAGTTCTAAGTTCAAGATTGAGAAAGGAGGTGGTTCTCAAAATGTCAAGCCTACATGTGTCAATTGTGGCAAAAAACATTATGGTGAGTATCTATTGGGTACCGGTAGTTGCTTTGGGTGTGGAAAAGATGGACACAAATTAAGAGATTGTCTTAATAGACATGGTAAGAAAGTTGCTCTTAATGTTCCAAAGGATGATGCTCCAACAAAGAGGCGTTTCTATGCACTCCGGACTAGAGGAGAGAATCCGGATGAGAGTGATGATGATGTTGGTAATTCTTATTTCTCTTGTTGTGATATGAGTTCCTTCTAAGTGGGGGAGTATGGTTAGTAGATGGGATAGAAATTCCTAGAAGTTTGTTGTATGTGCATGGTCTTTAGGAGTTTGGTTGAAATGGAATTTCATTAACTTCTTGCATTGTGTGTTTTATGAAGCCATGATCATGTTGTAAAAGGTGTTTATATGATGTTACCATTGCATACTAGCATGTTCTTATCATGAATTGCCTAAAAGTTGCATTTTTGAAAAATTTGCATAATTCTGTGTAGGTACTGGCTGGCTGCTCACTGTAACATTTTGCAAAAATTGACTAATTTGTTCTTTGGTCTAAAATTGTTGTAACTTGGTTAGAACTGATGTTTATGAGTATAATAATGAATATAAAATGTGTTTTTGCTATTTGGAATGAAGGATGTGAGTTCTGTAGCATGACGAGTTATATAATTTATTCTAAGTTTCTTGTTGTGTTGTGAATCTCTTGAATATGTGAAAGTGATGTTTTCTACTTGGTTATGTGTTATTTGGTATGGTTTTGAGATGGTAGTTGAATCTCTATTCTTGGAAGTGTTCGGAGAGTGACAAGTGACATTCGAAGACGAATGTTGTCTAAGTGGGGGATATTGTAAGATCTCGAAAATGACTTAGGTGAAGTAGATCCTAACATGGTTTTCATGGTTTTCTAAGGTCCTAAAATGGTGTATAATGTTGTATTGAGTCAGTAACTAAGAGTTTAGGTGCATTGGAAGTCAAACATCAAGGGACGACCAACACGTTCGACGACTAAGTCACCTAAGTGCCTCATATGTGGTTTCATGTGTTTATGTGTGATTCATGAGGTTATGAGGCCCTTAAATGAGTTATTATAGTGTATATAGGCAGTGTGTAAAGTTTCGAGAAGTTTGGAAGTCAAACGCTCAAGAATGTCCATCGCGTTCGAAAGATGTGCCTTGAAATGACCTTGTGTTTCTAAGCATGTTTCATCAAGTTTTACGAGTTTGTTTTGGATAAAATTCATGTGAGAGGTTCTAAACTAGTATAAGGTCATTTTTGCGTTAGAAACATCCATAAAAATATCCCCAAGGACCATCCAACGGTCCTTGAGGAAGGACCCAAAGTTGGAGCCAAGACTGCCCAAGACAGCCCAAACCACGGAGGCAATCAACACCCAGTGGGTCAGTCGACGCCCTGTTGGTGGTGTCTCATCGTTTGTAACATAGTCTAGGGAGATGAGAGACCAAAGGAGAGTCTCTGAACCAAACGATGGGAGGACAGGAAGGTCCGTTTGTGGACAAACGGTCCGTCGATTGCCAAATGTCGATGGTGTTGTGTCCCTGCGTGTAGTTCAATGTAAGTTGAGGGGTGAATTTGTAAATTCACCCCACTTTCAAATAAGAAGATTGGAGGATCCTAAGGGGTCTTGTGGGTATTTTATACATGTATATATGTCTTTAACACTTAGAAGAATTCATTCTTCCAAATCGAAACCCCAAAATCCCTTAGAAATTTCTTAAGACTCCCTTGAATCAAAAACTCAAGGAAGAGATTGGATTGGAGATTTGAGTAGTAATTATTCATCATATTTGAGGATTAACATCATTGAGGTATGGTTTTTGTTCCTTGAAACTCTATTCATCAAGGAGACCAAATTCAAAGATGTTTTCTAAGGTTTTCAAAGATGAACTTGACCTATTTCATTATCTATCCATGGGTTCTTGCATTAAAGGTTTTTAATCATTGTTTAGTGATTGAATTGTTGTTATTAAGATGATTTTATTTTAATTAACCTATGAACCATGTAATTGATGAACCCTAGTTTTTAACTAATTTATGGGTTACTTGATATTGGTATAATGCTTATGAATTCTAGTGTAGATTTCTATGGGCTTCTAATGATGTAAGAATTGTATTACAATGATATCTAATTGTTCTTAGATTGATAATCTATATTGAATTGACTTAGATTCATTGAGCATTATGGTTTATGTATTGAATTGATGTTCATGCCCATGTGTAAGGGCCTTATGATATTGAATTGGATGATTTGGCATTGGATTGAAGTGTTGAGGATGAAGTATTGGTATGCTGCCCTATTTCCCTTTATTTAATGATAATTAGACTACAATTATGTTGTGATTGGTTTGGTCCACTTATGATGGTGGTGTTATGTGAATTGATGTGGCCTTGTCGACGTTATTTTAACTATTATGATGATCATGGCCTCTTCGGCACTACTGGAATGATTATGATAGTATGTGTAGTTTATTATGTGATGTATGATCATATCTACCTATATGTGAAGTAATGTGAAAGTATGTGTTCTTCTATTGATGCTATTTAGTTGATCATGTTAGACTAATGACTATGTGTTCATGTGTGTAGTGTTAGAGTTGAATGCATGATTGTTCCTACTTGGCTGTGTGAAGTCTATGATGGTTATGTTGATGATGATCTAGTAGCGTATAGCGTGGCTTAAAGATGATAATTGTTGTCCTTATGTGCTTCTAGAATAGCATGTAATATGTTTTAAAGTGAAGTATGTTGTGTCATAGACTTGTGTCCCTTACGTGATGCATGTATGATAGTGAATATGTGATGTCTTGACTTAGGAACCTAAAGAGTCTTAGTCGTGTATGTATTAGTGATGTGAGACCTTGAATGATGGTAAGAGGGTCCTTTATGTGAAACCTTGAACCTAGTGGTATGGTTATGAAACTTGAAGTCGAAAGCCGTAATGGTATACTTCATGTAATGAATGATGGACTTAAGGTTTAATGGATGGAATGACATAATATCAAACCTTTGGAAAGTCATGATGAGCTTCTTGTCACCATTGGAAGGAAGCCCTAGAGGACCTCTTTGGTAGGGTAAATGTAATTGGGTTATGAACCTTATATGGAACCGCTTTGTATGAACCTTAATTTGAATTAATCTATGAGAACGAAGGCTAGCACTGAGTGAGTATGGTAAGGGAAGTAGTTCTAGTTAAAGGATGAGGCTAGAATGCAAAGTAAGCCCTTCATATTCCTTAACCATGTGCCTACATGGGATGTGTTCAAGTTCTACCGTTGGAAAGTAGAACAACCTCATCGGAGTAGGATAGAACTCCGTATTCCATGTTTTGCTACCATGGTCGATGTCGGTTATTGCCTATTCTCATCATGTGGTTTTCCTATTAGCATTAGAGAAGTTCTATGAGGTTTAGGTGGTGGTATGGGACGCTATCTAGACATTGTACAATTGGCTTTGAGATGTTAGTAAGAGTCCCTAGGTCTTCTCCAAGACCATTACTTGAATGTCCTTTATGTGGTGAATGTCTCTTAATGAACTAATGAGGTAATGACTTCTGTTAGAAAGCATGTAAATGTGTAAGTACCTAGTCTAAAGTGACTTAAGGATTCCTTAGTTAAAGTTTGAAGGTGGAATATGGGATGATCTCTTCATGTCTTATCAATGGATGTCTTGAGAATGTCTCTAGTTAGGGAAGTTGGTTGTTATGATTGGGCATGATCTAAACTTAGGAAGTCTTAAGGATTATTTAGGTAAAATTGAAGAGGGTATATGGGCGTTCTCTTCTAAGAGTACTTAAGTAAGTCTTTTGATAGCCTTAGTAAGGAAATTGTCATATTATGTATGTTATGTATTTGGTGTATTGTAAGAGTGTATTTGTCTCATTCTAAGTAGTCTTAAGGATCGTTTAGGCATGCCTTGAGAGGGTGTATGGGCGGTCTCTCCTAACTGAGTCGTTGGATAGCTTTTAGTGAGATGATTACATGCTAGAAGGTGTCTTAAATAAAGGAAGGCAACTTCACTGTATAGTGAAGGAATTCACTGTAACAGTGAATTGAGTTACTGTAAAGTGACTCCTTAAAATATGATAATTGTTTTAAATGATTTCTTATGTGTTTCTAAGTTGTTAAATGTTGTTATTATGATTATATTATGATATTTAAATAAAAAGATGTATATTTCCAATAAATATCCATTTTCATGATTTTTATGCATTATGCCATACTTAATACATGTGGTTGTACTAATTCCATCCTTTTATCATTCTCTATAGTAGTTGGTAGGTGAGGAGCATTTGGGAACCAAGACATGGATCGTAGCATCGTTCAAGAGAAGTTGAAGTATATCCTCATTTGACTCGAGGGCATAGATGTCTTTTATTGTTCTTAATGAAGTATTGTAATAGAATTAGTAGTACTGTATTTTCTAATTCGTATGGGCCGTGTCCCAAGTACTGTTGTGTATAAGATTGATGAGATTGAGACTTAGTATTTCCTATTACTTTTATATGAAAGGGGTTTTAAAGACTATGATATGTCTTGTGAAAAGTTTTTATTCCGCACTACTTTTCACTATGTATATGCGATGAATGATATGAAAGGGCTTGTATAAGATCTCCAAGAGGTTGAGTACGCCGGTTGTGAATCCGAGATTTTTCCCTATCTCCTAGGGTGTGGTCTTGGGATGTGAAAGACTTGGTCTTCTTCCTTGGAGCTTGAAGCTTCTTTAAAATGGAGGCTTTTTGGAGAAAAGGTTTGGAGAGATTTTTATTTTTAACTTGAGCATTTGATTTGATGGGTGAAATGGGGTTTAAACTGACCTAAAACAGTCCACTAATTATCCCCAAAGTTCCCAAAAGACCCCTAGATTATTTGGACCCTTTTCCAAATTCTAATTTGACTTAAAAACAACGCAGCCAAATTTGGGACTAGGCTGCGTGTCACAGAGATTTTCCTGATTTAGCCTCACAAAATATTGAGGCAGTGGACTTCGTGTCACTCGTGCGATGCGCAGGAAGCTTCAGTGCAAGGCGCGCAACGCGAGGATTCCTCCACATCTTGGCCCTGCACGCTGCATTTTGTAGCTTCCTTGTCCAACATATACGTCCTCCTTGGGAACCCTTAGGGTGGTCCCTGGGGAGTCGTACTCAAAAGTTTTACCCTTGGTATGAACCTATAGGTACTAGTGTCATCCCCACTTGTTTTAGACTCCAAAAAAACCTAAAATCTTGCACAACAAACAAGGACACACTAGCGCGCAGACAAGGCTAGTTTCAGAACATCTTGGTCGTCCCTTGACGTTTGACTTCAAAACTTACAAAACATACTTCAAACACTAAAATTAGATATTTAACACATTACTAACTCATGAAACACAAGTGAAGCTCTAGTTTGAACTATTTCATTTTGAGGGTCATTACATTCTCCGCCACTTGGAACAACATTTGTCCTCGAATGACACTAAAAATTTTTAAGGACATCAAGGACTCAACTAGAAGCACATAGAACATCACCTAAAGGTCAAAACATTCATGGTCAATGCACCAAACTCACAAGGAACATCAACTTCATATCATCAAGCATTCTCAAGTAACACAAGCAATTTGGAATAAGTTCCACAGTTCAAAGCACACACTTATTTCTTCGTTTATTGAGGAACTACCTTCCCCAACATTAGACATGCTCATATACATTATTTCTACACACATTACAACCATTCATCATGGAAATAAAATTTAATCAAATTTTGAATTCTTTAAAGTGAATACCAAACTCTCACACTGAAGCATGCACAATAATTCAACAATTCATCTTTTAATGAATCTACTATGAGGGGATTAAAATATTAAAGAAAAGACCATGAAAACTCATCTAAAGAAAACTAAATAACCATAAGTAAATTAAGACTTACTGGGGCTCTCATTCTGGATAAGTCCTCTATTTTAGTTCTGAGTGCAAAGAAACGATTCCTCTTTAGAGAATTGGGATCTGCGCCACCTTGAGGATCTTGATTGACCTCCTTACCTCTTGCCTTGAGTTTAGGTAAGTCCCTCATCTTGTGACCCTTATTATCACACCCAAATCAACCATCCGTTATGGCAATACACTTACCCAAGAGTTGCTTTCCACAAGTAGCACACCTAGACCTCTCAAAAGCATGGCCAACTCCTTTGGGAATATTGGTTGGTATCCCTATCCTTGTTCCCCATGGAAAACTCTTGATGATAGAACCTCTTCTTAGGTTTTGGTTAACTTGGTTCATCCGACCTAGGCCTCTTCCCCTCTTGCCTTATATCTCTAAGATTGAGCTCCTCAATTTGTTGAGCATTCATCATGAGCCTAGATATGTCCATATAATTAAGGAGAATTGTCGTACGACACTCCTTTTCCACCAAGCTAGACACTCCCATCACAAATTTATTCATCCTAGCCCTAGAATTAGCTACTATGGTTGGGGCATACTTGGAGAGTTGGGTGAATTTGAGAGAGTACTCTTTCACACCAATTCCCTCTTGACAATGATTCATGAATTCCACCAACTTCTTCTACCTCCACTCTAAGGGAAAGAACGTATGGAAAAAAAAGCATCTTTGAACACATCCCAATCTACCAGACCATCCCTTAAGAGTCTCTCATCCCTCCATTGCTCAAACCACACTTGAGCCACATCATTGAGTTGATAAGCGGATAGATCCGCTCTCTCTCTCTTGGGGTCACACCCATAACATCCACCACCTTGAACATCTCATCTATGAAGCTTTGTGGATCTTCATCCACCTTAGTTCCATGAAAAGTAAAAGGGTTCATCCTCATGAAATCCCGAATTCTAGAAGTAGGAGTACCTGCATTAGGTTCATGTCGACCTCCTTGGTTAGATTGGGCAACCAAATAATTAGTGATGACTTGATCTTGAGTCATCATGAGTCGGGTCAAATCCATAAGGGCCTCCTTTAGCTCCACATTAGTCATATCCCCTTCAAAATAGAGAGCTTGAGGACCTTGGGGAATTGGAGGCATTTGGGGCACTTGAGGTCCTTGAGGTTTCGGTCGGGGAACCGCCTCATTCATATCCTTTTGATCAACTATAGGGACTTGTTCACCACAGGGAGGGATCCTCTCATTAGCTACTCCTCCCTCATCCCTTCAAGCAGGTGTCCACCTTGTATTCATGTCCTATAAAAACAAGAGAAGAGATTGAGAAAGACATCGTATCGAACTCAACTCTAAGGCACAACACTAGAATAATGAAGACACTGAAACTTCTATCGCCTTATAGCCTCCCGCAAATGGATGTGTAGCGACTCAAATAGATGAACAAGACTCTACTAGACGTGGCTTGTTAGACTTTGTACCCTAAACTAATTCCCAAAACCTTATGCTCTGATACAAGGTTAGTAACGACTCGCAAGTACCCCCTTGAATAAAAGAGAACTCTTGAGTCGTCAAAAGGCATACTTGTCCTTTCAGAGTTCTTATACTAGCATCTTAGCTATCATTCAATACATAAGACATGAAAAGTAGTGCAAAATTAAAACTTTTCACGACATTGATAATAATAAGTAAATCTCTTTTATAAAGTACTAAAGAGTAAGTCTCATCGTCACAAGCAAACTTAAAGATAAAACTTAATATTTTAGGGTCACGACCCTTTACATTAAAAGAAAATAATTAATAAATCTTATACAAGTCTGTAAAGAAGAACTAAAGAAATTAAGATTATGCCCTCGAATATATGAGGACATACTTAGTCTTGAGAGAGCCGATTCACAAGCTTTCCTTCTAACCTTCAACTTACCTCCAACCTATACTTATAGAGTATAGAAAAGTATGGGGTTAGTACAAACATTGCACTAGGTATGGCATATGAAAAAACATGAAAAAAGGGATATTTTAATAGAAATAATCTTCCATGACAATTAAGTAAAACCGTCATGAACATAGAAATAAAACAACATATAGATCATCATTTAGCACATAGAGTAGTACTTCCATAATTTTTGCACGAAGAACCACTTTAAAGTGAACTCAAGAGTCATTACAGTGAACTCAAGAGACATTACAGTGAACTCATTAAATCTTACAATTAGCTCATAATCTTTGAAATTTCCCTAACCAAGGTTATCCTAAGATTCAAAAGGTAAGAATGAAGGAACCTCCCATACAATCCCTTCAATACGCACCTAAGTGATCCTCAAGACTATCCATTATAGGCTTAGTTCGCACGGGTAACAAGTCCACGTTTCTATAACTAGACATTAGATAAACATACCTGCTTTAAGAACTTCACATAAGTGCCCTTCTCCAAGTGGGCTTGCAAGTTACACAGTGCAATGTGAGAATAGAATCCAATACTACTACTCCCACAATGTGCTCCTTAAGGATTCCATGAGATTACACCACATTCATCATTCACAAACTTCATTATACAAGACATAATCTTAACATGCTTTCTCAACATTAGACATTAAATCACATAACTTCACTTTCATTTCATAATGACACACCAAGACTGCCCTTTCAAGTGCCTACTTGTGCAATGAATAAATAGTGTCCTATACCACAACCTACCCTAAGTAGTACACTCTTTAAGAGACTTAGTTCGTAAATTCTTTTGTGGGGAATTAGCTTTAATGAAATAGACAATGAGAGCTAGACATGGAATACGACATTAAACCCTATCAGACGAGGGACCCCACTTGCCAAGGGTAGGGTCATTCTCTTAGCCTTTACATGGATTCTCCAATAGCTACTCCTATATGGGAGAATAGTTAAGGGATAAGGATATTTCTATTAAGTGTTTCATTCTCTACTAATGAGGAGCACTCATCTCAAGCGGTACATTGTATACAACATCTCAACTCATGAAGTGTAACCACCGCTTCTTCAAATCATCTCGGTGGTAAGCATAACTCCCCACGGAGTCTTAAACATTCATTATTATAGGTTAAGGGATAACTATTTGACACCATATCTCAACTAACAAAGGGTATCCATCCTTCAACCTACATTAGGAAGCTCTTGGGAAATAGTGAGATTGCAACTAAACAATTCATCTCATGTCACGAAGAGTTTTCACCCCAAAACTCTCCTACTTCTTACTATAGGAATAGTAGGGATGGTCTAGACACTCCATCTCTATTCACGAAGAGTGTCCACCCTAAAAACCCCATTCACATTCATTAACATCATTCATTCATTCAAAGTGTGTGAGAGAGTACATGTGAAGACATCTTTCACATAAGCACCACTTTTATAACATTAACTTCTAAACATACTCATACCTTCATTCATCATATTTCACACACTAGCATATTTCACATAAATATATCATTAATTTATACATAGTCTCAACAAAACATACGTTTCAAGCTTCGTAAAGCACATCAACAAGAACATCATCATTATCACTTTACTTCACATACTATGCCTTCATGACCATACTAACATTACACATGTAAATACATATTCACATACTTCAAGTAAACACCTCCACCAAAGGTGGACCATACCACTCAAGAACATTTCAATAACTAAACAAGATAGAACAACTTACACTTCATCCAAGATTGCACCACCTTTAATCAATTTATCCAATAAGTCATCATAAAATAGAATTTAAGGCAGTAGCTAAACATACTATAACATAAAGATATTCAACTCTAACAATTTCTAACATTATCTAGATGTATACACTAAACCCGCTTCATAAGCTAAAAGTTAGGAATATGCATGAGCATGGATTCATAGGGGTTTTGACATTAAAACCATCAACTAATACCAAAAACAACATATTTTAATCATTAAAACATTTTTATGTACATACCCATGTTTAGAATCAAAATTAGAAGGAGTTGGAGTTTGAAAACTGTAACGGCCTGTATTTTTGTATGTGGTAGTTCTATTCATGTTATAGTTGACATAGACTTATAGTGTAGGTGAGGGATCATGTTTCTTATGTGATTAGTGTTGGTTTAAACTAGCTTGGAAGGTGATGTAATGCCTTGCACGTTTTAGCATATGTATTGCAAGTTAACTCCGATGGAAAGTATTTAAGTAATTATAGTAAGATGGTAATTGAGCTAGCAGCTGCATCACCTACTTGATCTATATTATAGTTAAAGGGCCCAAGTTTGATTGACCAGATTTAGGCTTATATTTAGGGGCTCATTTGAAGCCCAAACCTATTAAAGAAATTGTGAATGAAAGAAGGCCCAGCAGCCAAATCTGCCAATTGGCCCATTATGGATAAAGCCCAAGTGAAACTAGGTAAGTGCATGACCTCCTAAGTTTTGTTTTACCATGTTATTGGGCCAAGTGTGTACCACCTACTTGCATTAATCTGTCCCAAGTTGAATAAAAGAACAAAGGGGAAATGGACAGCCAAGGTCCAATAATATTAAGTCCAAAAAGGCCCAATTTAAAAGGACAAGCAGGTGGGGCACCTACTTGACATTATATGGCCCAAAATTGGTCAAGAGTGTCGGCCATAACACCTCCTTTTTCAAAGGATAAGGATCAAGTCTTATTCTCCATTTTGAACTTGCAAAAGTTTCAGATTTCCTAAGTTCTTTCTTGGTCTCTCTTGGCTTCAATTAGCAGCCCTAAGACACCTTAGAGTTCTTGAGTGCTGTCTAATTTTTCAAGTAAGAATTTGAAAGAGAGTTTGACTTCTTGAAGTACAAGTGTAGAGGATAAATTTTCAGAATTAATGTAAGACTTCAACCCATTTGTTTTCCTCTCTTTGATAATGTTTGGAGTGGAGAATTTTGTATATGTTTATCAAGAATTCATGGATTGTGATAAATCTTTGAGTCAATATTCTCCTATTATGCTGAAAGATTTGAGATTGATAGTGGCTGCCTTATGAATATTGTTGTTGAGGGCTGTTTGGGTAGCTTGGGAGATGATGTATGAAGTTGTATTAATGTGTAGAGGAAGGGTGTGGTGGTTCACCATTTATGTAAGGGTTGTTTGGGCCTGATTTCCATCAAATATTTTAGCTACTGTTTTGGAGGACCTTATTGTGATTAGCTGCTGATGTTAGCTTAATCATGACTTATGTTGTAGATTAGCACCCAATAAGGAAGGCTGAATTGTGATAGTGGTTTTGGTCAGAAAAATAAGGTATGTAAGGCTATTCGATTCTATATCCTTTTGGCATGAAATCTGCCACCTGCAATTAATATCAATGAAGTGATTCCCATAAGTTCTATTTCTAGAAAAGGAAGCATAGTGGCAGCGTACTATCTCCAAATAGCTAACAATATTTCTTTCCCCATTCTAAGCACATGGAACTACTTCATTATATGTTCACTATTCTATACTTGTGTAATTTTCCCTTGTACTGTTATAGAAATGGTATTTACAAAAGAAAATTTGATGAATCCTTCTCCTAAGCCAATTGAAGTCAATTGTGCCATTAAGGTCTTAAAATAAGGTGTTGATGTTTCTTAGCTCCTTATGTCATTGTTACTGCCTCAAAGTATTGTTTTCATGTATTCCACTACTGTTCCGTAATTTCATATCTCCAAGATGATTATGACCACCAAATCAACATCTCAAAGTGTTGCGATTAACCAAAATAACATCTCAAAAGAGTTATGAACTGATTAACAATAATCTCAAATATTAAAGAATCTAAGTGAAGAAATCTATGTAATTAAGGGTGGAAGCTCAGGGGCGAAAGCCTAGCATGGGCCGATCCCTATTGGTATAGAAGGGTGGCAGCTCAGGGGCGAAAGCCTAGCATGGGCCGATCCCAAGTTATGTAATTATGAGGACCGCATCCCAGGGGTTAATACGCCTAGCATGGGTCATCCTCTTCTACCACTGATCAGCTGGTCACTTGTATCACATGCCCAACAAAGATTATAACATACAACAAGGTAAAGAAAAGAATGTAGCTTACTTGATCCCATAAGAGTAAGCAAAGGTGGTCTTCTCTCCTAATCTATGCACCCTTATGTTGCTACTTGATTTCATTTGAGCTTTGTATTACATATGCTATTTGCCTTACATATTCAGTACATTTTTTGTACTGACGTCCCGTATTGGGGACGCTGCATTTCATGCTGCAGGCTCAGGTACTCCAGCTAGTAGATCTCCTCAGTAGGAGCACTCGAAATTCTGCTACTTTTGGTGACCTCCAAGTTGATTCGGAGCTTTATTAAGTCCTTGTTAAATTCGTTTGGTATTGTATCGTAGTTAAGGGTAAGGCGGAGTCTGTCCCGACCTACTCTAGTCTTCTATCTTTTAGTGGCTTTATAGACGTATGTACATGGTTCAGTTGTGTCTTAAGGAGTTGTGGCCTAAACAGCCAAGTCTTGTATATAACTTTTGGACCTACTTACGTTGGTTTGTATCGCTGCATCCAAAGTTAACTTGTCTCAATTGTTATAGTATATGCTCAGTAAGAACAGGTTGCAGGTTGGTTCTCTCGGGCCTTTAGGGTATCGGGTGCGTGTCCGTGTTAATGGGTTTTGAGTCGTGACAAAAGTGGTATCAGAGCAGGTCATCCTAGGGAGTCTACAAAGCCGTGTCTGTGTAGAGTCTTGCTTATGGATGTGTTGTGCACCACATTTATAAACAGGAGGCTACGGGACATATAGGAGTTGTCTCATTTCTTTCATTTCTTAGATCGTGCGATAGAACCAGTGTTGTAGGTGAATCATATCTAATTCCTCAATTGTTTTATTATAGCAAAGATGCCGATTACGAGAAGGAGTAAAAGTACTGGTAAACGAGTAGATGTGGCTGCCCAAGAAGGGACCAGCCAACCACCACCAAGTCAAGCTGTTCAAAGTGGGGCTCAAGATGAGTCTCTATCGCAGACTTCCTCGACGCCTCCATCTCCTGAAGAACTAAGAAGGGAAGATGAACCTCAGGAAACCCCTATTAATGCTACCGAGCAAGATTTGAGGAATGCAGTCCAATTATTGACTCGTATAGTTGCTGGTCATGGCCAAAGGCAAGAAGGTCCAGTTGCAGGTACTAGTGGTGTAGTTAGATCAGCTGGAACACGGATACGTGATTTTCTTAACTTGGACCCTCCATCATTTATCGGGTCAGATCCTAATGAAGATCCCCAAGACTTTATAGATCAAATCCAACGCACTTTGGATATTATGCATGTAAGTGGTAAATAAGCACTTGAGCTAGCTACATACAGATTAAAGGGTGTGGCTATATTGTGGTATGAAGCTTGGAAGCAATCTAGGGGAACAAATGCACCTTCAGTTATATGGAAAGAGTTCAAAAAGGCATTCCTTGATCATTATCTGCCATTGGAGATCCGAGAGGCCCGTGCGGATCAGTTCTTAAATCTCCACCAACGAAATATGAGTGTGAGGGAGTATAGTCTCAAATTTAATTCCTTGGCCAGGTATGCTCCTAATGTAGTAGCTACTATGGAGGATAGAGTTCATCGTTTTGTGGACAGGTTAGATTCATATCTGGTTAGAGACTGTACAATTGCTTCATTAAATAAAGATATGGATATAGCAAGGATGTTGGCTTTTGCACAAAAATTGGAGGATCAAAGGCAAAGAAGAAGAACACAAGAGTTGGAAACAGGGCATTCTAAGAGGGCCAGATCAATGGGGCAGTTTACACCATCCCAAGGTGAGTTTAGGCCTCGGTTCTCTAACAGACCACCTAGGCCATCAGCTTTCTACTCTACAGCTAGTGCTCCACCACGGTTCCAAGGGTTTAGAGGCAATCAGTTTGGGCAAAGAAGTGAAAGCCAAGGCAGTCATCAAGAGCAAGGAAGTACGAGCCAATCAAGGCCTCCACGACAGCCTTGTAAACAGTGTGGGAGGAATCATCTAGGTGCATGCAGGTTTGGGACAGATGTTTGTTTTTGGTGTGGCATACCAGGGCATATGATGAGAAACTGTCCTCATAGGGGAGTGGGTGGCGTTGTTCAACCAACTAGATCAGTTGTTGCGTCGACCTCATCAACCCTTTCTTTAGGTAGGGGACTACATATGCCTACAGGTCGTGGTAGAGGAGCTAGGGGAGCAGCTAGTTCCAGTGGAGGTCAGAATCGCACATATGCACTAGGGGATCGACAAAATTTAGAAGCCTCACCGGATGTGGTTACAGGTACATTGTCCATCTTTTCACATATTGTATATGCATTAATCGATCCGGGGTCTACACTATCATATGTTACACCATTGGTTACTGGAAAGTTAAAAAGAACACCAGAATTATTACCGAAGCCATTTGAAGTGTCTACACCGATTGGTGAATCCATTATAGCTAGGAGAGTTTATCGTAATTGCATTGTAACTATTTGTGATCGCGATACATTGGCTGACCTTGTTAAGCTTAGACATGGTAGATTTTGATGTTATAATGGGTATGGATTGGTTAGCTTCTTGTTATGCCACGGTAGATTGCCGAACTAAGATAGTGCATTTCCAGTTTCCAAAAGAGGCAGTCCTCGAATGGAAAGGTAATATTGGGATGCCAAGAGGTAAATTTATTTCTTATCTTAAGGCAAAGAAGATGATTTCCAAAGGATACATATGCCATCTGGTTAGAGTGAAAAATGTAGATGCAGAGCCACCAACCCTTCAATCTATTTCGGTGGTAAATGAATTTCTAGATGTGTTTCCTGAAGATCTTCCAGGTTTGCCTCCAGAACGAGAAGTAGAGTTCGGTATTGATGTGCTTTCAGATACTCAACCTATCTCAATTCCTCCGTATAGGATGGCTCCGGCAGAATTACGGGAGATGAAGGAGCAGTTAAAAGACTTGTTACAAAAAGGATTCATAAGGCCCAGTGTGTCCCCATGGGGAGCACCAGTTTTATTTGTACGCAAAAAAGATGGCTCATTAAGAATGTGTATTGACTACCGGCAGTTGAATAAGGTAACAATTAAGAACATATATCCCCTCCCTAGAATTGATGATCTGTTTGATCAATTACAAGGTGCTAAGTGTTTTTCAAAGATCAACCTGAGGTCAGGTTATCACCAAGTGAGGGTCAAGGACAAAGATATACCCAAGAGAGCTTTCCGAACACGGTATGGTCATTTTGAGTTCTTAGTCATGTCATTCGGGCTAACAAATGCACCAACAGCTTTTATGGATTTGATGAATAGGGTGTTCAAGCCATTCTTAGATGTGTTTGTGATAGTGTTCATAGATGACATTTTGGTGTATTCAAGATCGGAAGAGGATCATGCTAATCACTTGCGACATGTTTTACAAATTCTCCGTGATCGTAAATTGTATGCAAAGTTCTCTAAATGTGAGTTCTGGTTGAAATATGTGGCATTCCTAGGTCATATCGTATCCGAGGAAGGAATACGGGTTGATAACCAAAAAATAGAAGCCGTGAAAAGATGGCCAAGACCTACAACGCCTACGGAGATCCGTAGTTTTCTTGGGTTGGCAGGTTATTACAGAAGGTTTGTTGAAGGATTCTCTTCCATGGCTGCACCCTTAACAAAGCTAACACACAAAGGAACCAAGTTTCAGTGGAGCGATGAGTGTGAGAGAAGCTTCCAAGAGCTGAAGAGTAAATTAACTTCTACACCTGTGTTGGTACTTCCAGAAGGTACAGAAGGCTATGTAGTGTACTGTGATGCTTCGGGAGTGGGCTTAGGTTGTGTATTGATGCAGAATGATAAAGTTATAGCTTATGGCTCAAGGCAGCTGCAGCCACATGAGAAAAATTATCCAACCCATGATCTAGAGCTAGCAGCAGTTGTGTTTGCTTTGAAGATATGGCGCCACTACTTGTATGGAGTTCATGTTGACATATACACTGATCACAAAAGCTTGCAATATGTTTTTAAGCAAAAAGACTTAAATCTGAGGCAGCGAAGGTGGCTGGAGCTATTAAAAGATTATGACATTGACATCTTATATCATCCCGGTAAAGCTAATGTAGTAGCTGATGCTTTAAGCCGTAAAATAATGGCAAGCACTTATGGTAAGTCTGTGGAAAGACAAGGAATGACTAAAGATCTGTCCCAACTAGCTAACTTGGGTGTTCGCCTTCTTGAATCTCAAGACGAAGGGGTTATTGTGCAAAATGCGGCAGAATCCTCATTAATAGTAGAAGTGAAAGAGAAGCAGTACACTGATCCAGTTCTTTTACAACTTAAAGAGAATGTACTACATGGTATGACAAAGGCATTTGAGCTTAAGCAAGATGGAGTACTTCGATGTCAAAATAGATTGTGTGTACCTAATGTAGATGAACTAAGAAAGAGGATCATGATGGAAGCACATAATTCAAGATACTCTATTCATCCGGGGTCAACTAAAATGTATCATGACTTGAAAGAAATGTATTGGTGGGGGAACATGAAGAAGAACATTGCAGAATTCGTGGCTCAGTGTCCAAACTGTCAACAGGTAAAAGTAGAACACCAAAAGCCCGGAGGTTACATGCAGCGTATAGAACTTCTAATTTGGAAATGGGACATGATCAACATGGATTTTGTTACTGGTTTGCCTCGCTCACTCCGGAAATTTGACTCCATATGGGTAATAGTTGATAGACTTACCAAAGCAGCACACTTCTTGCCGGTGAAGACTACCTATACAGCTGAAGAGTATGCGAGGTTGTACATTAAAGAGATAGTTCGACTACATGGAGTGCCAATCTCTATAATATCTGATAGAGGAGCTCAATTCACAGCAAATTTTTGGAAGTCATTTCAAAAGAGTTTGGGAACACAAGTGAATTTAAGTACAGCCTTTCATCCTCAAATGGATGGTCAGGCAGAACGTACAATTCAGACACTTGAGGATATGCTGCGAGCTTGTATATTAGATTTCAAGGGTAGCTGGGATGATCACCTACCACTTATTGAATTTGCTTATAACAATAGCTATCATTCGAGCATTAAAATGGCACCTTATGAAGCTTTATATGGTCGAAAGTGTAGATCACCAATTGGTTGGTTCGAAATAGGTGAAACTGCGTTATTTGGGCCAGATCTTGTTCATCAAGCTATGGAAAAAGTCAAAGTGATACAGCAGCGGCTAGAAACAGCTCAAAGTCGACATAAATCATATGCAGATATTAGAAGGAGAGGACTAGAATTTTCTATAGGGGATTGGGTGTTCTTGAAGGTGTCTCCGATGAAAGGGGTAATGAGGTTTGGTAAAAAAGGAAAGCTGAGTCCACGCTATATAGGGCCATATAAGATTATCCGAAAATTTGGCCAAGTAGCCTATGTGTTAGAGCTACCACAAGAGCTTTCATCAGTTCATCCGATGTTCCATGTCTCAATGCTACGGAAATGCGTAGGTGACCCATTTCGTATTACTCCTACTGAAGACGTACAGGTTACAGGATATCTCACTTATGAAGAAGTACCCATTGCTATTCTGGATCGACAAGTTAGGAAGTTAAGAAATAAAGAAGTAGCTTCTGTAAAAATTCTATGGAGAAACCAACAAGTAGAAGAAGTTACATGGGAAGCAGAAGAAGCAATGAAATTGAAGTATCCTCACCTCTTTCACACGGGTGGGAATGATCAAAATGTTAGTGGAGGCATTGACAAGTATAAGTCTATATGTTCAATATGATTAATAGTAGTACTAACTTAGGCTTGAACTTGATTAGGCCGGACAACCATGCTAACATTTGAGGACGAATGTTCCAAGGGGGGAAGAATATAACGGCCTGTATTTTTGTATGTGGTAGTTCTATTCATGTTATAGTTGACATAGACTTATAGTGTAGGTGAGGGATCATGTTTCTTATGTGATTAGTGTTGGTTTAAACTAGCTTGGAAGGTGATGTAATGCCTTGCACGTTTTAGCATATGTATTGCAAGTTAACTCCGATGGAAAGTATTTAAGTAATTATAGTAAGATGGTAATTGAGCTAGCAGCTGCATCACCTATTTGAGCTATATTATAGTTAAAGGGCCCAAGTTTGATTGACCAGATTTAGTCTTATATTTAGGGGCTCATTTGAAGCCCAAACCTATTAAAGAAAATTGTGAATGAAAGAAAGCCCAGCAGCCAAATCTGCCAATTGGCCCATTATGGATAAAGCCCAAGTGAAACTAGGTAAGTGCATCACCTCCTAAGATTTGTTTTACCATGTTATTGGGCCAAGTGTGTACCACCTACTTGCTAATATCTGTCCCAAGTTGAATAAAAGAACAAAGGGAAAATGGACAGCCAAGGTCCAATAATATTAAGTCCAAAAAGGCCCAATTTAAAGGGACAAGCAGGTGGGGCACCTACTTGACATTATATGGCCCAAAATTGGTCAAGAGTGTCGGCCATAACACCTCTTTTTTCAAAGGATAAGGATCAAGTCTTATTCTCCATTTTGAACTTGCAAAAGTTTCAGATTTCCTAAGTTCTTTCTTGGTCTCTCTTGGCTTCAATTAGCAGCCCTAAGACACCTTAGAGTTCTTGAGTGCTGTCTAATTTTTCAAGTAAGAGTTTGAAGGAGAGTTTGAATTCTTGAAGTACAAGTGTAGAGGATAAATTTTCAGAATTAATGTAAGACTTCAACCCATTTGTTTTCCTCTCTTTGATAATGTTTGGAGTGGAGAATTTTGTATATGTTTATCAAGAATTCATGGATTGTGATAAATCTTTGAGTCAATATTCTCCTATTATGCTGAAAGATTTGAGATTGATAGTGGCTGCCTTATGAATATTGTTGTTGAGGGCTGTTTGGTTAGCTTGGGAGATGATGTATGAAGTTGTATTAATGTGTAGAGGAAGGGTGTGGTGGTTCACCATTTATGTAAGGGTTGTTTGGGCCTGATTTCCATCAAATATTTTAGCTACTGATTTGGAGGACCTTATTGTGATTAGCTGCTGATGTTAGCTTAATCATGACTTATGTTGTAGATTAGCACCCAATAAGGAAGGCTGAATCGTGATAGTGGTATTGGTCAGAAAAATAAGGTATGTAGGCTATTCGATT
>JABWTJ010001137.1:0-119363 GCA_016801875.1 Solanum sitiens
ACTATAAGTATATGTCAAGTATAACATGAATAGAACTACCACATACAAAAATACAGGCCGTTACAGTTATGGACATGAACAACTTGACTCGAGGGTCTACACATTAATATGGAACTCGTAAATACAACTCTTCTCATTCTCTTACTTACTTCCTAAAAAAATATTTAAAATCAACTGTTGATCTCAAGGATTCACAATTAGACTCAAAGGCTTTCTTGAACTATACTCTTAACTCTCTCTTGAATGTGAATTATGAATTCAAGAGTTAAGGTTCATGATATAAACAATCTCATGATAATGAAATAGACTCATGAATACTTTGTCATCACTCTTATACTCACTTGCTCCAGCTTGGAAACAAATTAGAAATTGTAGAAGATTCCTCAAAATGATTCAAATGGACTTTCCCAATATGTTTGAAGGACTTCTTAAGACTTAACTCTTAGCTCTACCTTGAATGTGAATTATGAATTCAAGGTTATGATTTGTGGTAGAAAATATATCTTGATGTTTAAGAGTATTTTTAGATTTTTAAGCATGAGAAACGGTTGAAAAGCACCGTCTGGGGAGCAAGTCCGCAACGCGGAGATGATTGAAAATGTTTGCTCGAAATAATTTTTGAAACAGTGGAGTTCGTGTCGCGGAGATAAAATTTACACACTGAAGGAATAGGTCCGCGACGTGGACCTTCTACATGTTCTTCGCCCGACTTTTTCTTCCTTCTTTTCTAACCCCAATTCGTTTAAATTCGATTCTTTTGCTAAATCTCTCTTTAGATTTAGATACCCAATACATGGACTCAAGGATCTAACCAAACACAACTAAAGAATCGACTCAATTTCCTCAAGAAACTTATCAACTCATCCCAATTCAAGAATGAAAGCAAGTTCATCAATATATAACAAGAACATCAATGCTTCAACTTTTAGAACGAATTTAAAGCTGAAATTTAACGTGATGGACGCGTGGTGAACAAACCCAATACTATGGAACACAACTTGAAGGAAAACCTTTGAAGAAGAACCATAGACTTAGCGTTTCTTGATTTTCCTAGAGTGTAGAATCTTTGGCGTGAATGAGAGAGTTTGATTTTGTGAAAACTTATTTTATATACCTTTTGGGCAATTTAGATGACTTTCTAAATGGTTTTAAGACTAAATTACCCCTAACGAATTAATTAAAACGAGCTGGGAGTCGGAATCATTTTTGACCGGGTAGTGAAGTCCGTATTGGCTCCGCGTCGCAGAGACATGGCGGAGTTGCTGCCAGTTTTGCGCGTCATTAGTAAATCACACATAAATTTTTACTCAGAGATCGGAATTGATTAAACTTGGTGGCGTTGGATAGAACTCGAAGGGCTTTAATTTAATATCTTATGGATATCCTAACACATTTTGTACTAAAAGTTAAGGATAGTTGAAGTTGACCCAAAACTTAAGAATGATTTGAATGTTTTTCTCTTTGGTTTCTCTCGGAACTTAAGGTGATACATCTAGTGACCTTAAACTCAAGAATTTTAAGTTCCTTACAAAAATTCGCTCACTACGTAGGAGAGTTCAAGTCTTAGTTCGAAATACTTTCTAGGTTGTTAAAACTTCAGTAGTGCCTAAGGGTCATTTCATTTCGTACCTTAAGGAAAGGAAATTAGTTTCTAAGGGGTGTGTCTATAACATAGTCTGAGTTAATGACTCTAGTGTTGATATACCTTCTATTCAATCAGCTTCAGTTGTAAAAGAGTTTTCAGAAGTCTTTCCAGATGATCTAGCCACAGTCCTTCGTGAGAGAGAGAGAGATTTTGTTATAGATATTCTTCCAGATACTCGTCCTATATATATTTCTCCATATTGAATGGCACCGTGAGAGTTAAAAGATCTTAAGGAGCATTTGAAAGACCTCCTAGAGAAAGCTTTTTTCGACCAAGTGTCTCACCTTGGGCGCTCCTGTAACACTCTGAAAAGCTGAGACCTAATCTATAGACTAACATGAGTGTATAAGGGTTTAGATACTGTTATAGGACCTAAAATAATGTTTATAAGTAATCTGAGAAGCTTTAGAGCCAAGACGTCAAGGAACGTCCATGACGTCCGAAACTAGCTTAATTGAACTAGTTAACGTCGCTAATTTTGGTGAAGCTTTCGGAGGGTCAAATGAATTTTAAAACTTGTAAAAAGACTTTGGATAGATATATTGTAGTATATAGGGTCTAAATGTCCAATAAAATCACCCCGAGAACCACCGGAAGGGTCCTTGGGGAGGACCGAACTTGGGCGAGCAAGCTACCAAGGCAGCTCCACGCAAGTAGATTTTGGTGGCTGCTGCGCGACGCGCAGTCATCGCGTGGGTATTTGGAGTTGGACTCGCGAAGGGGGGCTGAAACGGACCCTACTTCCTCAACTTAAAATTCAAAAATAAAATGGGGAAATAACCTCGCAACACGCACCTACTTCCCAGATTTGTAAAAATTCGTATTTTAGGTGTTTTGACTTCGAAAAATAAACCCATTTAAGTGAGGGGTGTTTTGGGTAATTTAAGGGGTGATTATATATATTCTAAGGGTCATTTTAAGTTATTTTTCACTCACCCAATCCCAAATTCCCAAAACAAAACCCAAAAACTCTCAGCTCTCTCTACTTTTCCTCTCCGCAATTCCTCCATTGAATAAGGAAGAAATGATGAAGAAGAAGGCCTATTTCTCTAGGATTTCACTTAAATTTCATGGATTAATATTTCTTATGGTATCGGTTCTTCACTCTTGAGATTCCTTTCCCCAAGAGGTTCTTTCAAAGTATATTTCTAGCTTATCCAATTCGATGGGGTTTTCCAATTCTAATGGATTTTCTTCTAAACTTCAAATTTATGATAAATTGTGATTTACTATGACTAATTGAGTATAGATTGTTTATTAATTGAAGTTAATTGATGTAATTTCATGTTGATCATGTTCCCTTCCCCAAATTCTCCAAATTCCCAAATATTGGATCTTGGTTATAATTTGATTGGAATTGAATTATGAATTGATTATTAGACTTGTATTATCTATTCTAATTAATGTATGGATCGACTAGGGTGATGTATTTGTGGGATTGGATCTAATTCTTTATGAACTCATGATGAACCCTCATTCCCCTAACCCTAGGTTACTAATTGATGTTAATTGGGATAGTGATGATGCAATTGACCTAACTCTTGAATTAATTACTATTGATTGATGGTAATACACCTATTATTGGATGTAATTGGTTGGTTGATGGTAATACCATGATGATGGATTTTGAAGGAAATTTGGTGAGTCTTCATGATCCTAACATTTACTTCAATTATGATGACTTGTGATTGATGATGTAGTGCAGTTGAAGCATGTTCTGTTAATAACCTTGGTAGGTGTTGGTATGATGTTGAATTAAAATGTCTTGACTATTTTATTGTGAGATTATGCTTAAGATGAAATGATATAAGGATGGTTATGAATTATCTATGTACCTTATTATGATATGATGATCTTAATGGACTAATCTCACATATGAGGGTTGTATTGAAAGGACATACTCATACAATACCAATTGAGCTAAATGGTTATGACTATACAAGGGATTAGACCCTATGACCTAAACTAAGTTATGAATGATAAAGAAAGATATTTCAAAACGGGACCTAGCTTAGCACCGAGTGAACTTGTAGATGAGGGGTGGCGTCTTCCCAAGGAAGGAAGATAGGGTCTACCATAGTATTCACGGGGTGGATATCCTCATAGTCCAAAAAAGGGCATAGAGTGATTTTTCTATGAAAGCCCCCAAGCTCCATAAACTATGTTGCCACCATAGGAAGACTAGCTAGTGGATCCACTTAGAAAGCTACGGTTATGTTTGACTCTACTTTGGCTGGTAGACCATCTTCAATCAATCTAAGGTTTTACAACATCGGATTCCACTCTTAGCTCTTGTGGTCTATGTCGGTTATGGAAAGTAATCTCGAAAGTAAAATGAATTAATGAACTATACACTAACTAGGGTGACTTGAGAGGTTTGACTTAGCCTAGGTAAGGGTATAGGACTCTACCTATGCCTTGCACTAGTTTGTCTTGAGCGAATCCTTAGGAGGTTGTTCTTGTGTTTTTATATTGTATACGCTATGAAGATGTTGACTTTACATGTTTATTATCCTATATGTTGTTAGTTCCATTTATGAATATGTTGTTGGTCTATATTGTTAAATATGATGATGGTTGTTATTGATGCTATGTTATGTTGAGTTAGACATTTTTTGTGATCCTTTGTTTGATTTACTTGATTGATTAAGGTTATGGGGCTTTGCTTGATCATTGCACTTGTAGGCTAAATGGTGGTTTATGAATAAGGGTCTTGCTTATATTATGATGTTATGAACTCTTGTATATGTTGACTTGATTATTACTTGTTGATGTTTGTGTTGTGGCATACATGGGTTTGACTTATGGATTATGTGATTATTGGCTTATATGGATTTTGATTGTGCATAAGGCTTTTCAAAGTACTTTATCATGGTTTCGAATAAATGTCCTCTGTAGCATGATTTCAATTGTTTTATGTACATATATTCATACTTAGTACAAGTGTGTATTAACCCATGATTGATATTTGATGTTTACTACAAATGTAGGATCCGACCGTTGATATTACAGATGTCTTTGAAGACTACTTGGATTCTTATCTTCCAAGTTCGGCAGGTCCTCACTTTCCGAGGACGCTGCCATTATCTACCTATTGGATGTTGTTTAGTCTTAAAGACACTTTGTTAAATCTCTTTCATTTTGGTATAATAATTGTAAAGCCCATATGTGGCTATAATTGTGGATGTAAGGGCTATGCCCAAATTGTCATACTATTATCTAGATGGTTTAATATGAGACAATGTTATAGTCTTCTTATAAAACTATCTTATACTATGCATATACAATAAAAGTAGAAGACTGTAATATTCCTATATGAAGGATCTATGTATAATCGATATGGATATATTATGTGGATGTAGAGGTCCAGTAAACCTCAAGATAGATATAGAAAAGTTTTAAATTTTTCACATTTTTAACCTATGAATGTAATGATGTAAGATAAGAGGCTAGTATTAGTCTTCAAAGAAGATGACGACACCGGTTACGTCTAGGGTGTGCTCCTCGAATGTTACAGCTCTAGTCTATTTTGTGAGAAAGAAGGATGTTCCCTTAGGATGTATATAAATTACCGTCATTTACCATGAAGAACAAGTATCCCCTTCATGGGATTGATGATTTATTAGACCAACTTTAGGTTGCCACCTCTTTTTTAAAAATAGACCTCAGGTATGGCTACCATCACTTAAGAGTGAGGGAATGTGATATTCCAAAGACAGTTTTCGGAATCTGATATGGCCATTATGAGTTTTTGGTCATGTCCTTTGGTTTGACAAATAAACCACTAGCGTACATGGACCTCATGAACAGAGTCTTCAAACCTTATTTAGATATGTTTGTTATTGTCTTCATTGATGACATACTAATCTATTCAAGGAATGACGAAAATCATGCTAGTCATCTTTGAATAGTTCTCCAAACTTTGAAAGATAGAGAGTTGTATGCCAAGTTCTCTAAATGTGAGTTTTGGCTCGAGTCTGTGGCATTCTTGGGCCACATAGTTTGTGTAGATGGAATTAAAGTTGATACTCAAAAAATTGGCGCAGTGCATAATTGGCCTGACCCTCATCCCCAATTGACATCAGGAGTTTCTTTGGATGTGTTGTCTATTATAAAAGTTCGTAGAGGGGTTCTCATCTACTTTATCCCCTTTTACAAAGTTAACTCAGAAGAATGTTAAATTTCAATGGTCTGAATCATGTGAGAAAAACTTTCAAGAATTGAAAAAGAGGTTTACCACTACCGAGTTTTGACCTTACAAGAAGGTACTCAAGGTTTTGTTGTGTATTGTGATGCAACTACAGTCGACTTTGGTTGTGTGTTAATGTAGAAAGACAAAGTTATAGCTTCTGTCTCCATACAGTTGAAGAAGAATTACCCAGCCCATGTCTTAGTGTTACCTGATATAGTATACGCTTTGAAGATCTTGCATCACTATATTTATGTTGTGCATGTGGATTTGTTCACCGATCACAAGAGCCTACAATATGTGTTCACTGAGAAAGAACTTTACCTAAGGCAAGGAAGGTGGTTAGAGTTGCTCAAGGATTATTACATGAGTATTCTTTACTAACCAGGTAAGGCTAATGTTGTTGTTGATGCCTTAAGCAATTTTTCTATGGGTAGTATCACCCATGTTGAGAAAGAAAAGAGAGAGCTAGCAAAAGATGTGCATAGATTTGCATGCCTGAGAGTCAGTCTAATGGATTCTACGGTAGAAGCAATAATGGTGATGAATGGGGCTGAGTCATCATTTGTGTCAGAAATAGAAGGCAAGCAAGACCAAGATCCCATTTTGCTTAAATTGAAGGCAAATGTTCATAAGCATAAAATATTAGATTTTGAACAAGGAGGAGATGGTGTTTGAGACATCAGGGTAGGTTGTGTGTACAGAAGGTGGATGGAACCCAGGAGAGGATTATGGAGGAAGATCATAGCTCCAGATATTCCATTCATCTGAGTTCCACCAAGATGTACCGTGACTTGAGAGAAGTCTATTGTTGGAGTAGTATGAAAAAAGGCATTGCAATATTTGTTTCTAAGTGCCCAAATTTCCCACAAGTTATAGTAGAGCACCAAAGGCCCGGCGGTTTGGCTCATAATATACATCTTTCGAAATAGAAGTTGGAGATGATTAATATGGACTTCATCACAGGCTTTTCAAGGGTTCGCTTGGGACCAACAATGGTCTTCAAGTGCCAATCCCGCCCAGGGTGTAGGCTCGGGGCGTGACAAAGGCTTGTCAAGGTCTCGCAAGCAGTATGATTCTATTTGGGTAATTATCGACAAAATGATTAAATCAATCCAATTTTGCCAGTAAAGACTACCATTCAACAAGGGATTATGCAAGCTTTTATATTCGGGAGGTGGTGAGACTTCATGGAGTTCCGGTCTCCATCATTTAAAATAGAATTGCAAAATTTTGTTACACATGAGTTTTGAAAGTCAATCAAGAGAGATTAAAATGGCACAGAGTCGTCAAAGATCCTACACTAATGTTAGAAGAAGGGAGTTAGAGTTTGAAGTAAATTACTGGGTATACTTGAAAGTTTCACCCATGAAGGATGCTATGAGGTTTAATACGAAGGGAAAACTTAGTCCCGGTATGTCGGTCCTTATAGAATTTCCAGGAGGATTGAAAAAGTAGCTTACGAGTTGGAGCTACCACAAGAGTTAGCACCGGTTCATCCGGTATTTCCCGTCTCCTTATTGAATAAGTGCATGGGCGACCCTTCATTGATTATACAACCTGAAAATATTGTGATCAGGGATATCTTATCTTATGAAGAGATTACGGTTCAAATTTTACATCGCCAAGTTCGCAAGTTGAGAATAAAAGAGGTTGTATTAGTCAAAGTTCTATAGAGAAATCGGTTTTTTAGGAAATCCACTTGGAAGTGAAGAGGATATAAAGAATAGGTACCCATATCTCTTCGAATATGGAGAAATTCCAGATCAAAGTAATAATTTTCTTCTTTGTACCCTTTAAATTACGTGTAAGCATATTGTTTGTTGGCATTTGCTTGTGGGGTGTATGGACTTGATGTTACCACCCTTAGCCTAATAAAAGTAATCTCATTCGAGGACGAATGTTTCCAAGAGGGAGATATTGTAACATCTCGTTATTCGAAATAAATAAGAAGAAGCTAAGAACTAGACATAGTCAATTTTTGAAATAATTAAAAATCTGGAAATTTACTTAAGTTACAAAAAGTGAGTTTCTGGTAAACTCCAAACGGCCATAACTCCTAGCTCGAGATGTGTTAGGTGTATATCTATATATGGTTGGAAATCTCCTGGAATGATCTTTTCAACACCGACAAGTTTGCGCGATTCCGAGTTTGTATGAGTGAGTTACTCCCTTTGAAAGTTGGGTTGTTGGAATAAGGAAAGCTAAATGGGAATTTTGAAGGGTAGTTTGGTCTTTTCCTTACCCTTTTATTTTAATTCATTTTTGTTAAGCTGAGTTAGATCAGTTTACACTTTTTTCAGAATATTAGGGTTTTGAGAGAAGCGAAAAGAAGAGGAGAAAAGAGGAGAAAAGAGAAGAAAATCAAGATTCGTCAAGATTGTCGAAGTTTATCTTGTGGATTTCATCGGGGTAATCCCTAAAAGGTATGTGAGATCACATAGCATTTGTTAATTCTCCCACACGCCAATCATGATTTATTTCAACGAATTTAAGTTCTTGAAAGCTTAGAAATGAATTCTTGATGGGTTTGTTGAAGTTTTGTTAGATTCTTGTTTTGTTGACTTCGTTGAGGAGTTGTTTGATCCTAATATGTGATTTTAGATTCTTTTATGAATAGAATCGGATGTATTTGAACATTTAATCGTTCCAAGTGTTTGGAGAAATAAACCTTGAAGTTTAGAGGGTTTAAAGATGAAAAACAATGAAGAAATTTTGTTGGATGATATTTGACATCAGTGGCGCGTAGCGCTGTAGGGTCCAGATTTGGTAATTTTTGTTTCGGGCAGCGGATCTGACATGAGTTGTTCTTCCTCAAAAGTTGTTTTAAGCCAAAATTTAATTATGCCTCCGAGTTGCGGACGTACCTTCGTATTTTGATAATTTGGTCTTTTCTCATGTTTCGCTATTTAAAATCATTCCTAAACATCATGACATCATTTCAATCACAAATTACAATCATTGAATCCATAATTAAATTCAAGGACCAGTTACGACTCAAGTCAAGAGCAGTTAAGATCAAAGTCAAGAGAATTCAAGAGTCAAGTTAAGAAGAGTTCATAAAGTTTTCCAAAAGTCTTTGTAAACGTTTTAACTTTGTTTTAAGACTTAAGTTTTGAGCTCAGTAAAGAGTAAAGTTGAATTTCATTTCTTCAAAATTATATGAGGATTAAATAAAGACAGAAACTGAGATTTCAAAAGATCCTTTGAGCTAGTTTTCAGAAAAGAGTAATTGCTTTCTAAATAAAGCAAGAGCGGAAACTTTGATTTCCAAGATAAACTTCAAGCTATGTTTTTGAGAACTAATCTCGAATCATAGAAAGAAGTATCTTTTAAACATAAAAAGCTAGTACAATAATTTGGGAGTAGTATTGAGCACCATATGGGGACGATCTTGAGTTCAGATAACTCACATCTCCATGAACCATGTAGCCATCATGGGTAGAAAATGGTCATACTTTTTTGATGAATCCTTTTCACATAGACTAGTGGATCCACATAGTAGTTCAGGTCCTGTGCCCTTGGCAAGGTAAAGGATGCGCTGACAGCGTTAGGAAGATCGTTGTATCGTCCCAATAGCTTTTATGTGATGAATATCGGTTAGAGAAACCCCCACAAGAACATTTTGTATTTTTATATACATCAGATATATTTGTATTTTTCATATACAAACAAATTTCATATTGTATCTTTGAATACGTACAAAGTTATTATTGTATTTATATATAGAGAGATTTGAAATAATGTTTTAAATAGTTTTTCTTTATATTCCGCTTGTTTTAAACTGCTTTATATTGAAATGAGATCAGTCATGTTTAGTTCATTTGAGCCAGGTAAGTTCTTCAACTTCTTTCAGATTTTTTTCAAGCCTATGTTATGTTTAACATTCCAACTCGCATACTCGTACTTCAATGTACTGTTACCAGTTGACCTGCATCGTATTATGTTGCAAACACGTAACGAGAATAATCAACATCTAGGACATCGTTAATCGGGTTGAGCACTTAGAGTTAGCTGTTGAGCCTCTTTGCTTTCCGGAGAGCTCATTTTTCATTTTCTTTTTTTTAGTATTAAAATTTTTAGGATAATTGGGGGTCTTGTCCCGAAATCCATCTCAGTTATTAGAGGTTTCATAGATAGTCAGTCAGTAGCGCAATTATATTTACATTTTTATTATCTTATGTATTAGGACTTGAGTTGCCATTTTGACCAGTTAAATGTTAATCTTTGAAACATTCTTAGTATATATATTGAGCAGTTCAGTTTAATTTTTAATCTATTTATCATGAGTAAGTCTTCCGCTGAGTAAGTAAGTCAGACTAAGGGTTCTCTTGGGACCAACAATGGTCTTTGAGTTCCAGTCCCGCCTAGGGTGTAGGCTCTAGGCGAGAGACTCATGTTTGGCTACAATAATTTTTGGATAAAAAAATAAATTTGTGTTAGTTACTTATTTTTTTTAATAAAAAAATATTTGACCTAGGAGCGTAACCGCACAAAGAACATCACTTTTTTACAAAAAATACACACCAAGGATCGCAATTGAACACATGGTGGTATTTAATATTTTATTTTTTTAAAAAAAACTAATAATTAATGAATCAAATTTTATTTAATAATGAGAGAAAAAATTAATGAATAAATGAACTTGTTGCAACATATACACATTGAAACACTTCTTTTTTTAGCTTTTTTTTTAACAAATGTTAGTTAATGTTATACATATATATATATATATATATATATATATATATATATATATATATATATATATATATATATATATATATATATATATATATATATATAACATTAACTAACATTTGTTAAAAAAAACAAAGCCCCCTATGAAAACAAATAAAGACATACTTATTTTAATTTTTTTTATATTGATACAATTTCAGAAATGGTCACTTTAGTAAAATATCTATTTTGTACAAAATGACCACATTGTCCTCTTTAAAAAGAAAATTGTAAACAGAGCCAATTTATCTAACTGTTATTTTACTAACAAAACATAATTGATTTTGTACTTTTGTTTCAATAGCAATTTTATATTTATTGGAGAGAAAAAATAAAAGTATGAAATGATCAGATTTACGTATTTTGAAGAAAAAAAAGATCAGATTTATATTTTTTTGCAAATATGACCAATTTTACATTTTTTTGCAAAAATGACCAGCTTTTTGCAAAATCAGTGTTTTTTTTAAAATAATGACCAGAAACTAAAAAAATCACTTTGATTGTTGATTTTTTTTAGCAAAAAGCAAGGGTTACGTACCACCTTCATAATGATAAAGATAGAATTAACACATACTTTAATAATAGAACACAAATATACAATAACAACAAAACATAATTTAACTAACTCCCATAAAGTTATGTATCAACTTCATAATGATAAAGATAGAATTAACACCTAGTTTAATAATAATACAGAAATATACGATAACAACAAAACATAATCATATTAAGTATATAACATACTTAACTAATTCAAATAAACTAAACATAATAATTTAATAAAAAATATAAACATGTTTCATAATTTTTGAAGTTATATTGCAAGATGTAGGAAAAGAGATATACCTAAAGAGATGATGACAAAACAATGATGGAAGCAAAGCTTAATTGAACTCCCAAAGACCACAAAAGGTGAAATATATTATTTATTTTTCTTAGAAGAAGACTTTTTTTCTCTATTTTTATGATTTTCCTTCTTAATTTTTGTGTCCCATTTGAAATGAAAGAAGAATGAGTCTAAATAAGTAGTGAATATTAACTCTCATTCTTCTTGAAAGTATAAGAGTAAATGCATGCGTTGGACTCTTTATCTTCCTAAGGTGCCACCTAAGATGATCAATAGAATTTTCTCTTTTTATTTTTCAAAAATAAGGTTAATTAAAAAACTACATTTCCCTTTTAGATGACCCATTTCTTTTATTCATTAAGGGGTTGTTTGGTTAGTGTATAAGAGTACCTTTTATTCATGAATAAAAATTGGTATTAGTTTTACCATGTTTGGTATAAGTTTTTTATTAAGTTGAAAAGTCAACCTAACTTGTACAATGTTTGGTAGGTAAAGTCTAAATGTTGTATAAAAGTTATTAATGTATTAATTTTATATGGTGTTTGGTTGTGCTTTTTGTAATCTTACATAATTAATACTAGCATAACTTATGAGGAAATTTATGTATAAGTTATGCGGGGTAGAAGGTGGAATAAGTTATGCGGGTATTAGTTATACATGTATTAAAATAATATATTACACATTTATCCCTATTAATTTATTTTTAAATCAATTTTTATTGAAAACTTTAACCCTTTTTTTTCCTCCGTTGAGAACTTTACCTAACTACTTATTTTTTTTAATAAAATCTTAATACACGAACATCTTTTTTCTAAGCCGCAAAGCTCGTGCAAAATTAATCGCCGCTAATGTTGCAATTTAGCCTTTTTTACCGTCTATCCATAGCTAATTTGTATCAAATCAAGAGCAAAATATTTATTTTTGTAAGAAAATTTTATATTTTATTTTTGTTTCTTCTTTACTAAACAACATTTTTTTTATTTTGTTTTCATTTGAATTCAAATGCAAATATTATATTAATATTATAAGTTGAATTGTATATATTTTGTCTGCGCATATGTTACGTATATATTATTATTATTAAATATATTCTACATATTTAATTAACATGTATTATTTAGAACATAAATTTATATGTAATTCATATATTTGGTATATTAAAAATATATAAACAATATATATAATATATTGATAAAATATTTTACCTAATTAAATATGATATCATAATATATTTGAAATATATTAATAATCTTTTATTTTAAGTTATAAACATTAAAAAGAATAACAAAAAGAAAAAAAAATAAAAGTTCAGTATAGAAGGGAGAATTTTTTTTTCTTTACTTTTTATTCAAAATGAGGTAAAATTATACTTTTTGTTTATTTATTTGTAAATAATATATATTAATTTACAACAAATAATATTCAGTATTTAATAATTTATGTATTATAATATCTATATAACTAAATAATATCTATATAACTAAACTCTTCATAACTAATACCTGCATAACTAAATCCTACATAACTAAATCCTACATAACTAATACCTGCATAACTAAACCCTGCATAACTAATACCTGCATAACTAAAACCTGCATAACTAATACCTGCATAACTAAACCCTGCATAACTAATACCTGCATAACTCTAACCAGTAACCAAACGACCCCTAAGTGAATAATAGCTAAATCAGTTATCTGAAAATATCCAATAGACCTAAAATGCCCTTTTAGATGACCTATTTCTTTTAGGAAAAGTTTCAAGCATATATACTATTTAAGACCTTAATTTACCTAATATTATTTTAGTCTTTTTATTTACAACATTAACATTTTAATTACAAATATGATATTTTATTATAATTTTAAAATCTACACGATTTTATGTCCTATTATTTTATTCGTTAGTGGACTAAGATTTTGGGAGTTGTATTTTATATTTTATTTTAATTAATATTCAAAATTTCAATCACAATTATTTTTGGATACGTTTTATTTAATAAATATCTTACTTTCTCTTTCTTATTAACCTAATGGAAGAAATACCATTGATGCACCGGTAAACTCATTGCCGTACACTTTTTTTCCATCTTTTCCAATAAAAAGTTTTGAAACTCCTTCTTGAAAATATTTCTTTTTGTTTCTTTTCAAAATCATCTATTACAACACAATTTTTTCTTCTTGAATAATCGATGCGTAAGAAATTTGATTTTGATAATGCCCCTGCCTTGTTTGATGATATAGGCTTATATAGATTTCAAGAGCCCGATTGTTTGTTCAAAATCAAAAATTAGAACTGTTAATTTGAAGAAGATCTGCATTGTTATAGTGAATATTATTTGTATAATGTGGTCCATAAATTATAAAAAAAAATAGTAAATACATTTTTTTGTGTACACTTTGGTGGTCGATTTGGTACATGTATTGATGATACAATATTTTAAATAGTGATACGTATTAAGGAATATATTTTGGTATATGATATGGTATAATAATTGGTGACTTGTTGGTTCTTAACCGTAATATGCTATTGTGTATATATTTGATGGATGGTATAGTTAAAATATTGGTAATTTGTTTATTTCAATTTGATGGATGGTGGTCAATTTGGTATAATTATTGATTATATGTTATTTTAAATAGTGATATGCATTAAGAAATATACTTTGGAAGCTTATGCGGTACAATAATTGGTGATTTATTGCCTATTAACTGTAATATGTTTTAGTGTATAGATTTTGATAGATGGTATAATTAAAATATTCGTAATTTATTGATTTCAATTTGATGTACGGTGTGACTTTTTTCTGGCGATATACCAATTTAGTACAATAAAAGAAATTGGTTTATAATTGATAATAAGGTTGATTTAAGTTATATGTTCTAACCCTGCATTACATAACCCCATAAGCTAATCAAGTATATACTATCTTTTTAAAATCATCAAATAATTTACATGGTGTAAAATGTGGTATAATCCTTATGTCAAGTTTAAATTTTAATAACTATAACAACTAAAAATAATTGGTGGATTTGTTGGTTAAAAAATAATGATAATTTTATAACAGACCGTCTTACGCATATGATTGTTCTATTCTTGTGATACTGCTGGCCTTATAGTATAGGTGAGGGACCATGTTCCTTGTATGATTAGTGTTTGTTTAAACTATCCGGAAAGTGATGTAATGCACGTTTCAATGTGTTTACTGTAAGTTGACTCCGCCGGATGTATTTAAACTAGAGATAGTAAGGTGATAATTGAGCTTAAATTGGAAAGTTAAGTTCTAAGTTGAAGCAAAAGGATGTAATATTCATAAAATGGAATAAAATAATTGAGATGCTTGCTTGGCATTATTAAACTTTCAGTTGCATAACCTACTTGAGCTATATGGATATTGTTAAAGGGCCCAATTTTGATGGACCAGATTTAGAATTATATTAATGGGCTCACTTGAAGCCCAAACCTATTAAAATAAAATAAAAATGAAAGAAAGACCAGCAGCCAAATCTGCAAAGGCCTAATATAGATAAAGCTCAAGTGAAAGCAACTAGGTGCATCACCTAGTTTGACCTTTTGAGCTGCTTGATGTGCATAAGCAGGTGCATCAACTACTTGACCAATTAGTGACTGAAAATGGACCCCAAAAAAAGGAGGTTCTAGAGAATATTTTTGTGGTCAATAAAGCTCCATATATATCCAATATGAGCAGATACTCTTCACCCATTTTAACACACAATATTGAGAATTATCTCTAGGTCTCTCTCTATTTTCTCTTCAAGATTAAAACTAAAATTTTTAGTTGTTGTAGGGTTCTTCAAGAAACCCTCATATTTGCAAGCCAAGGTAAGTGAAAACACTTAGATTTTACTTAATTCTCCCATGGATGATTAGAAAAACATGTTATTAATGCTCAAGTATAAATACAAAATCAAAAAATTTCAAGAAGCTAATGCTCACTTCCTTAGTTATTAAAAGACCTTTTTCTTCTTCTTTGGTTTAAGTGTGAAGGGAAGCTGATGTTCTAGAAGAATTCAAGTTATAAGGAGAAGTTGCAGAAATTGAGGTAAGGTGACTGCCCTATTCATTTTGTCTTCCTTGTGTATGAGTTTGAGAGAGGAATTGTGGGTGTGTTGTAATGAAGAACTCAATGGGGTTGTGAATTCAATAATTGGTTGTATGATAAAGAATATTAGGGGCTGTTCTATGTGTATTATTGTTGGTGCTGCTTGGTTGATCTTGGGGAAAGGATATATATTTTATGTGTTGGACATAGAATGTGGGTGTGGTGATACACATTATGATAAGGGGTGGATGGGTTCATTATTTGTCCAAGTTAGCTACTATTTTACGAGGCTCACAGTGTGATAGCTGCTAATTTTAGTTTACCATGACTTAAATTGTAGATTAAAACTAAAAAGGGGAGGTTGAATCATGATAGTTATATCGGTCAGAGGATAAGGTATGTAAGGCTATTCGATTCTATATCCCTTTGGCATGAAATCTGAAACTTGCGATTAATACTAATAAAGTGAATATCATAAGTTCTATTCCTAGAAACCAAAACATAGTGGCAACGTACTATCTCCAAATAGCTAACAATATTTACCCTTCTCCGTAGTGCATAGAACTACTTTATTATTTGTTCACTATTTTATACTTGTGTTGGTATAGAAATGGTATTTGCAAAAGAAAGTCTGCTAAATCCTCCTCTTTGTTGTTTGAAGTCAATTGTGTCATTAAGCTCTTAAAGTAATGTGTTGATGTTACATAGCTCCTTATGTAATTGTTATTGCCTCGAAGTATTATTTTCATATCTTCTATTACTGCTCTGTACTTCCATATCTCTAAAATGTTTATGACCACCAAAATAACATCTAAAAAGAGTTACGATTATCCGAAGAACAATCCCAAATGAGTTATGAACTGATAAACAATAATCTCAAAGATTAAAGAATCTAAGTGAAGAAATCTATATAATTACGGGTGGCAGCCTAGGGGTGAAGGCCTAGCATGGGTCGATCCCTACTGGTACATAAGGGTGGCAGCTCAGGGGCGAAAGCCTAGCATGGGCCGATCCCTATCGGTATAGAAGGGTGGCAGCTCAGGGGCGAAAGCCTAGCATGGGTCTATCCCAAATTCTGTAATTATGAGAACCGCATCCAGGGGTTAATATGCCTAGCATGGGTCATCCTCTTCTACCAATGATCAGCTGGTCACTTTTATCATATGTCCTACAAAGATTATAACGTAGAGAGAAGTAAAGAAAATAATGTAACTTACATGATCTCACAAGAGTAAGCAAAGGTGGTGTTCTATCCCGATCTATGCACTCATATGTTGATACTTGATTTTCATTTGAGCCATCGTATTACATATGCTATATTTCCTTACATATTTCCTACATTTTTTCGTACAGACATCCTTCGGTGGGGACACTGCATTTCATGATGCAGGCACATGTACTCTAGCTAGTAGACCTCCTCAGTAGGAGCATACGACACTCAGATACTTTTTTCTGTCCCGACCTACTCCACGTCATCTATCTTTTTAGAGGCTTTGTAGACGTATGTACATGGTTTTGTTGTGTCTTAAGGAGTTGTGGCCTCAACGGCCAAGTCTTGTATATAACTTTTTGGATCTACTTATGTTGTCTTTTTATCACTGTGTCCTTTGTGAACTTGCCACAAATGTTATAGTTATATGTATAGTAAGAACAAATTTCAGGTTAGTTCTCTCGGGCTCTTAGGGTATTGGGTGCCTGTCCGCCTAAATGGGATTGGAGGCGTGACAAAAGTGGTATCAGAGCAGGTCATCCTAGGGAGACTAAAAAGCCGTGTCTTTGTAGAGACTTGCTTATGGATGTGTCGTGCACCACATCTATAAACATGAGGCTACATGACATGTAGGAGTTGTCTCATTTCTTTCATTTCTTAGATCGTGCGATAGAACTAATGTTGTAGGTGAATCATACCTAATTTTCAAATTATTTTATTATAGCAAAGATGTCAGTTACGAGAAGGAGTAAAAGTACTGGTAGGTGAGTAGATGTGACTGCCCAAGAAGGGACTAACCAACCACCACCAAGTCAAGCTGTTCAAAGTGGGGCTCAAGATGACTATCTATCACAGACTTCCCCGACGCCTCCAACTCCTGAATAACTAAGGATGGAAGATGAACCTCAGGAACCCCCTATTACTGCTAATGAGCAGATTTGAGGAATGTAGCTGGACCACGGATACATGATTTTCTTAACTTGGACCCTCCATCATTCACCGGGTCAGATACTAATGAAGATCCGCAGACTTTATAGATTAGATCAAACACACTTTAAATATTATGCATAAAAATTGGTAAAAACGCACTTGAGCTAGCAGCATATAGATTAAAGGGTGTGTCTATATTGTGGTATGAAGCTTGGCAGCAATTTAGGGGAACGGATGCACCTTCAGCTACGTGGAAAGAGTTCAAAAAGGCATTCTTTGACCATTATCTTCCATTGGAGATCCGAGAGGCCTGTGCGGATCAGTTCTTAAATCTCCAGTAAGGAGGTATGAGCGTGAGAGAGTACAGTCTCAAATTCAATTCCTTGGCCAGATATGATCCTAATGAAGTAGCTACCATGGAGGATAGATTTCATCGATATGTGGATAGATCAGACCCATATTAGTTAGAGACGGTACCATTGATTCACTGAATAAAGATATGGATATAGCAAGGACGCAAGCCATTGCGCAAAAGTTGGAGGATCAAAGGCAAAGAAGAAGGACACAAGAGTCGGAAACAGGGCATTCTAACAAGGCCAAATCCATGGGGCAATTTACACCATCCCAAGGTGAGTTTAGGCTTCGGTTCTCTAACAGACATACTAGGTCATCATCTTTCTACTCTAAATCTAGTGCTCCACCACAGTTTCAAGGGTTGAGGGGCAATCCGTTTGGGAAAATAAGTGAAAGATAAGGCTCACAAGTAATGGGTCATCAAGAGCAGGGAAGTACGAGCCAATCAAGGCCTCCTCGATAGCCTTGTTAACAGTGTGGGAGCAATCATCTAGGTGCATGCAGGTTTGGGAAAAATGTTTGTTTTTGGTGTGGCGCACCAGGGCATATGATGATAAACTTCCCTCATAGGGGCGTGGGTGGCGTTGCGCAGCCAACTAGATCATGTGTTGCATCAAACTCATCAACACCTTCTTTGGGTAGGGGCTACAAATGTAACACTCCGAAAAGTCAAGCCTAATCTAGAGACTAACATGAGTTTCTAAAGGTTTAAAAACTGTTTTAAGACCTAAAATAATGTATATAAGTCATCCAAGAAGTTTTAGAGCCAAGACGTCAAACAACGTCCATGACGTTCCGAAGTAGCTTAATTGAACTAGTTGACATCACTATGTTTAGGGATTGGTTTCGGAGGGTCAAATGAAGTATAAAACTTGTAAAATGACTTTGGTTAGGTATAGTGTAGTATAGAGAGTCTAAACATTCAAAAATGACACTCCAAGGACCACCGGAAGGACCCCAACATGGGTAGGCAAGCTGCCACAGCAGTCTGCGAAAGTCAAGAATTGGAGGTCATATTTGCGACGTGGAGCTGACACGGAATTCACCGCCTCAAATTATTTTTGAGAAATAAGATATGTGTTGGCCCCGCGACGCGGAGCAACTTCCCAGATCCGGTAAAATAGTATTTTTTACATTTTGACTTCACTAAGAGACCATTTTAAGTGGGTGGTGTTTTGGGTAATTTAGGGTGATTATATATAGCCTAAGGGTCATTTTAAAGTCAGTTTTCACTCATCCAAACGCAATTCCCAAAACAAAACCCAAAAGCTCTCATCTCTCTCTATTTTCTCTCTCCCCAATTCCTCCATTGAAGAAGGAAGAAATCTTGAAGAAGAAGGTCAATTTCTCTAGGATTTCACTTCAATTTTGTGGATTAATCTTCATTGAGGTGTGGATTCTTCACTCTTGGGATTCCTTTCCCCAAGAGGTCCTCTCAAAGTTCATTTTCAAATTACCCAATTCCATGGGGTTTTCCAATTCTAATGGGTTTTCTTCTAAACTTCAAATTGATGATGAATTGTGATTTCCTATGACTAATTGAGTATAGATTGTTGGTTAATTGATGTTAAATGATGAAATTTCATGTTGATCATGTTCCTTTCCCCAATTCCCCAAATCTTGGATCTTGGTCATGAAATGATGGGAATTGAACTATGAATTGATCATTAGACTTGTTTTATGTATTGATTGATTGGGGTAATATATTGTTAGGATTGTATCAAATTCATGATGAACCCAAATTGCCCTAATCCCTAGGTGATAAATTGATGTTAATTGGAATAGTGATGATGCAATTGACCTAATTCTTGTATTAATTACTATTGATTGATGTTACTATACCTATTATTGAATGAAATTGGTTGGTTGATGGTAAGACCATGATGATGGGATTTTGAAGGAGATTTGGTAAGTCTTCATGATCCTAACCTTTACTTAAAGTATGATGGCTTGTGATTGGTGATGTAGTTCAATTGAAGTATATCTTGTGAATAGCCTACATAGGTGTTGGTATGATGTTGAATTGAAATTTCTTGACTATGTGATTGTGAGATTATGCTTACGATGAAATGATATAAGGTTGGTTATGAAGTACCTATATGCCTTATTATGAAATGATGATGATGATATGCTTATCTCACATGTGTGGGTTTCCATGAAAGGATATTCTCATGCAATACCTATTGAGTTAAATGACAATGAATATACAAGGGATTAGACCCTATTACCTAAATTAAGTGATGATTAATAAAGAAAGACATTTCAAAAGGGACTCTAGCTTAGCACCGAGTGAACTTGTAAATGAGGGGTGTCACCGAGTTAATAGAGTGATGTTTCCAAGACAACCCCCAAGCTCCATAAACTATGTTTCCACCATAGGAATACTAGTTAGTGGATCCACATAGATGCTATGTTCATGTTTTGTACTACTTTGGCCGGTAGTCCGCCTTCCATCGGTGTAAGGTTTTACTGTAACATTCCAGAAAATTACATGTCTAGTGAACAGCCCAGTAGGTCTTTAAGAATGCATATTGGGGGTACATAGGAATCCCAATGCCCAATATTGAGAAATATTGGGCATAGTATAGAAAATTGGCTAAGGGGTATTAGCCAATTTCTATATAATACCCAAATAAGCAAAATATTGGGCATATTAGAATATATTGGCTTAAAGGGTGTTAGCCAGTTTTCTAACATTACTGAGCTTGTTTAAGAAATTTACCTGCAATGAAGACCCTAAGCTAAAAATATTTATTCTCAACTTAATGCAATATGTACTAGGCATCCAAGTGTCAAGCCTAGTACCATAGCACATGACCATTTAAAATGATCATGTAGATTAAGCAGTGCCCAAGTTCAGAGTGGATCCTTGGGACAATAAGTGAAAATTCAAAATGAACCATCTAGAATATTTTGTTAGAAAAGTACAACCAACACATGTGCAAGCACATGTGAAAATCGGCCAAGGGAGGGGACCACCCTAACCGAATTTGGTTAGAGTAATTAGGGGGCAGGCGTGTGCAAGGGTCTCTCCATGTGGGGCCTAACTCTCTAACAAATCCTAGACTCTAACTAAATGACCTAACTAGCTAACTAACCTAGGATCAACCGAAATAAACTAATTAGTGCACCCGACAACCTAAGACTTAACCAGGTGACACTAACCTAGTAACTAGTTAAAGAGACAACCTAGTACCTAACCTAGGATGGTCCAAAGGATTGGTAATGGTCCTAAAGACATGAGGGTACTTTAGTAATTATCCTAGGTTACCTAATTAATTAAATTATCAATTGAATTAATTAATTTAAATGGTTCAAACGAAATCCTTACACTAACCTAGTAACTAGTTCAAGAAACATCCTAGTACTTAACCTAGGATGGTCCAAAATGGTTGATTTATGGTTCCAATGACTTAGGGGTACTTTAGTAATTACCCTAGGTCCCTTAATTAATTAAATTATCAACTTAATTAATTAATTTAATTGTTCAAAAACCGAAACCACTAAGCAATTTCTAGATTTAGGTTAAGTCAAGTGCTCTTCTAATTCTAAACAATTTAGGAGGGGCATTTTAGTAATCAGCTAATTAATTTATTAATTAACTTAATTAGCCTAAGCTGAATGAGTCAAGATCAGTTCCTAAGACTTAGACTTACGTTCAAACACTAGGTAATACACGACGCTAAAACAGTAAGCAAGCGAACGAAAGAAATACAGGAAGTTCCAGTGATTCTCTTAGGCGATTTCAAGGTTTTCTTCAAGGTTTCTTGCAAGGTGGTCTTCGTAGATTATATTCTACATAAGGTATGGGTTTCTCTCCTGGAATTCTTTATCCAAGAGTATTTTCCATCGTCTTGAATCTATGAAATCTCAAAACTAGGGTTGTTTCCAAATGTTCTTGTTGAACACCCTTTTTCCTAGTATCCTTGTTTCCGATTCCAATGAGTATATAAATGTAGTCTCGATCATGTTGTTGGTATGTGGTGCTGGCTGATCTTAATGTGTAGATTTCTTAATTTGTAAATGTCGAATGAGCCTATAAGTTATACTCATATGATTTTAAGTATTCCTTACGTGAAATAAAGAATGATGCTACGTTAACTTGTGTACGAAACTGCTAAGCTTGATGTGTTACGGTCATGGTGTATATTTACTGTTAAACGTGACTTGTTGGAGATGATATGTTCATTAAAGTATTCATATGAGGATATCCGAAATGGCTAATAATGTTATGCCTAAGATATGATATAAGATTGGCTAATAATGATTTCATGAAATTATATTTGAATGAATGTTTGGGCTGTGCCAATAAATTGGTTATGAAGTCATTTCCAAATTTTCTAGGCCTATACTAATTTTATGCCAATAAAATATAGCCAAAGTATTGAAATGACAACTTAAGCACATATAAGATAATTCAATGAATCCATATCCAAGGGTATGCCAATCATTGGGACAGTCCCAACATGCCCTAACCAAACGAACTATGAACATAAGTATTTCATTGAATGAAGTTCTCAACGTCCATAAATGAAGATATGAAGCTACCAAATGAACGTAAGCAAGTAAAGTGAGTATTGACATAAATAAAAGTGTCTAAGTTAAGAAAGTGACCAGAATGATGTGTTAAAGGAAGTGAGACAAATCTCACTTACACCTAAGATACTATGTTAAGATACTCACGAAAAAGGGTGTTAAAACGTGTGAGACAAGTCTCATTAACACCAAAGATGTTATGTAATGATAAATTAACATTTCATCAATGTAAAGAAAGGGATGAAAAGTCATCAATAGAGTAAGTAAACCTCAATCTAGAAGCAAGCTTCCATAATATTCGAGTCAACTCTAAAAGATAATACGATAAAAGAAAGCGAGCAAAGAACCGATAGACTAGATATGAGCTTGTGATTGCACATGTAAGTATCATGAGATGAGTCCCACCAAGGTGGATAAGAGTCTCCGAATATCTCCTAGTCTTCGAACTATGTCTATCCAACATGAGAACTAGCTTGTGGATTCCACCTAAGAGAGCTAGGTCTGTTTTGGTCTCACCTTGGCCAGTGAGATCACCTCTTTTTGGTGTGGGGAAGACACCGAATTTCATGTTTATCTCACATGATCTATGTCGGTTTATGCTCAAAAGAATTTTCTTGGTTCACTTTATCCATGAGCCACCCCTTTTTGGTGTGGGGTAAACACTTGACATGGATTCACTTTAGCCAGTGAATCACCCCTTTTCGGTGTGGGGTAGACACTAATTTCATGTTAACTCGCATGATCTAGGATTCGCTTTGATCGGTGAATCACCTCTTTTCGGTGTGGGGAAGCCACTGAATTTCATGTAGCTTCACATGATCTTAATGCTACAGACATCTTTAAGGAAATAACAAGAAAGAAGAGATGTAAGTTCAAGGCGAACTAAGATAGTAAGAGCTATGAATGCCAATGTTGATATAGCTATGAATGCCAATGTTGATATAGCTATGAATGCCAATGTTGATAAGAATGAAGTTTCCAATAAGTAAAGGGCATAGCCAATAATGATCACTCATGTTATGAAAATGATCAAGCCAAATCAGATTGGCTTATAATTCCTTTATATAATTGGCAAATATCATTAATAAGATTGTCTTATAATGACTTCTTATATTAGGCCAATAATACAATAATAGGAATAGCAACTGAAGATTGGCTTTTGAAGATTCCATGCCCCAAATTGTAGTTAAATCATTTCCTTAATCTCTTGAATTACTTAGTTGATTAATTATAGGTATGGGACTATAATGAATCATTGCACTTGTAAGTAAAAAACATAGGATCAAAGAAGATTTTTGAACTAGACAACAATAAGAAGAAAAAGACTGAAAAGTAAACTAAGTATGGGGAAAGGGGATCTCGGATTTGGGAGGATCAAAATTGAAAATTTTCGCTCGAGTTGTTCTAAAATTATGTTCATGATTCTAAGGTCTTGTGTTCACATAGAAAATGAGTTGTGTGCTTTGAATGCATTAAAATACGCCATTTTCATACCACAATTCACAAATAACGAATTAGGAAAGTCTAGTGATGTCACTTTCCAGAAATGACATGTTGTTTAGGAAGAGCTTTCCTTGATGATGCATAGCCTTATGTGTATGTGTGCATACACCCATACTTAGTACAAGTGTGTAATAACCCCATACTATTACTATTTTTATAGGTGCAGGTCAGAGAGGAGGTTGAAGACTCATTGCAGCGTTTTGGACTCAGCGATCTCCAGACCTTTGGTAGGTCCTCTTGATTTCGAGGATGCTACATCTATCTTTCTAGCCTTAGTACATTAGACATAGCTAGAGGATGTTGTCCCTAGAGTTTCTTTTGGACATTTATTCGAAGCTATGTATTAAGGTCGTTTTTGGCAAACTATTATGATATATTGATTCTTTCATTTGAATTGCTTAATCGATTGTAGATGGTTGTTTAGTTTGAGATTGTAGTATATGAATCCATGTAACTTTTATATTAAGTCTATGTATACTTCATTATGTTTTAAAAGTTTTAAATTTTTCGCAAATTTAACTATATGAATGTGATGAAAGCTAAGAAGAGGCTTTTTTGCGACCTCTGAGAGGTTAACGTTGCTGGTTGCGATACAGATTCCAGAATATGGGTCGTGAAAAACTTGGTATCAGAGCAGGAGGTTAAATTACCTAGGAACTACAGCTCAAAATGACCACGTTACGTAGTTTAACTTATGGTTGTGAAGCGCGCTACAATCATGACTTAGAGAATATATGATGTTAGGAAATTTTCCCTTCTTCTACTCGTTATCGTGCTGTCAAGATCTATGACATATTGTGTCATTTTAAGTATCTAACTTCCTTATTGTGTATACGTATAGAACAATGAACACAAGGAGAAACGCAGTCAGAAGAGTTGAGGAAGCAGCTGCTGGGGGAAACCAAGCTCCTCCTCAAGCCCCAGCTACTGGATGCAAGTTCCCGTCAACCCAGCTGCATTGACGGATGGAGAAGTTAGAGATGTACTAGTTCAGATGGCCCAGGCCATCACCCCTCAGGCTCAGGCTATCACAGCCCAAGCCACTAGAGAGGGTCCTCCCAGGGAGAACCAACATGCTAGCACCATGGCTAGCAGACTGAGGGATTTTGTAACGGCCTGTATTTTTGTATGTGGTAGTTCTATTCATGTTATACTTGACATATACTTATAGTGTAGGTGAGGGATCATGTTTCTTACATGATTAGTGTTGGTTTAAACTAGCTTGGAAGGTGATGTAATGCCTTGCACGTTTTAGCATATGTATTGCAAGTTAACTCCGATGGAAAGTATTTAAGTAATTATAGTAAGGTGGTAATTGAGCTAGCAGTTGCATCACCTACTTGATCTATATTATAGTTAAAGGGCCCAAGTTTGATTGACCAGATTTAGGCTTATATTTAGGGGCTCATTTGAAGCCCAAACCTATTAAAGAAAATGTGAATGAAAGAAGGCCCAACAGCCAAATCTGCCAATTGGCCATTATGGATAAAGCCCAAGTGAAACTAAGTAAGTACATGACCTCCTAAGATTTGTTTTACCATGTTATTGGGCCAAGTGTGTACCACCTACTTGCACTAATCTGTCCCCAAGCTGATTAAAAGAACAAAGGAAAAATGGACAGCCAAGGTCCAATAATATTAAGTCCAAAAGGGCCCAAGTTAAAAGGACAAGCAGGTGGGGCACCTACTTGACATTATATGGACCAAAATTGGTCAAGAGTGTCGGCCATAACACCTCCTTTTTCAAAGGATAAGGATCAAGTCTTATTCTCCATTTTGAACTTGCAAAATTTCAGATTTTCTTAAGTTTCTTTCTTGGTCTCTCTTGGCTTCAATAAGCAGCCCTAAAACACCTTAGGGATTCTTGAGTGCTGTCTCATTTTCAAGTAAGAAGTTTGAAGGAGAGTTTGAATTCTTGAAGTACAAGTTTAGAGGATAAATTTCCAGAATTAAGGTAAGACTTCAACCCATTTGTTTTCCTCTCTTTGATCATGTTTGGATGGAGAATTTTGTATATGTTTATCAAGAATTCATGGATGATGAAAATCTTTGAGTCAATATTCTCCTATTATGCTGAAAGATTTGAGATTGTTAGTGGCTGCCTTATGAATATTGTTGTTGAGGCTGTTTGGGTATCTCTGGAAATGATGTATGAAGTTGTATTAATGTATAGAGGAAGGGTGTGGTGGTTCACCATTTATGTAAGGGTTGTATGGGCCTGATTTCCATCAAATATTTTTAGCTACTGTTTTGGAGAACCTTATTGTGATTAGCTGTTGATGTTAGCTTAATCATGACTTATGTTGTAGATTAGCACCCAATAAGGAAGGCTAAATCGTGATAGTGGTATTGGTCAGAAAAATAAGGTATGTAAGGCTATTCGATTCTATATCCTTTTGGCATGAAATCTGCCACCTGCAATTAATATCAATGAAGTGATTCTCATAAGTTCTATTTCTAGAAAAGAAAGCATGGTGGCAGCGTACTATCTCCAAATAGCTAACCATATTTCTTTCCCCATTCTAAGTACATGGAACTACTTCATTATATGTTCACTACTCTATACTTGTGTAATTTCCCCTTGTGCTGTTATAGAAATGGTATTTGCAAAAGAAAGTTTAGTGAATCCTTCTCCTAAGCCCAATTGAAGTCAATATTGTGCATTAAGGTCTTAAAGTAAGGTGTTTGATGTTTCATAGCTCCTTATGTCATTGTTACTGCCTCAAAGTATTGTTTTCATGTATTCCACTACTGTTCCGTAATTTCATGTCTCCAAGATGATTATGACCACCAAATCAACATCTCAAAGTGTTACGATTATCCAAAATAACATCTCAAAAAAGTGTTATGAACTGATTAACAACAATCTCAAAGATTAAAGAATCTAAGTGAAGAAATCTATATAATTAAGGGTGGCAGCTCAGGGGCGAAAGCCTAGCATGGGCCGATCCCTATTGGTATAGAAGGGTGGCAGCTCAGGGGCGAAAGCCTAGCATGGGCCGATCCCAAGTTGTGTAATTATGAGGACCGCATCCCACGGGTTAATACGCCTAGCATGGGTCATCCTCTTCTACCACTGATCAGCTGGTCACTTGTATCACATGCCCAACAAAGATTATAACATACAAAGAAGGTAAAGAAAAGAATCTAGCTTACTTGATTCCACAAGAGTAAGCAAAGGTGGTCTTCTCTCCTAATCTATGCACTCATATGTTGCTACTTGATTTCATTTGTGCCTTGTATTACATATACTTTTTGCCTTACATATTCAGTACATTTTTCGTACTAACGTCCCGTATTGGGGACGCTGCATTTCATGCTGCAGGCTCAAGTACTCCAGCTAGTAGACCTCCTCAGTAGAAGCACTCGAAATTCTGCTACTTTTGGTGAGCTCCAAGTTGATTCGGAGCTTTATTAAGTCCTTGGTAAATTCGTTTGGTATTGTAACGTAGTTAAGGGTAAGGCAGGGTCTGTCCCGACCTACTCTAGTCTTCTATCTTTTAGAGGCTTTGTAGACGTATGTACATGGTTCAGTTTTGTCTTAAGGAGTTGTGGCTTAAACGGCCAAGTCTTGTATATAACTTTTGGATCTACTTACGTTGGTTTGTATCGCTGCATCCAAAGTTAACTTGTCTCAATTGTTATAGTATATGCTCAGTAAGAACAGGTTGTAGGTTGGTTCTCTCGGGCCTTTAGGGCATCAGGTGCCTGTCCGTCTTAATGGGTTTTGAGGTGTTACACTGTTGGGCAATCCTCTTCTCAATTCTCTCCTCCACCTCAGCAGTGGACTTCTGCATCCATGGCTGGATATGATGCAGCAGTGTGGCCATGTAGGCCTCTAACTTCTGGAGCCTACCAATTGGGATCAGTGCTGCAGATGGAGTAGAGCGGGAGAAACTCAGAGCTGTGCTAGTACCTGAGATATACTCAACCGGGGTGGTGCCGGTAGGCTCTGATGTAGCCTGATCATCCCCTTGGGCTTGCTCTACCGTTTCCGACAAATTCTCTCCTAGAGGTTGAACCACCACTCTGGGCCCTCTGTTGTGTGCTGCCTCATTGGCCTCATCTCAGATGAGACCGATATGAACTGTCCCCGTAGGAGTCCTGAGAACATCAATATGCCATATGGGCACTCCAACAGATCTGCACAACTCGAAAATCACGCACGGAAAAGGGTACGTGGTGGTGGCCTTAAAGGCCCTTTCATGAATGACTTCCAGCAACAGTCTCAGAATATCTAAGTCAAACCCTCTAACCATAGCAGCTACAAATACTACTCTATCCCATGAAAGAATGTTGTCTGCAGTAGCGGGGGATAGGCAGTGACTGACCAACAACCAGATGACTTTGGCCGTGAATGTGAGGTTGGCCTTCTTGATAACACCTCGGGGCTCCAGCACCCATCTGCACCCTCACCATCCATGGACAGATGCTGGGCTATCCACCTCTTGGTGGTCTCTCTCACCCCCATATTACGTTGGAAATGGCCCTTCTTAATCAGCTTCAATCGATAGTCAAACTCGGGGGTAGGGGGCTCCCTGGTAGCATCTGCATCAACACCGTATAAGAAACGATGAATAGTAGGTACAAAGATGTCCACCCTGCAGCCACGGACTCGAACATGATCAAGTGGTGCCTGTTTGGCGGGATTAGACCGCCTATCCAATGAAAACCGAAGAGTTGCTACATAAGAGCCCTTGAACTCACGCACCACCTCCTCGATGTAGCATCCAACGCTCCTAGCCATCCACTCTAGTCGATGTAGGGTGAAAAGATCATGTATATCAGGAACAGAGTGGAGACTCCCTGTAAAAACTCGCCGCTCGACTGTCAGAATCTGAGTCATGACCCCCTTTTCATTAAGCAGATTCTCATCCCTGTACACTTTGTATTGTCCTTGTACATAACACCGGTTGGGTTGATCCGAAACCGGTGTAGGGACGTCGGTCGGGGGTGCTGGAGTAGTGTCAGCACTATCGGACTCATCATCTGAGGCAGAGTGGGCAGGTGCAGCAGGAACAGTGGCACCATGCCATGCTGATGCTTCCTAAGACCCGGAAGCCTCCTCAGAGTTGGACGCTCCCTCAGACCCAGAATCCTCCTCGGATCCAGACGCTCCCTCAGAAACTGCGGCAGACACAGATGGTGTGCCGGTCAGTGTGCGCTCCTCATCATACTGGGAGGCAGTGACTACGCCGGACACCACCCTCTTGGACGTGCTCCGAGAGGTCCTAGCAGCATGTGACAGTGTCTGGGTGTCTGGTGGAACGTATTCAGGGTCACGTTTATCGTCGGACGAACCAATCACCAGCCGGCGTGATGGGGCGACATACTTGGAACGTCCTCTAGAGTAGACTAAGTCTTGCTTGGGGCCAATTGGTACCCACAAAGGAGAGTTATTAGTTTCATTGTAAACATCTGACACACCCAACAGAAGCAAGATTAAATTTGTAACACAAAACACAGTCAAGTTCAGAACTGCAAAACTGACTGACGGGCACTACAGACGATCCGTCGATGGAACGAGGGTCCGTCGGTATGGTCTGTTGGTGAACACTTAGCAAATATTTTGAAGGCTATTGGAACAAAGATTCTTTTAAGGACGACGGACTTGCAGGACGGTCTGTCGATCAACCGACGGACCGTAGACCTAGTCCGTCATTGGACACTTAGAAATAAATTAGAATGTTTGACATGCTCAGGTTCTGTTAAAAATGACGAACGTGCAGGACGGTCCTTCGATCAATCGACGGACCGTCGACCAGCCCCATGGGTAGAAAGTTAGACAAATATATGGAAACCCTCGGCAAACAGGGTTCTGTTTCAAATGACGGACTTGCAGGACGGTCCGTCGATCAATTGATGGACCGTAAACCACATCTGTCATTCTAGAGTTAGACAAGTACGGGGGGTGGCTATCGATGGACCGCATCGACGGTCCGTCGATTTACCAACGGTCCGTAGACGGGGTCTCGTACTGTCAGTCAGTCAGATAGATTTCGGTAAATTATTATTGGCACAACCAAGGAACAATTTTCTAGCAAAATAAGACACATCAAGTTCATCTAGCATTTAACAACCCATTTCGTCATTCCTAGGGCTTAGATTATCGCAACTTCAATCCTAGATTCTAAAATACCATCAAACACTAAGTCGGAAACAACAACACTCAAAACATATTACATTTAGTTAATACACCCCCAACCCATTCACTTTCCATTATTCTAAGGGACTAGGAACTCAGTTTCAACAATTCAAGTATGCAATTTTATGCCAAAGTCAAGACCCACATACGTATTACATCAATTTAGCATGCAAATGAACGAGAATTCATTGAGCAGATCAGAATGACATACTTGTGTACTGTAGTGGAGTGAATGGGGAGATGAATTTGTATATGAAACCACACCGAGCCAAACTTTGAACACCGATCGGTAGGAAGACAGAAGCAGATGGGAATTTGGGAGAGAAAAACTTTTGGGATTGATGGGGATTTGGGAAAGAGGGAAATCAAAGTGTTTAAGGGGAAGTAAATGGGTGAGTGAGTGGGGGAGTTGAAAGAAAATGGGGAGGGAAATGGTTGGAAAGGGGATTTGAAAGGGTGGGGGTAACTGAAAAGTTTAAAAATTCAATATATAGCCGGTCGGGTCAGGTCGGGTAACTGGGTCTGGGGAACTAACGATTCCCCATCGATGGACCGTAAGCCCATTGATGGTCCGTCGAATGTTCTATCGACTATGCCCTAACTTAGAAAAAATTAGAAATCATACCTGGGATCCACGGATGCCATCGACGGTCCGTCAATGGGATGACGATCCGTCGGTTGTTCCTTCGATCATTGCACTAGACCAATTTCTGCAGACTTCCTGCACATTGAACACCCAATAAGCTAATCTGTTTGTATTTTCTGGACACTTTTTGGACACGGACCCTAGTCTACTCTCTAGCCAACACTTCTAAAAGAAAATTAAGGAAAATTCATACTTGACATTAAGTAAAAACCGAAATAGTGCACTACTCCTATAAAATCAAGAAAAACATATTGTTGGCTAGAGGATACATATTGGGTTGCCTCCCAATAAGCACTTGATTTAACGTCGCGGCATGACGCAAGACTCTTGATTACTCAGACTTCATCAAGATGGTATGCATCAATCACTTCATTCGCATTTTCCGCATGCCCTAGGTAGATTTTGTTCTTTGACCGTTCACCTTGAACCTTACACCCTCCTTGTTCTCCAGCTCAACTGCACCATGCGGGAATACTTGAGTGATCACGAATGGACCAGTCCATTTGGACTTAAGTTTGCCCGTAAACAAGCGCAACCTAGAGTTTAACAAAAGCACAAAATCCCCAACCACAAATTCGCGCTTCTCAATCTTTTGGTCATGGTACTTCTTCATCTTTTCGTTGTAGAGGGCTGAACTTTCATATGCCTTCAAGCGAAACTCATCAAGCTTATTTAACCCATTCAACCTTTGTTTCGCTGCTTCATTCCAATCCATCTTCAGTTTCTTCATTGTCCACATGGCCTTATGCTCTAACTCAACCGGCAAGTGACAAGCCTTCTCATATACAAGTTGGTATGAAGACATACCTATAGGCGTCTTGTATGCTGTCCGGTAGGACCAAAGAGCATCATCAAGCCTCCTTGACCAATCCGTTCTACTCGCATTCACCGTTTTCACCAGAATCTGCTTGATTTCACTATTTGACACCTCAACTTGCCCACTAGTCTGAGGATGGTATGGCGTGGCCACATTGTGGTGAACCCCATATTTCTCAAACAACCCTTTGAGCAACTTGTTGCAAAAGTGGGATCCCCCATCACTAATAATGGCCCTTGGGGTGCCAAATATGAAAAATATGTACTTTTTCAAGAATGCGGTGACACTCTTTCCTTTATTATTTACAAGTGCTATGGCTTCCACCCATTTTGACACATAATCAACCGCCAGAAGAATATACTTCATCCCATGAGAACTTACAAAGGGGCCCATAAAGTCAATACCCCACACGTCAAACAACTCAATTACAAGAATGGCATTTAGAGGGAGCTGTTGCCTTCTAGAAACACCTACATCTCTTTGGCACCAATCACATGCCTTGGTGAACTCATGAACATCTTGGTGGATGGTTAACCAATAGTAGCCACATTGCAAGATTTTATGGGCAATCCGGATACCAATACGATGCCCACCCACACGCGAGGAGTGGCATGCCTCCAAAACACTCAACATCTCAACTTCTGGCACACAACGCCGAATAAGACCATTGGCACAACTCCTATATAGATATGGCTCATCCCGAAAGAACTTTTTCACAACATGCATGAACTTTTTACTTTGATGAAAGGATAGTCCGATGGGATGATATTACTATCCAAGTAATTTGCAAAATCTGCGAACCATGGAATCAAGTTATGAGAAGCGGACAATATATCCTCATCAGGGAAACTATCATCAATTTCAGCCATTTCACCCAACTCTCGCATAGCTTCATCCTCTAATTTGGACAAGTGATCGGCAACTTGATTTTCGGTCCCTTTTCTATCTTTCACTTCAAAGTCAAACTCTTGCAACAGTAATACCCATTGAATCAATATTGTTTTCGTATCCTTCTTTGCTATCAAATATCTCAAGGCAGAATGATCGGTATGCACTATAACTTTCGTGCCAAGCAAATAGGATCGAATTTTTTCAAAGGCAAATACCACTGCAAGTAGCTCTTGTTCAGTCACAGTATAATTCTTTTAAGCTTCATTGAGGGCTTTACTGGCATAATAAATGGGGTGAAGGAATTTCTCCCTTTATTGTCCAAAAACAACACCAAGAGCAACCCCACTAGCATCACACATAACCTCAAATTGTTTGCTCCAATCCGGAGAAATAATGATAGGCGCAGACACCAATTTGTCCTTCAACTCTCCAAATGCCTTCAGACAGGATTCATCATAATAAAATTTACACTCTTTCTCAAGCAGCATGCACAGAGGATGTGCAATTTTTGAGAAATCTTTGATGAACCTCCGGTAGAAACCCGCATGCCCAAAGAAAATCCTTACACCTTTTACAGAGATGGGTGGAGAAAGTCTCTCTATCACCTCGACTTTAGCTCGATCAAATTCTATAACCTTATCCGAGATGTGATGGCCAAATACAATGCCCTCTTTCACCATAAAGTGACATTTTTCCCAATTTAGCACAAGGTTGCACTCTTCACATCTTTTGAGAACTTCAGACAAGTGACTCAAACAATAATCAAACGAGTCACCAACAACAGAAAAATCATCCATAAATACCTAAATGGTGTCCTCCACCATATCGGGGAATATGTACATCATACATCTCTGAAAAGTAGCCGGTGAATTACACAACCCGAAGGGCATCCTCTTGAACGCGAAAGTTCTATAAGGACAGGTAAAAGTTGTTTTCTCTTGATCTTCTGGTGCAATATAGATTTGATTGTAACCCGAATATCCATCAAGAAAACAATAACACCCCTTACCTGCAAGTCTGTCCAACATCAGATCCATGAAGGGCATAGGAAAATGGTCCTTCTCAGTCCATGCATTCAATTTCCGATAATCCATACACACTCTACATCCGGTCACCGGCCTCATTGGAACAAGCTCATTTTTCTCATTAGGGACCACAATCATTCCCCCTTTCTTGGGCACACACTGAACAGGGCATACCCAACTACTATCAGCGATCGGATATATGACTGGCATCCAACCACTTAATAATTTCCTTCTTCACTACCTCTTGCATAGGTTGATTTAGACGTCTCTAGTGCTCGATACTTGGCTTATTACCGGGCATGAGTTGGATTTTATGTGAACAAATACCGAGAGGGATCCCAATAATATCTGCAATAGTCCACTCAAAAGCTCTTTTGAACCTCTTCAACACTTCCACCAAACACTCAACTTGGTGCACATTCAAATCTGACGAAATAATTACCGGCAAAGTGTCATCTTTCCCAAAGAATACATACCTCAAATAAGGTGGTAGAGCTTTAAGCGCTAATTTTGGAACCTATTCAATAGATGGTTTCGCGGGTGATGACTCGCGATGTTTCATGTCTAACTCCAATTTATTTGGTTTGAACCAAAAATCACCTCTATCAAGTGCCGCAACCAATGTCTCATACTCTTCAATACTATTACTCTCAAAATTCATAATCACTGCCGCTAGTGCCTAAACACCAAGGCGTTCTTCTATTTGGACCTCTAACGAACTCTTAACTCTGTAGAATATCGCAGATACCGATTGGAGCTCACTACTCTGCCTCATGGACCTACAATTGTTGAAAGTCAGTTCTTCATTATTTAACCGAAACTTCATCTGTCATTTGTCCATGTCAACCAAGGCACGACCGGTAGCAAGAAATGGCCTCCCAAGAATAATAGGCACCTCAAAATCCAACTCACAGTCAAGAATCACAAAATCCGTTGGAAATATAAACGACTCCACCTTTACTAACATTCGTGGAGAATCCCAATAGGCTGCTTGACTGTTAGATCGTCCATCAGTAGCCGCATCGCAGTGGGCTTTGGATCACCCAAACCCAACTTTTTGTAGATGGATAGAGTCATGAGATTTATGCTTGCCCCAAGATCACATAATGCTTTAGCGAAGTGTAACAACCCGATTGTACATGGAATAGTGAAAGCACCCGAATCTTCTTTCTTTTGCACAAGAGACCTTGTAGCAATAACATTACAGTGTTGCATCCTATCATCATCCTCAAAACTAACCAATCTCTTCTTACTGACCATATCTTTCATGAACTTGGCGTAACCGGGCATTTGTTCAAGAGCTTCTATCAAAGGAACATTGATTGAAAGATGTTTCAAAATATTAATAAAATGCCGGTATTTACCATCCTCGGTCTTTTTCACAAACCTTTGCGGGAATGGTGGTGGCGGTCTTTGAATAGAAGTCACCTTTTGGGGCTTCTTTGCTTCTTTTACCACTTCAATTACCAACTCACCACTAGCTTCTACTACCGTATCAGATCTTCTCACCTCATCTTCAACACCAGACGGCACAGGTGGATCAATGGTTTTCTTACCCCCTCGAGTCGTGACTGTCATATAATGTCCATCATTTTTCGGATTTGGACGATATTGCTAGGAAGATTACCTGGTTGACGAGGGTTCACAGTCGACAAAAATTGGGCCAATTGCATCTCAAGATGCTTGATTGAGACTGCATGTGCATCAACTTTTTGCCCAATGTTAGCCAAATCACGTCTCAATTCCTTGGCGTGCTCATCACTTGCGTCAAACCTCCTCCTCATCTTTTGCAACATGTCTTCAACTCACGCCATACTACCTCCACCATCCCTAGGAGCAACTTCCCGATTTTGAGGTGGAACATAGGGCCCACTTCGATCATTTCTGTTTCCATAATTACACCGGTTCAAGTTGTTGTCGCGGTTGTAGTTTCCTTCACGAACATAGTGACCCTCTCGGTTATAATTCCCATAGTTTTGACTTTGATTTCCTTGACCTTGGCGCCAATTCTCCTGATTGGAGCCTTGGGCGTTCGGTCGAAAACCCCCCGTCTGCTCATTTACTGCATATGAATCTTCTTCATAGTAAAATTCATCTACCGGTGATGGTGGCTTAGTCAAATAATTCACCGCATTCACTTTCTCAGCACCCCAGTGACATGTTTCAACACTAACCCAAGCTCAGTTCTTATTTGAGCCATCTCTTCACGAATCTCATCTGCGGCTGGGTTATGTGTAGATTGTACCGCAAAAGTGTTTCTCCCATTATCCGACTTCCTAGTGCTCCAAGATTTATTATTTAGGGAGAATTTCTCTAACTTCTCAGCGATCTCTGCATGAGTACACTCCCCATAGGAACCACCCGCAATAGTATCAAGCACCGCTTTGTTGTTATCATCTTGCCCCCGATTGAAGTACTCTTTCAGCGACTCATCATCAATATGGTGGTTTGGGACACTTCTCAAGAATGAGGTGAACATCTCCCAAGAACTACTTACTAACTCCACTGGTAATGCCACAAAGTTGTTCACCCTGTCTTTGTGGTTGACCTTTTTAGAAACCGGGTAATACCTTGCTAGGAACACATCTTCAACTGCTCCCAAGTATAGATTGAATTGTAGGGCAACTCAATAAATCAAATTGCGGCCTCCCCCGTAAGTGAGAGAGGGAACACCCTTAATCCAATTACATCCATGACTAATTGTGTCCTCCCTACACAACTCTTACACACCGACCTTAGTTTGGCGATGTGAGCATGTGGATCCTCAGATGGTAGCCCCAGAAACAAACCTCTAGCGGCGAGCATTTGCATCAAGCTACTAGTTACCACAAAAGTATGACCTGGTGGTAGAGGAGGTAGAATAAGTGGCCCATCAAAATCAGTAATGTTAATATTTCCCCTGTAGTGCTCTTGAGGGGGTGGTGCGGGAGGTTGCCTCCTCACATCACCTTCACTAGAATTTTCTACCAACGCTTGATTATGAGCTTCAACTGGCGGTGGAAGTTGCCGGTTGAACTCATCCTCAAGTAGCAAGTTCAAATATTTGATGTTTATCAAGTGATGAGAGAAACTAGAGTGTAAATGTTCCCCATAGGTTCATAACACAGTAACCCTAGCTATAACAACTCTTTCCTAGTATTTTGCATGCAAAGTGGTAAGTTATGTATCCCTAATTCCTTGGTCCGGTAACTAGGGAATTTCACTCCGCACCTTGGTCCGGCTAGTGTGTATACTTTACTAAACCTTACCTTTTACCTCATATTAAGTATCATATTCAATGTATGTCAAAGGTGCTTCTTCGTACCAATTGAAACTAGCATATTAGATAGTGTATACTAAATCTACGTTGATAATTCTTTTCTTATTATCTACCTCCTTGGTCCGGCAAGTAGCAACAAGGGGAGTTCTAACGTTGGCCACCGTTAAAAAGACTTCTAAATGAAAGAATTATCAATACATGCAAGAAACTATTCTAGAATTGTTATTTAGCTAGTTTTACTTTGTTAATTACCCATAGTTCCCACAACCCTAGTTGTGGATTTAGCTACCCATGCTCAGTATTACACAATTCATGATTAATAAACAAGAAATCATATACTTACTTTAATAAGTTGAAGAAAACCGAGAAAATATCACTTGAGTTAATGAGAAATATTGTAAGAAACAATTCCGGAAAGTATAAGTATTTTCCAACAACCCAAGTTTTTCTTCCAATAACACAAGTCTCAAAAACAATAAAGAGTCTAACCCCAAAAACTAGGTTTTTAGTCCTATTTATAATAATAAAGTCCTAAAAATAAAAGGAGTTCTATTTAAGGAAAAACTTGTCCAAAACACGTCTGCCGTAGACGACCCTACTGACAGTCCGTCGATGGAACGATGGACCGTCGATAACTTCCGTCGGTCCATACTTCAAATCTTTTTCAACTTCCACTTTTCAACACTTTCTGTTACCATCAACGGACCAACAGCATGGTCCGTCAGTGGACCTACGGTACATCAATGGCCTCCGTTCCTCCATACTTAGTGGTTTATTCATGTCAGGTACTTGGACTACTTTCTGTTACCACCGACAATTAGCCATGACGGTGCGTCAGTGGGTCAACGGATCGTTGCTCCTACCGTAGCCCCACACTTGGTCAAATTTACACGATCTAATTTCAGCAGCTTGGACCTTCAGTCGACGATCATCACCTACGGACCATCACTGGGTCGACGGACCGTCGGTGGCTCCGTAGGTCATCACTTCTGCAGATTTCAGAACAGTCTTCAATGTTTTCGTTCTGATACCAATAGAGGGGGTGGAAGCGGAATTTAGAAAAGAGAGTGAAGAGAGAGTTGGTTGGAAGTAGCTTGTTTATTACTGAGGGAGAAGCCCTCTATTTATACAATAATTTTATAAACTTGGCCAATAGAAATGGCCGAGAATATACTTTACACTTGGCCTTATATTATTTGGCCGACGCAAAACAACAAAATACTTTAATAATAATGGCCTTTTTCTTTTACTTATGGCCGACACAACTTTTTACATATGGCCTTCTTATCTTTGGCTGACACAAAACAACAAAATACTTTAATAATAATGGCCTTTTACTTTTACTTATGGCCGACACAATTTTTTACATAATTATTCCAGCTGTACATCCGGAATATAATTATCTTTTCCTTCGCATTTTGAACATAGATGATCGGGATATTTTTGTCGTATTATTTTACAATATCTTGTCATTAAATTAGGAGAAATGAAACTTTTCCTAATTGCTCTTGTTGTAGGTGTTTGCTCTGGTTTTAATAGGCTTAATATCCACTGCCTTAAGTCTTCCATATCTGCTGCTCGGATTTCTCTGCAGTTGGAGTATATAATTGTCTGGTCTCCGTTGTAGTAGCTCCAGATTGCATTTTCGTTCAAATAGTTGTTTGTTATTTCACTTAATATAGTTGCTATTCCAATAGTTCGCTTGTTTGCATAAAATTCTGGAATATCTACCTTTTGTATTTCTTCTTGTGTATCTATCTTTTCAGGGATTATCATTTCCCTCGTTAATCCGATCTTTATAGCTTGTATCGTAGGTTTGATCTCATCATATAATATTTCCGCTGTAGCTGAATAGAACTTTATATAAAATAGGGTTCCTTTAGTTATTCTCTTGTATTGTAAAAATGCCTTATATAATTCTGGTATCTTGGATACTTCGTCTCCTGTTATTGTATATACAGTACTTAATAATCCATAGTTGTAGCAGGTTGCTACTAAGTTTGGATTTGTTCCGGGTTGTGCTATTAGCATGTTATAGCCTTGTAAATATTGGGTTATGTAGTCTTCATTTGGATTTTTTGTATTTTTTGCTCTGGGATTTTGATTTAGGAAAGTTTGTATCTTGTATATGTTTTCTATATATGTTCTAGTGATGTGGTTGTATGCCTATTTCTGTGTATCTAAGCTGGCTTTATAAGTATTTATCTGTGGAGGTACGAATATGTCTTTATGGGTATTTTGAGGAGTATATGGTTTAGAAAATAATTTGTTCATGTTTGTATTCGTGTATTTTACCTTAGCTTCCTCCTTTTTTGTAGATGCTCCTGGTGTAGATGTACTTCCTGCTGTAGCTGAGCTTCCTGCAAGTGTATATAATTTTTTGTTTTGGTTTTTTAGGTGTTTCCCATCGTCACCTTCTAGCTCCGCATTTTTTAAGTCATGCTGCTGACTTAGCTCCGCATTTTTTGAGTCATGCTGCTGACTTCTAACTGTTTCTTTTGACACTTGTACTTCTGTTTCTATTTTCTCCATCTTTTGACAAAGATTTGTCATCATAGCTAATATTTCTTTCATTGTATCTTTTTCTTGAGAGATAGTCTGCAACAAGATTCTTGTCAGTTTTAATTATCTCAATTGTAAATATAAAATTTAATATATTTAATACTAATCTTCTTATTTCTTTTGTTGTAACTGAATCTTGTACCTTTTTAGTTATCCACCACTTTACCTGTGTATTATCTGTTCTTATAATAAATTTGTTGTAAACAATATATGGTTCAAATGCTAATAAACATTTATATAATGCAAACAATTCTTTTTTATTTATTTCCCATTTTATTTGTGCTTCTGTATAAGATCCTGAATAGTATCTGCAGTGATGTTCTATTTTTTCTTTGTCATATTTATATTTTAAAACTCCTCCATAACTATGATTACTTGAATCTGTTTCTACAATATAAGTAAATGATTTATTTTCATCGGGAAAATATAGTTTTGGTAATGTTTTACATAAGTTTTTAATATGTCTTATATGTTTTTTATTTTTATTATCAAAATGATATTCTATATCTTTCTTAAGATTTTTATGTAATGGTTTTAAATGTTCTGCTAATTTTGCTATATATTCTCTTACTTGGTTTACTAATCCTAAGAAGGATTGTAATTTCTTCTTTGTATCTATATTTTCATCAAGGGTGATTATTTTTTGTACTATGTGGGTTTGCATCTTTATTCCATTTTTATCTATTTGTATTCCTAGAAATTCTATCTGAGGTTTCATAATTTCTGCTTTCTTTTTACTTAGGCTTATACCCAAATGTTTAATTATATGTATGAATTTTTCTAATAACTTAATATGTTCATCTTGTGCTTTTGAAAATAATAATATATCATCTATATAGACAATGCAATTTTATAATTGATTAAAATAATTATCCATAAAATATTGATATCTACTGGTGCATTTTTATATCCAAATGGTAGAACATTCCATTCATAAAATCCTTGTGGTACTGTAAATGTTGTTAGCTGTTTAGATTCTTCTTCTAGTTTCAAGTGATAAAATCCTGATTTACAATCAAATTTACTGAAATAGTTATATCCTTGTATCTGTCTTATTTTTAGTATTTTATTTGGTATTGGGTAATTATATGTTTTAGTTTTAGCATTTAAGTTGCGATAATCTATAACCATTCTACTTTTACCTCATTTTTGTTCACTATGTTTATTAACTATAAATGCTGGACTTGTATGTTTACTATTGCTTTCTTGTATATAATTATTTTTCAATAGTTCATCTATATGCATTTTAAATTCTTTTAAATCATTAAAATTATATTTTAATGGTTTTTGTGTTATTATACTATTTTCATCTATTAATTCAATCTTTATTTTTGTCTTATGCTTTTCCCATCCTTGTAATGGATTTTCACTATATAATAATTCTAATTGTTCATTAATTATTTTAACCTTATCTATTGTAAATATTATAATTTCTAATTGTGCTATTTGGTTTCTACTTATATTTTCCATTTTCTGGTTTATTCTTTCACTTCCTTTCATCCATTCTATGGGTTTTCTTTGTTTATTATTTACTCTTTTTGCTCCTATTTTATTCCCACATGGCGTAGTAAACCACCAATGTGTTTTTGTTATAATATGAGGGTATAATCTTTCTAAAAATGGCATTCCTAATAACATATCTTTTGTTGTAAATTCAAAATTGTACATCTCTTCTATTGTCAATATTTTATCCCATATTTGTATTTTTATATTTCTTGCTTTATATGTAATCATACTACCTTCATTATTAAATCCTGTCACTACCATAGGTGTTTTTAATTTTTCCCATTTATCTTCGGGTAAACAATTATATTTACATATATTTGCTTCTGCTCCTGTATCTATCATAGGGGTATAATATCTGTTGTGTTATCCTTCTACAATAATTTTTGCAAGTATATATATTTTCATTATTCATTTTGTTCTTTTAATAATTATTTTCTTATTTTGGTAAGTTATTATTAATTGTTCATTTTCTATACTATATGGTTTAACTTTTTCTAACCATTCTATTCCTAAAGTAATATTTTGGCTTCCTTGGTATGTTTTAAATGATATTACTATTGGTATTCCTCCTATAATTATTTCTTTTTCTGTTACTTCTTCACTTGTGTTTACTATCTCACTAGGTAATCCAGGGCATAAATGTAATGTTTTTATAATTTCTGTTTCTAATACTAATTCTCTTGTTATATAATTTTCTTGTTGTCCTGTATTTATTAAAATTTTATATTTTCTTTGATCTACTATTCCTGTTATAAAATAATGGTATAATGTTGTTTCTTCTATATTTAATAAATTTTTTGAAACTTCATAGTTCATTTTAGATGTGCTTGCTCTTGATGAGGTAGTTCTAGTTAATGCATTTGGTATACTTGAATTACTCAATCTTTCTTTTACAATTTCTAAATCTTCTTCTATGTCAATTTCTTTATAGCTATAATTATTATTATCTATTATAGTAATTATTCTTTCAAAAGGATTTTCTATTTTTATTCTATCAATTTTATTTGTTGCCGTTACTTTATGTTTTGTTGTTAGTATATATAGGTTTTTACATCTTGCTGTAAATATTTTACTGCCTGGTGCTAGTTCTAATCCAGACATTTTCCAATATAAAACTAATGATTTATCTATATTTCTATCTGTTAATGCTACTGAGTAGTTGGCACTTATTATAAACTTAAATTTTTGGTATATTAAATTTCCTCTTACTGCGCTTATTACACTTTTTTCTATAGGATGTATAATTCTATCATCTGCTAAATATATTTCAATAGGTGTATCTATTCCTTCTCTAAAACAAGCTTTTATTAATATTTCTGTTCCTCCTAAGTGTACGTACTTTATGGGTGTTTTTGCTTTTATATCTTGTATTTCTTTATTTATTATTCTCTTATTTAATATAGGTATTTGTGCTTTTCCTTTTGTATATTTACAATCTATAATATGTTCTTTTTGACTAACTACATAATATTCATGTTTTTGTCTTTTAAACCAATTTCTTATTGTAGGTATTTCAAGTACTTTTTTAACACTTAAATCTAATTCTTTTCCTTTTATTTGTTCAAAACTTGTATTATCAAATATAATTTTTTGTTCTGCTGATTCTTCAGTTTGATATTCTTCTTTAGATATTATTTTTATGTCCTCTTCAGACATTAGATTTCTTCGTTCATTTCGTCATTATCTAGATTAATATCTATTTCATTTTCTAATTCAGGTTCTATATCTGATACTTCATATATACTATCATTTTCACTTAATTCATAATCTATGTAATCTATCTGCATGTATTCCTCATTATCTATAATTACTTCTGCTATTTGTTTTCCGCTTGGATTTTTAGGTAACTTACAGTTTCTAGCTAAATGTCCTAACTTTCCACAATTATAACAAGTACAATCTGATAATTTTCTTTTTGGTCTATAAGGTCTTTTTATTTTAACATTTTTTACATAATATCTTTGTCTTGGTTTTTTGTATTTATATCTAGTTTTAGTTTTTCTATACTTATTATATCGTTTAGGTTTTTTATAATATTTATTTGTACATCCAAACTGTGGTGCTGTTTTATCTTTACAACAGGCTAAATTTTTATGTAGTACCTTCTCCATTTTTATTTTTTCTTTTTGGTTTTCACATAATTGTACAAACCATTGGTGTAGAAATTTTATTCTAGCTCCTAAAGTATCTGTTAATCTTTCATTATTACAGTCTTTTATTATTTTTGTACTAAATGGTTCTGGTAATTTTGTAAAATATTGCTGTCTTATTTCTTTTGCTTCATTTATATCATATCTTGCTTTATAATAATATTCTTTAAATGCACAAGTATATTCTTCTATATAACACATTTTACATATGCTTAATTTTGTCATAAGTTGTCTATTTATTATTTTTTCTCTATTTTGTTCTTTTATTTCTGTAGTCATACCACCAAATTCATTTCTTATTGCTAATTCATATTTATCTAATATATCTATATTTGTTGTTGATGGAGAACCATCTATTTTCTTATCACTCCTAAGTGTTTCTAAACTTTCTAGGGGTAAATTTTCTATCCATAATTTTATTGTTCCAACAAATGTTCTTTCTATATATCCTGGCGTTTCTTTTGTTGCTATTTTATTATCAATTAATTATTTAGATATATTACCTACCCATAGTAAGATTACTTTATTTATATCTATAACACAATCTAAATATAAAAAGTTATATTGTTCAATTATTGGTCTAGGTGTCCATTTTTTATTTAGTCTACTATTCCATATCGCATTTGTTCTATCTGATCTTTCATAACTTTCTGTATAATAAGTTGGTGTTGTCCTTCTAGGATTACTCCTAGGACTATTATCCGGGGTTTTAACTCTTGATGTACTAGGTTTATTTATATCTCCTGTATTTATTTCTAGCTTTTTTGGCTTATTTACTTGTTCTAGAATTTCTGTGTATGTTTCACTTATATCACTTGTTTCTGATTTTTGTTCATTCATTGTATCTAATTCATCCATTTCATTATCTGAGTCATTTATTTCATTTATTTCGTCTATTTCCAGATTTTCATTTAATATTTGTTTCATTTTATTTATTTCTTGTGTCAATTCAAATTCTTTTTCTTTTTCTTTTTCTATTTGTTTCTCTTTTTGTTTAGTTTCGTATAGTAATTTTAACTTAGCTAATTCTTTTTCTAATTCACTTATTTTTGTATTTTTTAATTCTTCTATATGTTGTACTTCCTATTTTGCTTGTATTTTTATTTTTTCAATCTCTTTTAATTTATCTATTTCTTCATTTTCCTTTGTTATTCTTATCATGACGGTTAAACTATCTTCTAATTTTGCTGTTTCTTTTTCTAACATTAAATATAAATTATTTCCTATTTTTTTTATATCTTCTTCCTAAATTTGAAAATATTATTTTTATTATTAATCCATCTTGATTTTCATATGTTTTTTCGTCTACTGCAAATTCTTCTTTATTCATTATGGTTTATGTTGTAACCTATATCATGTTGTAATTTATATTCTAGGCAATTTATTTGTATTTCTAACTTAAATAATACCTTTCTTTGTACTAATATCACTTTAGTACTTACTCTTGCAAATATATTTTCTTCTAGTCTTTCTTTTTTAAATTCAAATTCTTGTCTTTTTTCAATTATTTTTTCTATCAATTGTTGCTTATATATTTCTCTGTTCATATTATTTTTTCAGATAACAAACATATTTATATTCTGTTTTAGAAATTATATTTATCAGAAAATCTGTTTTACAATTTTTTATTTTTTATTTTTAGAGTGAAGAGAGAGTTGGTTGGAAGTAGCTTGTTTATTACTGAGGGAGAAGCCCTCTATTTATACAATAATTTTACAAACTTGGCCAATAGAAATGGCCGACAATATACTTTACACTTGGCCTTATATTATTTGGCCGACGCAAAACAACAAAATACTTTAATAATAATGGCCTTTTTCTTTTACTTATGGCCGACACAAACTTTTTACATATGGCCTTCACACACACTAAACATAAGGAAAAAGCATTGGAAGTACCGTAAAACCACGGTATATCAACTACAAACACAATGCACTAGTGTGACTTAGGAGTTGTCTTAGGTGATGGTCCTTATGTGAAGTTAATGTCTTTGAGTTTATTATGACTTGTGAATATATTTGGTTGTGTTTACGAAGCATATTACAAAAGACTATTGTAAGGTGACCTCAAGGTGATGTATTGCACTAGGCCCACTTGAGGGTTACATAAGAAAAGAAGTAGAATAAAAGAAAGGTAGTGTATGGTATGTATTGAATATTCTTATAAGTATGATAAATGGTTTTATGTTCTATTATGAGTATTATCCATCTCTATATTATGTATGTGAACTATATTGAGCTTATATGTGCCTATGTTCATGAAGTTTACTAAAAGAAAGACGTTGCATGATTTTAATGAAATGTCCTCTTTAAATGAATGTTTTTGCATCGTTGCCATACTTAGTTCATTCTTGTACTAATACCATTCTTCCTCATCTTTTTACACAAAGTGTAGGTGGTGATGGCTAGAGGATGTCTCCTATGTGAAGAGCTTTGATAGATCTCCCAAGTTCAAGTAAAAGAACCCTTATGATTCAACGGTTGCCTATGTCAAGATGTTCTTCAAGTTAATGTAATAGCTTAGATTTATATTTTATGTTGTATGGTCTTCGTCCCTATTCTATTCTATTGAGTTGTGTCTTAAGATGGCAAAGAGACATTGGAGTCTAATTATGTATTATGATATTTCATATATATATGAAGAAATGTTCTATCATATGATATGCTATGAAAAGTTTCAAATTTTCCGCTATTTTTATTACTATTATGCAGTGAAAGATGTCTAAGGGATGGTCTTAGTACTCCGAGAGGTCGACGAATCTGTGTGGCTATGTAAGAGTGCTCTAACTACTAGGGGTACTTTGGGTCGTTACAAGATGGTTATGATATGAGACATCCGTTTTAAGACTATATTGTATCTTATATGTATTTGTGCCATAAAAGTAGAAGACTATGTAATATTCTTATACAAAGGGTCTATGTATACTAGATATGCATATATTATGTGTTTGTGAGAGGTCTATGTAAATCTCATGATATATATAGAAGAAAAAATTTAAATTTTCCGCATTTTTAACCTATGAATGTAATGATGAATGCGAAGAGGCTAGTCCTAGTCCTCTCCGAGGAAGACGACGTCGGTTACGTGTAGGGGGTACTTCACGGATGTGAGATTGAGCCACTTACCTCAATTGATATGAAGCTAACTACACCTTCTCCGTAAAAGTCATACCCATAGCACTCAAAACCTTGTACACACCATCTAGAAACTCTTGGGGATCTTCTCGCACCTTAGAACAAAGGAAGATAGGAGGATTAATCCTCAAAAACTCACTCAACCTAGAGGTCATGGCACTCTCAAGGGCATTCATCCTAGGCCCAATATCTCTATAAATTTGAGCCCTCATGTCTCGGGATAAGGTAAGGATAGATCCTCTAATCTCCTCATTAGACATGACCGGGGGAACCACCGGAACGTCATTCCCTTTCTCCATTATTAAACTTGATCACCTTGAGGAAGTTGTTCACCTTGGAAAGCTTTTCCACCTTAGGGAACTTGTTCACCTCGGGGAGGAACACCCTCAATAAACACATCCTCATCAACTCTTCTTGCGGGTGTTCTCCTTGTATTCATGTCCTAGAAACACAAGATAAAAGGTTAGGAATAGTGTCACATCCGGAGAGCACCCCCTAGATGTAACCGGCGTCATTGTCCTCGGAGAGGACTAAGACTAGCCTCTTAGCTTACATCATTACAATCATACATTAAAAATGCGGAGAATTTTAAAACTTTTGTATATCTATGTTGAGGTTTACATAGACCTCTCGCATACAGACAATATATATTCATATCGAGTATACATAGACCTTTCGTATAAAAAAATTACATAGTCTTCTACTTTTATTGCACGTAGATATATAAGATACTTAACATAGTCTTAAAAGTGTGTCTCATCTCATAACCATCAAAATAAGAGTATATCAATAGGGAATATCTCATACATCAATGTAACAAAGCCACATATAGGGTGTACAATATTTAATACTCAAATGAAAAGGAAAGAACTAGAAGTCTTATAACTAGAAAAAACATCAATAGCTTGATAGTGGCATTGCCCTCGGAATGTGAGGACCTACCCAACTTGGATGAGTGAGAATTCCAAGTCTTGCTTCAAAGTCATCTCAAAAGTCCTTCAACGATTGGAACCTAAAATGTTGGAGAAAAGGGAGAAAATGGGGTTAGTACACCACTTGTACCAAGTATGAGACCATATGCACACACATCATGAAATCATGCTAGAAAGGGACATTTCATTAAGGCATACTATTTTACATTTGCAAAGCATTATGCACGTTCAAGAACCAATACAAGTCATTAATGCATACTCATTAAGTGAAGACCATACTCATCACAAGACCAACCATACTAGTCTAGCCAAGTAAATCATACATACCAACATATTTGAACATATAATCAATACAACTCTATCATCAAGTATAACCTCAACAAGCATGAATAAGGGTTCATTACAACATAACCAAAGCAAGACAACTACTCATGAACCGTCATTAATTCAACTAGTGCAATGACTAAGAAAAGCCCCATGAGATTACTAAATCAAATAAACCCAACAAGAACCATAAACAATGACCAACTTTACATATCATATTATTAAGAGTACATAACATCATACTTTACCAATATAGACAAAACATATATTCATAAGTGAATTCAACATTATAAGGTACGTGTAACAACCCTAAAAATGGATAAGATAAGTAATACTTAATGTGTCAAGAATGCCTATGATTAGACCAGGGTTCACACAGATTGATGCGCGTATAACCAGACCTCGGAACCCTTGCTACAGCCAAGCCAACTAACTTGGGGATTTAGTTGATCTTGTAAAGGTTGGGTCCAACCATGTAGGGCTCTCAAATACGAAGATATACTCGAATGAGTCTTTACCGGACTTAAAAAGGGGAAATCTTAGGTTTGGAGGGTCTAGGGCTAAAATGGTCTTTTTCTTGGCTAAGGGTAGTATCGTAATTACCCTAAATATGTAATTAATTATTTAATTAATAAAGTGGAGGGGTAATTTGGGGAGAGAGGGCCGAAATTGAGCCCTTGAAGTGAAGTCTTGCTCCACCCAGGTTCGAACCTAGGTGGAATCATTGAATTAATGTGATTTTTATTTAAGCTATTGAATTAATGTATTTAATTAATTATTATTATTCATTAGCTTATTTAAAATAAAATAAAAATCAGATTTTATTAAATAAATAAAAACCCTATTGACTAAGTCCTAAAACTAGACTCCTAAGCCTCCTATAACTCCAACTCTCTCTCACGTTTATCTCTCCATTCTCACGCTCAATCTTTCTTCCTCTTTCACACGAAAATTCTCTACCAAAGTAAGATACAAAAGCAGAAAACAAACGTTAATCACACACTAGGCTAAGGGAGGTTGTGATTCGAGTGGAGTTGATATTGAGGAGGCTTAGACGTGTTCTTGGGAGGAGTTTTCGGGCAGCAAGTCAAGGGTTTAACGTCAAAAAGGTATGGGTTTTCTTCTCTCTTGGTCCCTTTCCCAAGAGACCCCTTAAGGTTCATGTTATTCATAAACTAGGATTGTTTCCCCTTTTGCATGCCCCTGTCACTAGCTCCCAATGAATCGTAGGTTGGGTATGATTGCTGGTAGATTTAGGTGTATATTATGTTTTCGTGATGAATATGATTATGTTTGTGTACTTGAAATCGTATGAAATACAACCCATGTGTTCGAAATTATGTGCAAGTGTGTGTGTGCAAGTATGTTACAGTTAATGAGGTTCTCTGTGTAATGCTCCAAAAAGTTTAATGTATTATGGTTATACTTTTACGTGTATAAACTGAGGTAAGTCGTGATGTTCATATGAAATGTTATGTGGCTGGATTGAGGGAGAAATTCTTGGCTAAACGAATCCATGAAAATGCACCTAAAATGTTATAAATGAACCATGAAATTTCCCTTAGAACTAATGTGAAATTGTATGAAAAAGGTGTAGAAAAATCGTGGAATAAATTTCCAGAACATGGAAATAGGCTTTAGAAAGAATCTGGAAATTTTGGACGTAAAAAAAAAATAAAAAAAATAAGTGAGGCTTGCAGGGATCGAACCCATGACCTCACTAAAGCTTACCTAAAAAGTAAACAAAAAAAAAGGGTGTTAGGCGGGGCTCGAACTGGGGCAGTGATCAGCGAATTTCGCCAGGCAAAAAGGAATAAAATTAATTGTTGTTGTGGGGTTTCGATACCACATCACGGAAGGCCCTTGTTAATTAATAATAATAATATATATGGGGTAGTGGGGAATCGATCCCACGGCCCTCAGCGAATGCAACAACTAATAAAAACAAAAGGGGTCGTGGGGAATCGATCCCACGCCCCTCAATCGCCTGTAGTAATTAAATTAAAAAAAAGGGGGTTGTGGGGGATCGATCCCACAACCCCTTGGTCAGTAGCGAATAAGGGGCATAGGAGAAGGATAGAAAAATTCTTCAAAAACTATGGGGTCGTGGGGAATCGATCCCGCGCCCCCTAGTAAGCTGTAGCAATATTAAAGGAGAAGGGAAAAATGAAAATAAAAGGATTGTGAGGCGTGGGAATTGAACCCATGACATCTAGGTAGGCTGCAAAAATTGGAGAAAAATAAAGAGAGGCTGTGAGGGTTTGATCCCACAACCTTATGGTCTATGCGAATTAGACAAGAAGAATTAAATAAAAAAAATAAAAGGGGCTGTGGGGGTTCGATCCCACAACCCTTCGGCCAAATAAGTGGAGCATCCAAGGAGAAAAATAAAAAGAGAATGTTGATGTTGGGGCTCGATCTAGGGTCCCAATGTCATGAGGACTAAAAATAAAATCAAGGAAAAATGTAAATGTTGTCCAAGGTATTTGAACTTGGGTTCCCTTGCCCAAATTTCCGTATTGATACATAAATCATACGTGAATTAAATGTTCAAGAATAATGCCATCTACTTAGATCAAAATTGAGATCTTGCATACATACAAGATACATAAGTCTTGTACTACATAATCTTAGGAAGATATGAGTCACTTAACGAACTATGAATGAAGTCTCATGGCCTGTGTGTAGAGACCAAATAAGTGAACCTAAGATGTATGTAATGAAATGAAGTAAACCTAAAAGGGTTAAGTACGAGTGTAAAACACTCTAAATGGCCAAGTGCATTGGCATACGATGAAATGATTATTATGTAATGAAATGATGAAACCCTAGAAGGGTTAAGTAAGAGTGTGAAATACACAAATGGCCAAGTGCATTGGCATATGATGAAATGAACATTCACGTAAAATGGGGTGAGTAATTATGAAGTGCAATTGTGCTAATTATAATGAATGTGGTGACAACATGATATGAGGCTAATGTGAAAGATGAGAACAATCTCAAATGAGCCTAAGTAAATGTTACCAAAATGTACTCACCTATGAGAGTGTAAGTTAATGAAGAGACCAGTCTCTATGAACACTCTAATGAAAGAGTTGAGATTAACACACTTAATACTAATGATGAGATGAGAAATCATCTATTGAGCTATGATGTCCTCATACTAGAAGCCAGCTTCCATGGCGTATGAGGTGAATGTAATAGAACTTTATACTGAGCTCCGATAGAATAGCTATGAGCGGTGATGCCTTCTTTCGGGAACGGCGGAGGTTCACATAACTCTCATGAGATGAGACTGTCTGGCATGCCGGGTATGAGTCTCCTTATATTTCCTAGTCTTCGAACCTATACTGCCAATATAGGGATCTGGTGGGGTAAAATTCCCATGTACGCTAGTATGTTTTGGGTCACTTTGGCCGGTGATTCCACCTCTTTTCGGTGTGGGGGAGACACTGGATTTCATGATGCTCACATGATCTATGTCGGTTAAAGTTAAAGTTCCCAATGAATGAATGAGGCCAGCCTCAAATGATGCACATAATGAAATGAATGATACCAAAGGTGTTAGGATAGGATAATCAAGAGGTGAGCTAGACTCAAGTAATGTCACTAGGTTATTCTTGATCGTTGCACAGCAAACCCGATGAAAGTCTTAAACTACTTCCTAGGTATAGCTGGTGTTCACACTAGCCTATGAACAAAATTAAATGAAGTACGTATGAATGAATGAAGCAGACTCTGTGTTTGCTAATGAAGACTCCCTAGTTGAGGTCCCATATGTTAAGCCCTTATTTTGGAAAGTCTTAATGTCTAGTCCATGATTCCAAGGTCTCATGGCATATGAATGATTGTTATAAAAGATGTTATGTGTTATATGCTATATGATATGTGCTATGTGTAAGATATTATGTGTTGTGTGCAATATGATAAGTATGATGATGCATGTTACTCTCATGGCATGACTTTCCTAATCCAAATTTGGAAAGTTCACTAACTTTCCTAATCCCAATTTGGCAAGTCCACTGACTTGACTTTCCATAATCATGTTGTTAGGAAAGAGCTATTCTTCCTCATGCATGTCCTTGGTGTGTGCTTGCATATACCCATACTTAGTACAAGTGTGTATTAATCCCATACAACTCTACATTTTTAGGTGCAGGCACTGGTGGACGTTAGAGCTTATAAGTTGACGTTGCAGCTATTCGGACGTGGAGCTTTCATCAGGACTTGGTAGGCCCTCATGCTTTCGAGGATGTCTATCGTTATTATCTTGCTTAGATATAGGCTTCAGCTAGTGGAGCATGTTCCACTAGTGTTTCTTTTCGTGTTTATTTCAGATATTGTATTTGTACCATTTTGGCAATTATACATTTATTACAGTATTGAACTGTTTCATTCATTTGATTATCTCAATATTAGATGGTTGATTTGTGAACACCCCTGATGTTAAGCTTAAAATATTTAGCATGAAATAAGAAAAAAAAAAGTTCAAATTTTCCGCTAAAATTAACCTAGATGAAGTAAGAATGACGTATGTAGGCTTGTCTGCGACCTCTGAGAGGTCAACGACGCCGATCTCATCTGGGGTGTAGATTCCGGTCGTGACAGTACCATCAACATATAAGATTATAATATATATATATCATTTACATTTATAAGCATATACATACATAAGAACTTCCTCTTAAGACTCACTTTAAGGCTAACTGGTGCAATGTATAGGTAGAGTTTCATACCCCTACCTTGACTAAGCTAAACCCCTTAGATCATCCTAGTTAGAGTTCATCCATTACTTCATCTTACATTTTGGGAACAAATTGCCTTAATCGACATAGGACACATCAGTTAATGTGTAATCCAGTGCCATGGAACCCTACACCGAAAGAAGGGGGACTACTTTCCAAGGTAGTACCAAAATATAAACATAGCAACTACGTGGATCCACTAGTTAGTATTCCTATGCGGGCAACATAGTTGAAGAACTAAGAGATATAGTTAGGACCCACTATATTCTACATGCATTATAATCTCCAATCTCAAGAGTAAGTGAGTGATCCTACCTTCCTTATGTGGGAAGGGACACTTCTCACTCTAGTTCACTCGGTGCTAAGCTAGAGTCCTTTTTTTGTAATGTCTTTAATACCTTTATTAATCGTCATAGCATAATTTAGGTCATAGGGTCTATCCATTATATAATAATCCTCATCATAGCTCAATAAGAATTGCATGGGTATTTTCCTTTCATTACAATTCATACATGTGAGGTTAGCACATTTACATAATTATTAATGATAAGGCACATTGGTAAATTATCACCATCCTTATAACATTTACATCTTAGCCAACACGTCACAAACCATAGTCAAAACATTTAAATTCAACATCATAACAACCCTATCAATCTTAATATACGGTATATTTTAATACAACATGAGTTAATCACAAGTAACCATTATTGAATTAAAGAGTTGAGATCATAAAACTTTTTGAGATCATAAAACTTACCCCAATCTTCTTCACAAAACCATTATCATGATCATACCATAAACCATCCTCAATTCAACCCAACAATGGGTATAATACCATCACATAATAGTAATCAACATGATAATGAAGTCAATTTACTCACTACACAACAACCCATCACTAGTTTATAGATTAAGAAAAGAGACTTAGGTCAAGTTCATGATCTACTTCACAACCTATATCAATTACTCATGAACTAGCATGATAGGATTACAATTCATATCAATCTACTCATAGATAAACATAATAACAATATAGCATAGTAATTCACACAATAACCAAGTCAATTGTACCAATAATACCCAATTCAATTCAAGATCACAACCTAGGGTTAAAAGGAAAAGGTCATCTTCTGTAAACTAGGTCAATCCATCAAGAAGTAATCTAATTGAGTCATAATACATGTTAATATACACATAATAACCAAAATGAATCATAAACAAACCAATTCACAAGATCAATTTCGTATTGGAAGAAAACCCACTTGAATTTCATATTTTTGAAATGATCTTGAAGGAACCCTTTGGAGAAAAAGATCCTAAAGGTGAAAGGAATCTCATACCTTCTTAATTTATGAGGTTTTATGGAGAAACTTGATCCTTATCATCCCTTGAACCCACCTTTTTCTTAGTCTTTAATGGGGTTTGTTTGGTAGAAAAAAAGAATAGAAAAGGAGGATCAATTTGCGTTTGGCAAGTTATGAGGGTTAGGTTAGTCTAATTAGGTTAGGTTCTTTATATAGGTCATTAACTAACTTAATTAGACCTCCCTGAACACCTAAATAATTAAATAACCACCTAATTAATTAACTTGACTAACTTAAAACCGTGCAGCAAAATAGTGCCTTGACAAATGAAACCCAGACCAACAGGCCGTTTGTCAATCGACGGGCACTATTCATAGTCTTCCTGTGTAGTCGTCATTTTGGTAAGAGAGTTGAAAAAATGACTTCCCACGATATTGGATAAGTGTCCATTGATGCCCAGTCTGTTGTACCACGCCTCGTCGATGGCATTCGTTGGTGACAATGTCTTTTGACAACTTTTAGCCCCTTTTGCAAAGGTCCTCCTCAAGGGCACTTGGTTGGTCCTTCGGAAGTCGTACCCGGACTTTTCGACTATAGAATAAATATATTATGTGTTTGACAACTTTCAACTAAATTTAATCATTTTTTGAATCCTATAACTTAGTCAAATAGGCTAAGGCACACAAGCACCTCATTGAACTAGTTTCCGGACATCATGTACGTTCTTTAACGTTTTGATTCTAAAACTTCCTAATTGACTTATATACATTAAAATTGAACTTAAAACAGTGACACAACCTTTTAGACACTCATGTTTGGCTCTAGAACATCTCTTGGACTTTTGGAGTGTTACATTATCACCCCCTTAGGAAATTCATCCCCGAATGACAGTAAAATATTTTAGAAGGAAGGAATAGACTCAAGACTAGCAGCCCAACCAACAAAAATACATTGTAACATGAGTTACAACATCAATTATGGCATTTAAAAATCACAATTCAAACTTTAATTACTACTCATAATGCTCAAAATCACAACATGAGGAATTTCCTTCTCACAACAACATGAGCTCAACATACCATTAAGGAGTCAATTATGGCAATTTTCAAACTATCAGCATGCTCAATATAATTTCATAAAGACTAAACATATCAAAATGCACAACATAACTCAAAACAAGTAAAATTGGAAATTTTCAAGTCTATAGGAATAACTTCACTGTAATTTCACTGTAACATAAACATTTTTGCAAACTTTACCAAAACTCAAAGCAACTTAAAATTTGTCATTATTTACATTATTAGTAATAACAACTTACCTTCATTAGTAAAGAGATGAGGGTAGCGGGATTTCATGTCGGCCACGGCCTCCCATGTTGCTCCCTCAACTAGGTGGTTTCTCCATAACACTTTTACGGAGGCCACCACTTTGTTCCTCAACCTCTTCACTTGACGATCAAGGATTCCAACTGGAACCTCCTCATAATAGAGGTTATCCTTCACACCAAGACCCTCAATAGGAACAATAGACTCGGGATCACCGATACACTTCTTAAGCATAGAAACATGGAAAACAGGATGAACCGAAGATAGCTCACTAGGGAGTTGCAATACATATGCGACCTTGCCAACTCTTTGCAAAATTTCATAGGGACCCACATAACGAGGACTCAACTTCCCTTTCTTTCCAAATCTAACCACCCCTTTCATAGGCGAAATTTTTAGATAAATTTTATCACCTTCTTCAAACACTAAATCTCTTATCCTTTGATGGAATAAGATTTTTGCCGACTAAAGGTTGTTTGTAACCGGTTCCTTATGATATGAACTTTCTCCAAAGTATTATAAATCAAATCAGGACCAAGAAGCAAAGACTCACCAACCTTAAACCACCCAATAGGAGATCCACACCTCCTACCATACAACGCTTCATAAGGAGCCACAGATATGGATGAATGAAAAATATTATTATAAGAGAACTCCACCAAAGGAAAATGCTCATCCACATTTCCCTTAAAGTCAATGATACAAGCTATAAGTATATCTTCAAGATTTTGAATAGTTCGCTCCTCTTGACCATCCGTTTGAGGATGATAAGCGGTGCTCAACTTCACTTCAGTACCCAAACCTCTTTGGAATGATTTCCAAAATCTAGATGTAAATTGAGAACCTCTATTCGATATGATGGACAAAGGAACCTCATGTAGAGTCACTATTTTCTCAAAATACATTCTTGCATAATCTTTCGCCGAATAAGTAGACTTAACGGGAATAAAGTTAGCGGATTTGGTCTTTATCTACTACCGCCCATATAGAGTCATATTGCTTCCGGGTTTGAGGAAAAACTACTATGAAATCCATGTAACATCTTGCCACTTCCAAGTAGGAATTTTGATTTCTTGTAGTAAACCACTAGACTTTTGGTGCTCGGACGTCAATTGTTGGCAATTTAGACACTTTACAACAAACTCCGCAATATCCTTTTTTAGTCCATCCCACCAAAACATTTCACTAAGGTCATGGTACATCTTTGTAGAAATCGGATGAATAGAGTAACGGGCTCCATAAGCTTCCTCAAGGATCCTACTCCTCAAATCATCCACATTAGGCACACAATATCCCTTGATACCTAAGAACACCATCCCCCCTTGGGAGAATGACTCATTCATCTTTCAAGGAACCGATTCTTTCAAATCCACCAATAATGGATCAAGGTGTTTCTTAGACTTCACCTCAACCACCAAAGATGACACGAAATTATGATGTACCACCACACCACCATTTGGATAACTTTCAATTTGAACCCCTAAACGATCTAACCCATGAACATCTTCCACTAGGTTTCTTTTGGCTTCTTAGACATGAGACACACTTCCCATAGACAAACGACTTAGAGCATCCGCTACCACATTAGCCTTGTCGGGGTGACAGATAACACTCATGTCATAGTCATTCAACAATTCTAACCATGTCCATTGACGGAGATTCAACTCCTTATGAGTGAATACATATTGAAGACTTTTATGGTCCATATACGCATCAACATGAACCCCATATATAAACATCAACATGAACCCCAGATATACACATCAACATGAACCCCATAGAGATAATGCCTCCATATTTTCATTGCAAATACCACGACTGCTAACTCAAGGTCATGAGTCGGATAATTCTTCTCATGAACTTTGAGTTGCCTAGAAGAATAGGCTATAACTTTTCTATGTTGCATAAGAACACTCCCCAGCCCGACTCGGGATGTACCAAAATAAACCACAAAAACCTTAGTGCCCTCTGGAAGGGTCAATACCGGAGCAGAAGTAAGCCTATCCTTCAATATTTGGAAACTCTTCTCACATGTCTCCGACAACTCAAATTTAACATTCTTTAGGGTCATGGTTGTCAAAGGAGAAGTGAGAGACGCAAACCCATCGACAAACCTTCTATAATAACCGGATAGGCCTAAGAAACTCCTAATATCCGTAGGAGCCAAACGTCTAGGCTAATTTTTCACCGCTTCGGTCTTCTTTGGATCAACCTCAACACCTTCACTAGAGCTGATATGACCAAGGAACGCTACCGACCTCAACCAAGACTCACATTTGCTATACTTTGCAAAGAATTGGTGTTCCTTAAGCACTTGCAACACCACTCTCAAATGATTCATATGATCAACCTCATTCTTCGAATATACCAAGATGTCGTTAATGAAGACAGTGACGAATGAATCTAGATAACTTCGAAACACCTTATTCATAAGGTCCATAAACACCGCCAGAGCATTAGTGAGACCAAATGACATTACTAAGTACTCATAGTGACGATATCTTGTTCGAAATGCCGTGTTGAGAATATCTTCACCTGTCACCCTAAGTTGGTGATATCCCGACCTCAAGTCAGTATTGGAAAAGTAACTCCTACCTTGGAGTTAATCAAATAAATCGTCAATCTGAGGGAGTGGATATTTATTCTTCATTGTGACTTTGTTGAGTTGGCGGTAATTGATACACATTCTAAGGGACCCATCTTTCTTTTTTACAAACAAAACTGAAGCACCCAATGATATATATTAGGCCGAATAAATCCCTTAGTAAATAATTGAGTTGAACCTTTAACTCTTTCAATTCGGCCGGAGCCATCTGATAAGTAGAAATTGAAATGGGATTTGTATCCGGTATCAAATCGATACGAAAATCAATTTCCGTCTTAGAGGAATAGTAGGAAAATCATTAGGAGAGACCTCGAGAAATTTGCTCACTACGGGGACCCACTCTATGGGAGGAATTTCGAAGTCTACATCTTGGACACTTACAATATGGTATAGACACCCTTTAAAAATAATCTTACAAGCTTTCAAACAAGAAATAATACGAACTATAGGGATAGAATTTCCCCCCTTCCACTCTAAAACGGGCTCATTTGGAAAGTTAAACTTTACCACCCTTAATCTACAATCTATGGAATCAAAGCAAGCATGCAACCAATTCATACCCAAAATGATATCAAAATCATACATATCAAGTTTTACTAGTTCAACATGAGTAACTCTATTGGGCAACATTATAGGAAAATTTCTATACACTCTTTTAGCAACAACTGTTTCACCTACCGAGGTAGACACCGAGAAAGGTTCACTCAAGATTTAGGGGAAAATGTCAAACTTTTTAGCTAACAAAGGTGCAACAAATGACAAAGTAGCACCGGGATCAAGTAAAACATATACATCAATAGATAAGACTTTCAACATACTGGTCACCACATCAGGAGAAGTCTTTTGCTCACCTCTAGAACGGAGAGCAAAGAAGTAATTCTGCTTCAGAGCATCAACATTAGAACCACTTGCTTGAGCTTGACCAACACCCTTTTATTGACCCTTCACATTAGGGAAATCCGTAACCTTGTGGCCACTCTTTTCACAACTAAAGCAATTGTCCATCCAAACAAGGCAATCCCATAATGCTTCTTGCCACACTTTCCACAAGTTGGCTTCTTGGTTGGTGAACTAGTACCCCTTCCCTTTTGAGACATAGGGTTAGACACCCCATCATCATGATCCTTAGGGAACTTGGAAGGAACTTGATTAGAGGATCTCTTTTTGAACCAAGGTTTGTCTTGGATCTATAACCTACCCTTTCATGAACAACCATCATAAGACCTTGCCTTTTTTGCATCTCTACTCTTTCTCTTAATTCTTGTCTTTTCCACTTGTTGAGCATGAACCATGAGATGAGAAATGTTCATATTATCAGGTAGCATAGCTGAACGACATTCCTCCTTCAAGTCATCCGGCAATCCCGTCACAAAGTGACTCATTTCATCTCTAGGGTCGGAAACAAAAAAAGGAGCATACTTTGACAATTTAGTGAATTTCAAAGTGTAGTCAAGTACATTCATACCTCCTTGACGAAAGTTGATGTATTCTTCCACTTTCGCTTCCCTCTTCTCCCTAGGAAAGAACCTATCAAGAATAGTCTTCATAAAGATCTCCCATGTCATCGGTCCATCCCTTAAAGGACTATTGTCTCTCCATTGAACGTACCAAGTTTGGGCCACATCTTTGAATTGATAAGTGGCTAACTCAGATTTCTCACTAGTAGTGAACCCCATAGCAAAGAGGATCTTGTAGGTTTAATCAATGAACTCTTGGGGATCTTTCTCAAATTTGAACCCATAGAAAGTTGGGGGATTCATCCTAGTGAAATCCCTCAAATTTGAGGCCATGGTGCAAACATGTTGGTTTCCTCGTGGTACCACCTACCTATTAGCTTGGGCCGTCATGGCTTGTGCTTGAGTAGTGACGGCTTGTGCTTGTGTAGTCATGTCTTGGGACATTTGGAGAAAGGCTGCCCTTATGTAACCATCTGTCATAGGTGGAGGTTTCAGCAGAGCTTGGTCATCATTAGCAACTTCTTCAAGAGGAGGGACTTGATTTCCCCGGGAGGAAATCTCGCATTGGCAATCTCTTCATCAAGTCTTTGAGCGGCTGTTCTTCGACTATTCATTTCCTATAATAACAATAAAGGGATTAGATTCTAAGGTCACATAGGGTCAAGACTCTAGAGGAAGGATATTGGATTTCCATGAAAGTTAGAGTTTCCTAAGCATCACATAGTTTCCTATTCATAAGTGTGGCGCGCTTCACAATTATGAGTAAAAATCTACATAGACGTGGTTGAGTGAGACATCAATTCTAAAGATATTCAATCCTCATGCTTTGATACCAAGTTTGTCACATCCGGGGAGCACCCCCTAGATGTAGCTGGAGGTGGCGTACTCGGATAGGACTATGACTAGACTCTTAGCTTACATCATTACAATAATAGGTTTAAAAATGCGGATAATTTTAAAACTTTTTTATATCTATCTTGAGCTTTACATAGACCTCTCGCATACACATACTAAACATTCATATCGAGTATACATACACCCTTTGTATAAGAAGATTACATAATCTTCCACTTTTAATGCACATAGATATATAAGATACTTAACATAGTCTTAAAAGAGTGTATCATCTCATAACCATCTAAACAACAGTATATCAATAGGGCATATACCATACATCAATGTAATAAAGCCACATATAGTCTATATAATCTTTAATACTAAAATTAAAAGGCAAGAACTAGAAGTATTATAACTAGAAACAACATCAATAGCTTGATAGTGGCATTGCCCTCGGAAAGTGAGGACCTACCCAACTTGGATGAGTGAGAATTCTAAATCTTCCTTCAAAGTTGTCACAAAAGTCCTTCAACGACCGGAACCTAAAAAGTTGGGAAAATGGGAGAAAATGGGGTTAGTACACCACTTGTATTAAGTATGAGACCATATGCACACACATCATGAAATCATGCTAGAAAAGGACATTTCATTAAAGCATACTATTTTACATTTGAAAAGCATTATGCACGTTCAAGAACCAATACAAGTCATTAATGTATACTCATTACGTCAATACCATACTCATAACAAGACTAACCATACTAGTCTAGCCAAGTAAATCATACATACCAACATATTTGAACATAGCCAAGCACACTTGCACCTCATTTAACTAGTTTTCGAATGTCATGGACGTTCTTTTACATTTTGATTCTAAAACTTCCAAATTGACTTATATGCATTAAAATTGACCTTAAAACAGTGAGACAACCTTTAGACACTCTTGTTACTCTCTAGAACACGTCTTAGACTTTCGGAGTGTTATAAATAAACTCTTAGAATTCCCACTCTAAGGAACGACACAAGCACAATGAAGAAAAGGGAAACTCTATTGTCTGATAGTCTTTTGCTCATGGATGTGTCGCGACTCACACCAATGAATAGGACTCTACTAGACGTGGCTTTAATGAGACTTTGAATTCTAAGGACCACTTCATAACCTTTTGATCTATTACGAAGTTTGTAACGACCCGAGGGTATACCTTAGAAAGTCGCCACATGGCATACTCGACCTCTCGGGGGTCTTATACAATCCCTTAAACATCATTCATCGCATAATATATATGAGAAATAGTTCTCATTAAAACTTTTCAAAACAATTTCTCAAATCTTTTTCATATAAAACATAAGAAAGTCTAAGTCTCTTTTTCGCAATCTTAGACACATTAATATCTTAAGGTCACAACCCATACATCAATAAATTGGAAATAATAATGTCTATTACAACGTCTTTTGAAAAGGAAACCTAACACATAACTATGTCCTCGAATCATGAGAGGACATACCTAGATTTTCTTGAGAGAATTCTATTCCCAAGCTTTTCTTACAACGAGACTCCTCACTCTCCACCTACACATTTACAACTAAAACAACATTTTGAATTAGCACGTTGAATGTACTAAGTAGGTAATATGCAATAAAATCATGCTAAAACGCATATTTACTTATAGCATGCCTCTTTATGATCTTTTGAAGATAACTTCATAAATAGGTATAAGAGATATTCAAGTAGTTCATAAGATATAACCATGATCATTTAGAATAAACATAAGACCTCCTACCAGAGGTTATCGGAAGACTCACTTAAGTAAGACAAAAAGAGACCGCCCATACATCTTATTCAAGCACACTAAGTAATCCTTAAGACAACCTAAAGTAAGATTATTCCCTTTTCATCATATAGACTCTCTACCCAAGGTTACTCAAAGACTCACTTGAATAAGAGATGAAGAGACCGCCCATACACCATCTTCAAGCCTACCTCAGCAATCTTCAAAGCTACCCCTATAAGGATAATGTTATTCAACACACAATAACTTAGGTCAACAACATTCATTAAAAATATTTTGAGAGACATTTCATCAATTAAGGACTTCACATAATGGCCTTGGAAAAGACCTAGGGAACCTACATCTTAGCATCTTCAAAGCCTACTCGTGTCATGTGTAGATAGTGTCCCATTCCACAACCTAAACGTTGTAGAACTTCTCCAATATTAGAATGTATCCCTCATGAAGAGAATAGGAATTAACCGACATAGACAATATTATCTAGGCATGGAATCCGTAGTCTACCCTACTCCGATTGAGGGTGTTCTACTTGCCAAGGGTAGAACTAGGACACATTCCATGTAGGCCCATGGTTAAGAAATATAAAGGGTTTCTTTGTTCTCTAGTCTCAACATAAGTAGAGTCGCTCCCCAATCATATTCACTCGGTGGTTAGCCTTAATTACAATAAGGTATATGAAAAGGCAACATTTCTCAATCTTACCAAAACATAACACCTCTACCAAGGATGGGTCAACTAGGGCTGCCACTAAATGGTCTAAAAGGATAGCTCAAGGACTTCCTTAGAGATGGTTTCATGTCGTTCAATCCAGCCTATCCCTAAGTCCATCATTCATACAAAAAAGATATCATTACGACTTTCAACTTCAAGGATATCATAACCATCTTTCTATATTGAAGGTTTCAAGTCATTAACCTTCTTCAGCTGTTCAAGGTCTTATATCAATCTGTTGACACCCAATTTTGACCCTCCCTGACGGGAATTAATTAACGAGTTTTTTTTTAACTCTAAACGATTTGAAATAATTAGATTTTATAGAATTTTAAATGTTTTAGGTTATTTTAAAATTAATCTCTTTACTTTTGCAATTTTTAGATAATATATATGTTTTACATAATTATGTATATTATTAGTATATTTTATGATTATTCGAAAAGTCGTCTCAAAAAAGATTTTAATTTTATTTAAATATTTTACTCATTAGTTTAGTCGTATAATATTTTACATTTTTTATTAATTATCTTATAACTAAGTCAATTATTTTATTTCGTTAAAATTAAGAGATTTATTTAATTAATTTATATTAATTCATCTAATCTAGCTACCAAGTATTTTGACCCATTAGAAGACCATTTTTGGGATTTTTTACCCTTCCAGCAGCCCATCAAATTTTATTCCTTTCCAACCCGATTTTCCATCCCGCCCTTAGATCCAACCCATCTCACTCCAATGAACCTTTTCCTCGACCAGGCCAAAGTCTTTTTATCTAGGAAACCCAGCATGTACCGTACTCCTCTTTCACAATTAATGGAAGCTCACAACGACCCCAACAGAAGCAAACGGAAAAGCGACAACGAGCAGATGGCAGTACACCCCTTTGTCTTCTTCTTTGCGTCCCTTTCAGAGCAGCCAACCACGGGATTTTTCCTTGCATCTTGGAGATGTCCATCGCCCCTTTCCTCTCTCAGAATGGGTTCAAATCTTAGTTTAAAGTACTTGTGTACAGAATGGTGAAAGATTTTGAATTGATAGGCAAAACATTTATATTTGTTTCCTCTAGATTCCCCCCCCCCCCCCCCAATTTTGCCCTAATTTTAGCTATAAATACTCTCTTTCTCCTACAATATTGGGGGCTGGAAAATAAAAAAAGGGGTTATGAAGATTATATTTTTTGAGTTGGAATGTTTTTAGATCAAGCAAATACAGAGAGCACCTGAAAAAGAAGAAAACCCTTTTGAGAAAATAGTTTGCAACTTTGAGAGAAAGCAATAACTACTGGCTATAAAATTTATGTAGAAGTATTTGAGAATAAGTTTCAGAGGCATAGGTAGTGAGAGTTCAGGTTTGCTTGAGTCTCTCGCTCGTGTCTTTATTTCCTCAAAGCTTCTCAGAGTCTTCGAAAATCTATCTCTCTGCTCGTCTGTCCCTGTTTGCTGCCCGGAACAAGGTAACTCTTCTTGTATTAAAATTTTGATGTTGGAAAATCTCTCTTTCGTGGGCTATTTGCTATTTCATATCTAAGTTTAGGATTGATTTTAATGTGATATATAGGTGTATAGTTTTTTCATGAGAAAGCTTTAATGTCGAGTCAAGTTTTTATCATCTTGTATCCAGTGGAGTCTATTATCCTCTATTGTATTTGAATTTGGCTTTATGGTCCTCCTTTTTGGGCCTGCTTCATGAATGTTTTCGAATCTGTGTAATTTCGTCTACGCCGTGTTTGAGCATCAATTGTGGTTCATTCAAGGGTCTTCTTTCTCAAAGTTGTAATTTACATGGGTTTGAGTTTCAAGATCAATTGATATGGCTAAACTTATGTGGCGTACTCGCATTCTTATCTAAATATCTTGTTTTCTCTATTTTTTTTAATATATGGAGTCACTCTCTCTTTAGATTAGTATTTTATCGCGTCAAGTGCTAATGCTACACATTCATACTCTGGTTATGTTGTGTTCTTTCTAAATCTTTTTTACCGTAATTTCCTAATTTTGTTATCGTTCTTCCTTTAAAATTAAGTGTATTTAGTTGGAACTATTTTTATTTTTTTAAAGAAGTTTTGAGAAGAATGTTTCTATTTTCCATTTAGTTACTGCTTACAGTCCTTTTGGTCAGCCTTTTCCCCTTTTTCCAATTTTAGGACTCTAAAAATTCATCCGAATTTTTTATAAGAAGTTCGCTGTGATGATTGAAATATTTAATTTATTATGACTCATTCAATGCTTGTCTTGTCTCCCTTCCGTTTATTTTTTTAAAAATTAGTTGGTACATCATGATTTTTATTATATTATATTAAAGAAAAATCACTGCTCGATTATCAAGTAGGTTGTCTTGATGAAATTTCATGGCTTGGTTTCAAGTTTGCTTGTTCATGCTACTTTTTTTAAAAAAAGTTAATTCGGTTAAAATGATGTACCATGGTCTAAGTTGTTAGGATGGATCGGATGCTCAAAAATTTCTTTTATCGAATACATTTTCATTTTTAATGTTATTGTTAGTTGTCCGCTATTAAAACCTCTTTAGTTATTGCAACTTTAGTTAGCAACGAATTTATTTCACTTAACACTTGAATTATAGATTAGTTCACTTCATAGAAAGTATGCTCTTCCTGAAAATTGTTCATTTCTTTAGTATGCAGTGTTCAAAGATGTGTTTTCAGCTTTTGCTCCATAAATATGTCTAGTAGCTTTGTTCATATTTGATTATGTTTCATTCCTCCTTGTTTATGCTTATTTTGTTCTAATAAAGTTAGTAATTATTAGTAATGTTTCATCATCATTCTTCGTATTAAATCTACCTAATTGTCATCGTTTCATTCTAACATTTTGGTTATCATTAGCTTTAAATTCAGGCGCCGCTCATTATTCTTGCATTTTGATTGCATAGGTTCTAGTTCTTGATGCGAAATTTATATTGTTGAAATCCTCTATGATTGAGTGGCCACGCATAAATGAGATTTTGTTCCCTATTTTGCTCTTGACGAAAAGTATTTTCTTTCCCTAAAGGTTAATGTGATTTGCATATGTTATATATATTTTGGGTCTTGTTTGTTTGCATGTTAATAAGAAAACTCACCTTTTGTGGGTTAAGGTGGAAACCTTTTGTGGGTTAAGGTGGAATGAATATATTTCTTGGAACTATTGTTGAGGGTATACTTTGTGTTAGATTGAGTAGAAAAATCATGTATAATAATTCTTTTATCTTAGCTATTAGTCAATTATTTAGTTTGCCTTAAAAGAGCTCTCTGTAATATTCAAATGGGTTTCCTAATATGTATTGTTCAAAGCGTGATTCATGCTCGATTAGGTAATTAGGTAAGCATTCGTTTTGAGTTAGCTGGATTACTTTTGTTATGTTGTCAAGTAGATAATGTTGTCAATAGAAATATCACTAATATTTTTTTTCCCTTTCTTTGCATGAATGGGTCTCGAGATGAGTCCGACCAGTCGATTTTTCTTTCATTCTCTTTGTTGGGCTGAACCCAACAGTTCGAGTCAGCCAACCAAAAATTGACGTACATGCCCCGAAGTTGAAGAATTCGAAACAATCCAAGAAGTTAAAAAAGTTAGTCCTAGACGCCTCCTTTATTTTCTACATAATTGTATTTTGTTATTTTTGGTACTAAGCCCTTTCCATTTTGTATTAATATTATTATCTTGTTAGTTTAGGAAAGGTACCACGGAAATGGGCCAAAGGCCCAAAACGAAATGGGTCCAAATACCGGTCCATGATGACAGAACCGAATTTGGACCCAACTCTCTCCCTCCCTCCCTCTTTACGTTATCACATTTATTTCTTACTTTATAATATATGTCGTTAGTTTTAGGGTCGAAAAATTCCAATCCCCACAAGACGCCATTGTGTTTTGTCTCATCAAATTAAAGTCCATCGACTCTAAACAGACTTAAAATAATTAACAAATTTTGCAAGTCAATAATCTTTCACTTTTAGAGGTTTCTAAATAAAATTTACAATTCAAAATTGAACTAAAATATTATTTGAAGCCAAACATTTTAATTGCCGTATAATCGCAAGTTAGCGAGTATTTTAGGTGCCGTAAAAACCTTTCTAAATACTAATAACCACCCTCGAACCCCCTTTAGAGGTTTTCAGTAGATTTGCTGTTTAAATCTTTGAAAACAAAGTTTTCTTGATTTTCCTAAATTTATGTTGCGACTATAAACCATCCAAAACTAATTTTTTTCTTCTGAATAAAACAAATACTCTGCTGGGGAAATGAATGGTTCTAACCTTAAGACTAACTTGTTTGGCTATATGTAATTAACTGTCTACTTTCTTTGATTATCGTATTATATAACTGTTGCATATCATGAAATCACTTCCGCCAAACGACAAATAGAATGCATTAGGACAAAGAGAGTTACGTGGCTTACCACGGCTGTCCTTTAGAAAAACACACAAGTATAATCTTTGGAAGTAATAAACGAATAGTTCACTTGCGGTGATCCAACGTTGTTTATTAATCTTCAACGCGGTGTTTGTCCGACTCGGGTAACAGTCATTTCTAAACCAATTCTAGTCAACCTAGAATAGAGTGAAACCAAATCCAAATCTAAGAATTGAACAAACATGAACCAACACCCACGGCGTGTTGGGACCATTAGAGACACCACCTTGAGTCCAAAACGACCCATGGCCTAAACGAACATTCATACTTATGTGTTTATATTTGAAGGATGTATACGTTGTTTGAAAAATCATTGTCTCATGTGTTAAGGATTATATTATAGTTTATTTAGGTTGAAAAAAGATCTACACAAGCTACTAGTCCATCAAAAGACGTTGGCACCCGGAGATGACAAAACTAAAGAAAGAAGAAAGATCTTTCTTAGAGGCATAGTTTAGGGTCGTACCCCAGCTTAGGAATGATTATTTTGTAACCATTTTTCCTATTACGTATCCCCATTAAGTTTTATTCATAAAATTTGTATTAATTTGGGTTTTGGGCAATGAAATGTTTCAACTGACATATACATCCTTCAAATCGCTAGGCCTACCCTTGGCACAAAAGGGTCACATATATGTTTAGATCGTGTTATAACTGTTTATATGTTATATTTGTTTATGTGAATATGTTATTTTATTTAGAGATATTATAGCTCACTCATCTTCAGATTTTTTATAGAACCCCTAAGCACAAATGTCAAGTTACTATCAAAAGTGCGCCCAAATATTATTCGAGTCTTTAGTTTCCCAAAAAAATTCAAACTTCATTTTCAATCCTTACTCTCCTATCACAGAAAAAAGGTTGATATTTTTGTCTCAAGTTAAAAAGGAAGGTCGAACTAGGTTTGACCATAATCCTCCCTCGTGAGATACGTAGGCAACCTTTGTTTGTCCCCATTTTGAGAAATTTTATCTTTTCAACTCTTGTAATGAGATTCAAATTCTATCTCAATCGAAAATTAGCAGTATATTAATTAAAGATACAATTGATTTTGTCTCGACTCAATTCGAATTTTCTGATTCACTAGTTCAAAAATTAAATAGATAAATTTCTGTCTATTCAGTCATCGCATATGTTCGTGGGCTAATTTATGTTCAAATAAAGCAACATTTTTGTGTTTATTACTTTGTGTATGATATCTTTTATTACCTATTACTAATACAAACTAACACATTTGCCTTTGAGTTGTTTTTCATTGTCACGTAATAAAAACTGATTTGTTTTGTTTAGTTGTTGAAAATTCAAAGTTCTCAAAGATTACTTTCCCAATCGAAATTTGTTGAAAGAGAGAAGAAAAATGACCAGAATAATGAGAATACCGGCCTGACTGAAGTTTCTATAGTTAAACCGCCTGCCGTTGAACAAAATGAGTTAATTGCACCGTTGATGCAACAGATTGCTAAGTTGAGGGTTGAGCTCCAAAAAAATCAAGATTTGTCAATTTAGAGTGTCGATGTCACCACTCCAGGCAATAGAAGGTTTCCACCCCATTTTCCTCCTCTGACTTCAAACTCAGAGCATGTCTTAGATAACCCAGCCTCTAACCCTACTCGAAATCCTTCCATCATCAATTTAACCACTTTAAATCTTCATCACGCCAGCACTTCATACCAAGAACCACACCTTTTTCAAAACATGAATACCAATCCTCAAGTTTTCCCCCTCTTTCAAAACCAAAACACAAATAACTCTCAAATAGTCCCTCCATTTCAGAGCTTAAATGTCAGCAATCCTCACAACTCCCTTTCATGTACCATACCCCTTTAAAAGACACTCAAAATCCACAAAACTCTCCACCCTTACCTCCGAAAGTCACTTTTGATATCGCAATCAAAACCAAACTACATCTTCACTATATTGCTTATTCCGAACTTGACCACTATGAAGAGAAAGAAAAGTATTGGAGGTCCAAAGAGTAAAAGTCTAAGCAGATCATGAAGGAAGAGATTGTGAAAGTGATAAAAGAACATTCATTATGCTTTTAGAAGATGTGAGGCTGAATTATGAAAATTTATGCATTCATCCGAATTTGGATTTTCTGGAAGGGTTCAAAGTGCCAAAGTTTGTCACTTTTAATGGAACCAGAAACCCTCTAGCACATCTGAAAGTTTATTGTGATCAACTCGTAGGAGTTGGCAAAAATGAAGCATTGTTGATGCATCTCTTCAGTCGAATTCGAAGTTGAGAAGCTCTGGAGTGGCTTACATCACAAGAATTGAAACAATGGACTAGTTGGAATGCCCTCACAAAGGATTTCACTAAAATATTTGGACATAACGTTTAAGCTACCCCAGATCGCTACTACTTGGAGAAGATCAAACAGAAGTCCATAGAAAATTATCGATAGTAAGCTCTTCGTTGGAGAAAAGAGGCCGCAAGAGTTGAACCTCCTCTGTATGAACATGAGATCACTGAAATGTTTATTCGAACCCAAAATCCTGAGTATTATGGAAGAATATTGTGTATGATGGGACAAAAATTTGTCGAGATCTTCAAAGTGGGAGAAGCTTTGGAAGATGGATTCAAGAATGGAAATATCACAAACCTTATAGAATTGCGAGCTAATGAAAAATCTACTAGAACTAATGATATGAATATATCAAAAGGAAAAGAAGAAGAGGTAGCTATGGTCACAACTACCCATATGCGCTCACTGTGAACTCTACAAAGGAAATATTAAAGCCATAATGTCAATTAGAAAAAAATTCCCCGTCCAAACTTTAGGATAGCTCATAAAGTATTTACACCATTAAGGGAATCTCAAACTCAACTTTATGAAAGGTTGAAAGCAATGCGTATGCTCTATCCTATAGAAGGAAAACCGGCCAATCTTTTAAGAAAATTGTATAGGGCTGACCACATATGTGCTTATCATTCAGGAGTCGTTGGACTCGACACAGAGAATTGTTCAACCCTGAAGCAAAAGATACAAAACATGATCAACAACAATTTGATCAGTATTGAGGAAACCACCTCTAGGGATAACATATTTTATGCTTAAGAGTGAGTACAAGACATTTCTGAACTGAGTCATTTGAAGATATTTTTCATCAAAGGTCGAGAAGAAGAATTCCCAACACTGGCAAAAATTATTCATATGATGTTTTTGTTACCTTTCTTTTGAAAATACATTTAGCCTTTTTTCATTTTATCGCACATTTTTTGTAAATGAACTACGTCTGACCTTAATTCTAAAAAATGAGATACGTAGGCGGTGTGTGTCGGCTTTGGTCACCCATTTATTAAACTTTCAATATTTTCTTTGAACTACGTTCGACCTAAAATCTCAAAAATGACATACATAGACGGCCTTTGTCAAACTTAGTCATTTCTTTATCAAAATTTCCTATTTTCGGTTAAGCCTTAAGAGAAAAGTACGTTTAACCTAATCCTGCTTCAACGGTATACGTAGGCGTTACAATGTCTAGGTCATATTCCCAATAAGATTTCCATTTCTCTTTAGAATGAAACTCGGACAAAATTTTTGAGAGGATCTCAAAAATTCATTGGAAGTTGGATGTCTTCTCCAAGTTATGACTGAATATCAAAATGCAATTGGGTAGATTTTTGGGTCGATCTCAACATCACACAAGATGACATGTTGTGGAGAATCAAGTTGGAAATCATGTTGAAATGTGCCACTCGAACAAATTTATTGAGATGATCTAAAAAATTCCACACAAAAACGTCATTTATTGAGAATCTTTTTCTTATTATTAATGACGCAAACTGCGATAGAATTTTGAGGAGGGGCCTCAAAATTCCAGAATGAGGAACCTCATAACAAAAAAAGTAAGTTACGAGAGTTCTTATATATTTTAGACCTAGACAGAATCTTTTAGGAGGGTCCTCAAAAATTCCATCAAGACTGTCTTACAAAGGATGGACAAGCGTGTAAGTTAACTTCAAGAAGGAGCATGGACACAAGACCAACACAAATCAGTCTTTGAAACTAGGAATTTTTCTTTGAATGCAGGAAGAACGAAGTCACACAAGTGGAAATGTCAAAGCTATCAAGCGTGGGAAAAGACTTCATTTACGCGTCTCGTGTCCTCATTAACATAACAAGAAAACTTTCCGTCTCATTTTATCTTCATTTCATTACGTTGCCTCAAGTGATTTATAAATAAGCTTCATTTTATGTTGCAGGAATATTGAAGCCAAACACTAAAAGATTCTTTCAATGTTGTAAGAAACAATGTGTTGGAGGATCGGTAGTTACGAGCGATGACCAATATTATAATTAGGCTCATCATAGCCTAATCTTTATAAGAGAAATGACTTAATCTAGTTCTTCAACTCTACTTTTATTCTTTACTTCATCGTCGTTATAAACGTTTGTTTTAAGCTTTGCAGGTGATAGTATTGGTAAAGTCAAAATCGTATGTTAAATCGATATCAAATCTGAAGACGATCAAAAGTGACACTATCTTAGAAGTATTGCAAGGAAATCAGAAGTCCCTCACATCAGAAAGATGTTGGTGACTGGCATATCTCCATGACAGTCAATTTTATCGAATCGTTACAAGTTTTCTGTAACATTTGGAAATGTCAGTAACAGACTTAGATTTTGTTGAGTTTGTCAAGGATGGAAAAAGTGTCTTTAATCGTCGTGTGAATGAAAAAATCATTCACCTCGATAATTCTGTCTTTTTAAAGAGAGAATCATAGTCGTGACGTGCATAAATGTTAATTTAGTTTTTTAGTATGTTTCTCGTGTAGAAATTTAGGCATATGTGTTTCTTGACAATGTCAGAGTCAAAATTCCTATTTGTTGGGATCCACCCCATAAATGGATTATATGTTTTGATTGTCCAATCAAAGATGTTAGCATATGGTTTGTTGGGGGATCCACCCCTTATATGGTTCGTATATTTGATTTTCCATTTCAGGTTAATATTTTTTATTTATATTTGGATATTATCGAGTCATCCACCTCGTTACAGATGGAATATTATCGAACATCCACCTCATTACAATTGGAATATTATCGAGCCATCCACTTCTATACAATTGGAATATTATCCAGTCATCCATCTTGTTACAATTTGAGTATTATCGAGCATCCACCTAGTTATAGACGAAATATTATCGAGTCATCCACCTCGTTACATTTGGACTATTATCAAGCATCCACCTCGTTACAGTTGGAATATTATCGAGCATCCACCTCGTTATAGTTGGAAAATTATCGAGCCATCCACCTCGTTATAGTTCGAACATTATCGAGTTATCCACCTCGTTACAAAGTGATATTTATCGATACATCCACCTCGTTACAGTTGGGTAATCATCAAGTCATACACCTCGTTACAGTTGGAATATTATCGAGTCATCCACCTCATTACAGTTGGATAATTATCGAGCTATTCAACTTGTTACAGTTGGATATTCATAGAGTCATCCACTTCGTTACAGCTGTATAATTATCGAGCCATACACCTCATTAAAGTTGGATAATTATTTAGGTAGCTAGTTCGTTGCAGAGATCACAGGAGTTTGTCATGCAGAAAATAAGTTGTAACACCCTAAAACGAACTAAGGCGAAATAGAGCTTTGTGATGGTTTCTAGTTGATTTTAAGTTAAAATTAGTTATAATAGTTTCCTTAGGCAGTGTGTTAAATTTTTGTTAAGTTTGGAGATCAAACGTCCAAGAACGTCCATGATGTTCGGAACATATGCCTTAGAAAGTGCTTGTGTGTCTTGATGTGTTTGAGTGAGTTTTATGTGTTTGTTTTCCTTAAATTGGTTTGAGATGTTCCTAAGACCTAGATGACTATGATTAGGGGTTTAACGTTGGGGTATGACCCCACCTAGTAGCCATAAGGGGCCCTACGGAAGGACCCAAGAGAAGGACCAAAACTGCCTTGGTAGTGTCCACCAACGAGGGCAAACGACGGCCAGCGGTCCAAGCAACAGCATGTCGACTTGTTCCGTCGTTTGGAACTGCAAGGTAGGCTATCCATGCCCGAAATGAAGCTAAATATCAATCCACAAAACCCCACCAACGAACCGTTGATGGACAGACGGTTCGTTAGTTGCATCCGTTTATTGAGGGTTGTCCAAAAAGTTGTTTTCCGTGGAATGACTTCGGGTGTTTGGTAAATTCACCCCAAGACTTTTATGAACCTAGGAAGTCATTTATAGGGTTATTTAAGTATATTAATGATTTCCAAACACTAAGACCTAATTTTAGACTTCATTTTCTAAAACCCAAAACCCCTCCCTCTTAAAAGACTCTCTCAAGTCTCCGTGGAAGCTAGAAGTCAAGGAGGAACTACGAGGGCTGTAGGTGGACATTTCTTCATCAAAAAAATCATTGGGGTTTCTTCTATGTGAGGTATGGTGGTTGTCACATCCCAAGACCATACCGTAGAAGATATGGCACTCTTGGAGTGCAACCGGCGTACTCGACCTCTCGGAGGTCTTATACAAGCCCATCCGTATCATTCATACTTATACATAGTGAAAAGTGGTGCGGAATTAAAACTTTTCACAAAACATTTCAGTCTTTAAAAACTCTTTCATGTAAAAATCATAGGAAATACTAAGTCTCAATCTCATCAATCTTAGTCATAAGACTAAGTCTCAATCTCATCAATCTTAGACATAAGAGTACTTGGGACACAGCCCATACGAAATAGAAATATAGTACTGCTAAGTCTATTACAATACTTCAATAAGAACAATAAAAGACATCTATGCCCTCGAGTCAAATGAGGACATACTTCAACTTCACTTGAATGATGCTACGATCCAAGTCTTGCTTCCCAAATGCTCCTCACCTACCAACCACTATAGAGATATATAAAATCATAGAATTAGTACAACCACATGTACTAAGTATGGCATAATGCATAAAAATCATGAAAACATACATTTATCAGAAATATGCATCTTTTCATTTAAATATCATAATATAATCATAAGAGCAACATTTAGCAACTTAGAAACACATAATAAATCATTTAAACAAAAAATCACATTTTTAGAAGTCACTTTACAGTAACCTATATTCACTGTACAGTGAATTACTGTAACAGTGAAGTGTTTTTCCTTCCCTTTTTGACACTTCCTAGCATGTAGTCTTCTCACTAAAAGCTATCTTAAGATTCACTTCATTCACACAAAGAGAGACCGCCCATACACCCTCTCTATGTGTTCTTAAACGATCCTCTAGACTACTCATAATGAGACACATACACCCTCTTCAAGTTTACCTACATAACATGTAAGATATGACATCCTCTTTACCAAGGCTATCAAAAGACATACTTAATTACTTGTAGAAGATAACGCCCATACGCCCTCTTCAAGGTTACCTAAATAATCCTTAAGACTTCCAAAGCTTAGAACATGCCTATAATATCAACCAACATCCCTAACTAGAGTCATTCTCAAGACTTCCATAGATAAAACATGAAGAGATCATCCCTTATGCCGTCTTCACACTTTAACTAAGGAATCCTTAAGTAACTTTAGATTAGGTATTCATTTATTTACATACTTTATAACATAAGTCATTAATTCATTAGTTCATTAAGAAACATTCATTACATAAAGGACATTCAAGTAATGGTCTTAGAGAAGACCTAGGGACTCTTGCTAACACCTTCAAAGCCTACTATGCAATGTCTAGATAGCATCCGATACCACCACCTAAACCTCATAGAACTTCTCTAATGCTAATAGGTATCCCACATGATGAGAATAGGTAATAACCGACATAGACCATGGTAGCAAAATATGGAATCCGGAGTTCTATCCTACTCCAATGAGGTTGTTCTACTTGCCAATGGTAGAACTTGGACACATCCCATGTAGGCACATGGTTAAGGAATATGAAGGGCTTACTTTGTATTCTAGCATCATCCTTTACCTAGAACTACTTCCCTTGACATACTCACTCGGTGCTAGACTCGTTCTCATATATTAATTCACATTAAGGTTCATACAAAGAGGTTCCTTATCAAGTTCATAACCCAATTACATTTACCCTACCAAAGAGGTACTCTAGGGGCTGCCTTACAATGGCGACAAGAAGCTCATCATGACTTTTCTAAGGATTGATATAATGTCGTTCTACACAATCAACCATAAGTTCATCATTCATTACATGAAGGATACTATTACGACTTTCGACTTTAAGTTTCATAATCTTACCACTAGGTTCAAGGTTTCACATAAAGTACCCTCTTATCATCATTCAAGGCCTCACCATTTTCATACACGCAAGACTAAGACGCTTTATCTTTCTAAGTGAAGACATCACATATTCATATTCATACAAGCATCAAGTAAGGGACACAAGTCTACCTAAATAAGACACAATATACTTCACTTTAGAACTTATTACATGTCATTCTAGAAGCACATAGGAACAACCATTATCATCTTAAAGACATCCTATGAAATATTATATCATCATCAAATAATCATCATAGACTCATATAGCCAAGTAGAAACAATCATGCATTCAACATAAGACTACACACATGAACACATAGTCATTAGTCTAACATGATCACCTAAATAACATCAATAGAAGAACGCCTACTTTCACATTACTTCACATATAGGTATATATGATCATACATCACATAATCAACTACACAAATCATCACATTACTTCAAGTAGGGCACCGACAAGGCCATGATCATCATAATACTTAAAATAACGCCGACAAGACCACATCAATTCACATAACACCGCCACCATAAGTGGAACATACCAATTACAACATAATTGTAGTCTAATTAACATTAAATAAAGGTAAATAGGGCAGCGTACCACCACTACATCCTCAACACTTCAATCCAATGTCAAATCATCCAATTCAAAATCATAAGGCCCTTACCCATGGCCATGAACATCAATTCAATACATAAACTATAATACTCAATGAATCTAAGTCAATTAAATATAGTTTTATCAATCTAAGACCAATTAGATATCAATTGAATATAATTCTTACATTATTAGAAAGCCCATAGAAATCTACAATCGAATTCATAAGCATGAATACAATATCACTTAACCAATAAAGTAGTCAAAAAATAGGGTTTATCAATTACATGGTTTCATATGTCAATTGATTTAAAATCATCTTAATAACAACAATTCAATCACTAAACAATGATTAAAAGCATTTAATGCAAGAATCCATGGATAGATCATGAAATAGGCCAATTCATATTTTGAAAACATTAAAAAACTTCTTTTAATATGGGCTCCTTGATGAATAGAGTTTCAAGGATAAAAACACATACCTCAATGATGATAATACTCCAATTTGATGAAGAATCACAACTCAAATCTCCAATCCAAGCTCTTCCTTGAGTTTTGGCTTCAATTGAGTCTTAAGGAATTTCTAAGGGAGTTTGGGGTTTTGATTTGGAAGAATGAATTCTTCTAAGTGTTAAAGACATATATACATGTCTAAAATACCCAAAATACTCTCAAAGAACTGCCAATCCTTCAATTTGGACGTGGGATGAAATTACCATTTCACCCCTCAACTTACAGTGATCTGCACGCAGGGACACAACACCATCGACGGCCCGTCTGTTGACCAACGGACCGTCATGCTTATCCATGGTCTGGGACTGAGTCTTGCTTTGGTCCCTCCATTCCCCAGAAGAACTCCGAATCAATAAACCACCACCAACGGGGTGTCGATTGCCTCCGTGGTTTGGGCTGTCTTGGGCAATCTTGGCACCAACTTTAGGTCCTTCCTCAAGGACCTTTGGATGATCCTTGGAGATATTTGCGTGGACGTTTCAAACCTAAACATGACCGTATACGATTTCAATACCTCCCACATGAATTTCAACCAAACAAAACACGTAAAACTCAATGAAACATGACTTGATACACAAGGAATTTCTAGGCACATATTTCGAACGTCATCGACGTTCTTGAGCGTTTGACCTACAAACTTCACAAAACTTGAGACACTACCTATATATACCATAATAACTCATTTAAGGACTTCATAAACTCAGTAATAACACATAAACTGTCACATCCGAGTTTACCCCCAGACGTAATCGGCGTCGTCGTCCTCTTTGAGGACTTAGACAAGCCTCTTAGCCTCGTCATAGCATTCATCGATTCAAAATGTGAAGGAATTTAAAACTTTTATCTACTTCTACTCGGAGGTTTACATAGACCTCTACATACACATAATCATATTCATATCAAATATACATAGACTTGTTCATATACGAAAATTACATAGTCTTCTACTTCTATTTCATACACTTACATAGTAAAGATATAATAGTCATGAAAGCCGTCTCATCGCATAAACCATCTATCAAAGATAACAAATCTTGGGCATAGCCCTACATCAATACAAGAAGCCACATATAGGCTATATACAACATCGTTTCAAACGAATAATGGAGTCAATACAGAATTAGAGTAACTAAGTAACATAGTAGTGAGATGTCGTCAATGCCCTCGAGAGAGTGAGTACCTACCACTTGGATGGTAAGATATCCAAGTCTTCCTTTCCAGCAATTCGGAGCAAGTTCAACGACCCGAACCTAAAATATTTGGGAAAAGAGAAAGAAATGGGGTTCGTACTCCACATGTACTAAGTATGGAACCATAAATACAATTACCAATCAATTATACTTAGAAAAGGACATTTAAGAAAAAAACATTATAAAACATGTGTACGAATGAAACATAGCAAAGCAAAGCATACTAACTATAACCCTTCATAAAGTCACAAGTGCAATGATTAAGTAAATTCCCATGTCTCTTACTTAATCAAGTAACCTACCAAGACTACAATTAGCAATTAGCCTTACCAACATACTCTCATATTTCATGAAACATCCTTCTTCAACCAAAGGCAACAACCTTATACTTATAAGCATATTGTTCAACGTACAAAGTCCTTTACATTATATCATTACTTTACATCCATGATATTGACCTCTCAAAGCTCCTATCAAGGCAAGTTAGTGCAAAGCGTAGGTAGAGTCCCATACCCCTATCTAAGCTATAGTCAAAGCCCTCAAGTTACTTCGATTAGTCTATATCTTATTCATTCATTTTAGTTTAGGGAAACCTTGCCTTAACAGACATAGACCACATGAGCTAATGTGGAATCAGGTGTCATGAAACCTTACACCGATGGAAGGTGGTCTACTGTCAAAGGTAGAACCTAACGTGAACGTAGCTATCTAGGTGGATCCACTAGCTAGTATCCTATGGTGGCAACATAGTTGATGGAGCTTGGGGAAAAGAACCATGGACATATCAACTCTACGCCCTACTTGGGTCATGAGGCTATCCACCCCGTGAGGACCGTAGTGAACCCTACCTTTCCTTATATAAGAAAGTGTCACTCCCTCACATACAAGCTCACTCGGTGCTAAACTCGGTCCCTTTATTGAAAAGCCTTTACTCTTATCATAATCATAAATATATATATATATACATATATATAGCATAGGTCCTAGCCCTCATATACATTCATTTATCATAGCTCAATAAGAATTGTATGAGAAATGGTCCTTTCATTAACAACTCAAATAGGTAAAGTTAGCCCTTTCACATCTCATCACAATAGGGCACATCTTTACATAACAACTTCCCAATATCATGTACTCCTAGGCAACCTCACAACCAACATAAACATTTAAATTCAATCATCATACCGACCTATCACCTTAAGAAAGATATACTTCAATACAGCATTATCACTTGATGACAATTAATCACAATTTGAAGTAAGGATTAGGATATTCAAGACTTACCAATACTTCTCCATAGTTCACCAATAAGGACCTTACCATCAACCCATAGATCAACCCAATTTGGGTCATCATACCAATGTAATTCAATAGCTAACATGAGAACTAATTTAAGAGAAGCACTATACCATAACGCAATACTACATCAAGGCTTGGTAACATGATATCAAAGTCTATCTTCTTACCCTAGATTCAATACTCCAGAAATAGGCATGAAGAACTTTCATTCATCACAATATATTCATGATCAATGCAATAGAAACCATTAAAGATGATTTAAACAATAATTAGATCAATTACATCAATCAAACCCAAATTCATATCAATCTCATACCTAGGGTTAAGGGTTAGGGGTCATCACCCACAATCTAAACCAAACTACATCAATTCATCATAATCAAGTTAAGATACATGATAATCTATTCATTATAACCCAAAGAATACATAAAAAACTCAATTCATATAATCAAATTCGAAATCGGATGAAACCCATATGAAACTCAACTTTTGGAAAATCTTTGAAGGAGCCCTTTGAGGAAAGAATCTCAAAGGTGAATTAGATCACATACCTTAAGGTTTGATGACGTTTTGATGGTGATTTCGTGCTAAATCAACCCCCAATGATCTTCCCAAGTTATTCTACAATGGAGTCTTCCAATAGAGAGAGAAAGTAGAGAGAAGGAAGAGAGTTTTGTTTTGAGAATAATGATTAGGCTAATGAGGGTTGGGGTATTTACAGTGGGGTTTAAGTAACTTAATTAGTCTTCCCTTAACCCCTATTTACCCCTAAGATACTTAATAAATAAATGAACTAAAACTTAAATCCCTGAAAACATTACAAGCCCCCACGACGACTCCAAGTCGACGGGCCATCGTGGGCGTGATGGAATGGCCTTCCTCCGTCCTCCATGTCCGTCGCATTGGTCAGAGACTGTGCAGGCGGGGGTTTTCTTCCCAAAAGTTAAGGCTGGCATGAAGGTGGCCTCGACGCCCCGTCGTGCCCATGACGCCCCATCATGGGATCCGTCGTGGCACACTGTCTCATGGGTCCTCCTCGAGGGCCCTTGGTTGATCCTCGGGGAGTCGTACCCTGACTATTCAAACATGAAACCATCCCGCACTATATGTTACACCTATTGTTACAAACTTTTACTAAATTCCGACTCTTTAACTTGGTCAATCTAAAAGGACACTCTAGACATTTCATGAACCAACTTTTCGGATGTCATGGACGTTCTTGAATGTTTTGGTTCTAAAACACCTCAATGACTCCATATACGCCTAATTTGGCTAGGGAAAATGGTTTAGACCTTAAGGAGCCTGTTTAAGTCTTACCACATGGCTTTGGGATTTCAAAATGTTTCATAAACACATATAATCACATATGAGGCACATACGTGACGTAGTCGTCGAACGTGTTAGTCGTCCCTTGACGTTTGACTTCCAATGCACCTAATACTTTAGACACTGCCTCAATACCTCATAACATCAATTTATCATACATAAGCTCAAAGTTTCCTCATGAGATACTTTCTACTCACAACACACATGAGCTCAATCATTTGATACACAAGTCAATTATCACAAAGTTCACCTTATCAATATGCTTAATATAACATCCACAAGGATTCACTATATCACAATACACGACTTGACTCAAATATGCAAGAAGCAAGACAAATTTCAAATTTATTTAAGGTCACCTTACAGTGACTTCATTTTGAGGCCTCCAAAACTAGGAGTTTTGCAATGTTTCACCAAAACATCAAAGATTCACAATATCTAACATATTTATATTATTTGAGAGAATGACTAACCTTAATCATCAAAAAGATGAGGATAACGGGTTTTCATGTCGGCCTCGGCCTCCCATGTTGCACCCTCAACTAGGTGGTTCTTCCATAACACTTTTATGGAAACCACCTCCTCATTCCTCAACCTTTTCACTTGCCTATCAAGGATTTGAACCGGAACATCCTCATAAGAGAGGTTATCCTTGACTCCTAGGCCTTCAACAGGAAGGATAGACTCGAGATCCCCGACACACTTCTTCAACATAGAAACATGGAAAAACGGATGAACCAAAGCTAGATCATTAGGTAGTTTTAAGCGATAGGCAACTTTACCAATCCTTTCCAAAACCTCATAGGGACCCATGTAACGAGGGCTCACCTTCCCTTTCTTGCAAAATCTTACAACTCCCTTCATAGGTGAAATTTTCAAATACACCTTGTCACCCTCTTCAAACTCCAAATCCCTCCTTCTATTGTCGGCATAGGACTTTTGTCGACTATAGGCTATTTGCAACCTATTTCTTATGATATGCACATTCTCCAATGTCCTATAAATCAAGTCGGGACCAAAGATCGATGGTTAACCAACTTCAAACCATCCTATAGGAGACTTACACCTCTTACCATACAAGGCTTCATAGGGAGTCATGGAGATGGACGAATGAAAACTATTATTATACGCAAACTCCACCAGCGGCAAATGCTTATCCCAACGTCCTTTAAAATCAATAATGCAAGCTCTAAGCATATCTTCAAGAGTTTGAATTGTCCGTTTCGCTTGACCATCCGTTTGAGGATGAAAGGCGGTACTCAATTTCACCTTAGTACCCAAACCTTTTGGAAAGACTTCCAAAACCTAGATGTGAATTGTGCACCCCAATACGAAATAGTGGATAAAGGAATACCATGGCTACACACAATCGCATCTATGAAGATCTTCGCATAATCCTCCGCCTGATACGTAGATTTGATGGGAATAAAATGAGTGGACTTAGTCAATCTATCAACAATCACCCATATAGAATCATATGACTTTTGAGTCCGAGGCAATCCTACCACAAAGTCCATATTAATGTCTTCCCACTTCCAAGTAGGAATTTGGATCTCTTGTAGTAAGCCACCTGGATTTTGATGTTCCGCCTTCACTTGTTGGCAATTTGGACACTTAGCAACAAATTCCGCTATGTCCTTCTTCAAACCTTCCCACCAATATATTTATCGAAGGTCATGATACATCTTAATAGAACCCGGATGGATGGAATAGTGGGATCCATGGGCTTATTCAAGAATACGATCCCTCAATCCATCAACATTAGGAGCACATAACATCCCTTGGTACCTCAACACACCATCTCCTCTTAAGGAGAAAGACTTATTCATCATGCCAAGAACAGATTCCTTCAACTCCATCAATAGTTGATCAAGGTGTTGTTTGGACTTCACCTCAACCACCAATGATGATTCAGAGCTATGATGAACCGTGGCTCCTCCATTTAGAGAACTCTCCAACCACACCCCTAATCTAGCCAAATCATGAATATCCTTCACTAGATCTTTCTTGTCTCCATCTATATGAGACACACTACCCATAGTCATACGACTTAGAGCATCTGCAACCACATTGGCCTTGTCGGGATGATATAGGACACTCATATCATAATCTTTCAACAATTCTAACCACCTTCTTTGTCGGAGATTTAACTCTTTTTGAGTAAACACATATTGAAGACTCTTATGATCGGTGAAAATATATACATGAACACCATACAAGTAATGTCTCCATATTTTCAAAGTAAACACCACGGCCGCTAACTCAAGGTCATGGGTAGGGTAAATTTTCTCATGCACCTTAAGTTGCCGTGATGCATAGGCAATCACCTTCCCATTTTGCATAAGCACACACCCCAAACCTATGCGGGATGCATCACAATACACCACGAATCCTTTAGAACCTTCAGGTAAGGTTAAGACCGGAGCGGAAGTAAGCCTGTCTTTCAATACTTGGAAACTCTTCTCGCAGGCCTCTGACCACTCAAACATTTTACCCTTTTGAGTTAATGAAGTCAATGGAGATGCAATGGATGAAAAACCTTCTACAAACCTTCGATAATAGCCCGCTAGACCCAAGAAGCTCCTAATGTCAGTTGGGGTCAAGGGTCTAGGCTAGTTTCTTACCACATCAGGTTTCCTTGGGTCTACCTCAACTCCCTCACTAGAGATGATGTGCCCAAGAAACGCCACCGACCTCAACCAAAACTCACACTTGCTATACTTGGCGAACAACTTATGCTCTTTAAGGGTTTGCAATACCACCTTTAGATGACCAATGTGATCAACCTCATTTTTCGAATACACCAAGATATCATCGATAAATACAATAACGAATGCATCAAGGTAACTTTGAAACACCCTATTCATTAGGTCCATAAACGTCACCGGAGCATTTGTGAGACCAAAGGACATAACCACGAACTCATAATGCCCATACCGAGTCCGAAAGGCCGTCTTTGGAATATCTTCATTTCTCACCCTAAGCTGGTGATACCCTAACCTCAAGTCAATTTTGGAAAAGTAACTCGCTCCTTGGAGTTGATCAAATAAATCATCAATCCGAGGAAGAGGATACTTGTTCTTGATAGTAACCTTGTTGAGTTGGTGGTAGTCAATACACATTCTCAAGCACCCATCCTTCGTTTTCACGAACAAAACGGGGGCACCCCATGGAGAAATGCTAGGCCTTATGAAGCCCTTATCTAGCAAATCTTTAAGTTGCGTCTTCAATTCCTTCAACTCGGCCGGAGCCATTCTATAAGGAGAAATAGAGATAGGGTTTGTTTTTGGTAGTAAATCTATACCAAAATCGATTTCCCGTTCGGGAGGAATGCCGGGAAGGTCATCAGGAAAGACCTTCGTAAATTCACTCACCACGGGAACCGTCTCTATAGGAGGAACTTCAGAAACAACTTCTTGGACTCTCACAATATGATAAAGACACCCCTTTGAGATCATTTTACACGCTTTTAGACATGATATGAAACGACCTCTAGGAAGAGAATTTCCACCCTTCCACTCAAAAACGGGTTCATTTGGGAAAATAAACCTCACAACTCTAGTTCTACAATCAATAGAAGCGAAGCTAGCATGTATCCAATCCATACCCAAAATAGCGTCAAAATCAAGCATGTCTAGTTCGACTAGATCTACATGAGAAACTCTATGGGGCATATAAATAGGACAATTTCGATAGACTCTTTTTGCTACAACCGACTCACCCACCGGAGTAGACACCAATATAGGTTCATACAAGACATCGGATAAAGTAATGAACTTCTTAGCTACTAAGGGAGTACCGAAAGACAAAGTAGCACCCGGATCAAGCAAAGCATACACATAATTAACAAAGATTTGTAACATACCGGTCACCACATCGGGAGATGCCTGTTGGTCATCTCTCGAACGAAAAGCATAGAAACGATTCTTTTTGGGAACATCATTAGAACCACTTGGCTGACCACCCCTCTCTTGTCCCTTAGCATTTGGATAATCTTGCACTCTATGACCACTTTTTCCACAACCAAAGCACTTGTCCGAACCTAGGAGGCAAGCACCTAAATGCTTCTTCCCACATTCATTGCAAGGTGGATTCTCATTAGACGAATTCCCACTTTTCCCTTTTTGAACTCTTGGCCTAGGGACCTTTCCATCCCTAACCTTGGGAAATTTGGATGGAAATTGATTTGAGAACCTTTTCTTGAATCTAGGCTTGTCTTGATTTCCAAACCTTTCTTTAGTAGTCTCACTCTCGAAAGACCTTGCCCTTCTTGAATCCTTATCCTTTCTTTTTTTGCTAGCCTCCTCAACCCTTTTTGCATGCACCATGAGACGACCAATATTCATGTTATCATGTAGCATAGCTGATTGACATTCTTCTTGCAAGTCATCCGACCCACCTGTCACGAATTGACTCATCTCGTCTCTAGGATCGGAGACCAATGAAGGAGCATATTTGGCTAATTGAATGAACTTGAAAGAGTAATCATGGACACTCATTACTCCTTGGCGGAGATTGATAAACTCCACCTCCTAAGTTTCTCTCATCTCTCTAGGGAAGAACCGATCAAGGAAAGCCCTTTTGAACAATTCCCAAGTCACTGGCCCACTTTGAAGTGACCTATTGTCCTTTCATTGCACATGCCATGTCTGGGCCACATCTTTGAGTTGGTATGAGTCCAACTCGGCATTCTCACTCGAAGACAACCCCATAGCACCCAAAATCTTATAAACCTCATCAATGAATTCTTGAGGGTCTTCATCAACCTTAGACCCATAGAAGATAGGAGGATTCATTCGGGTGAAGTCCCTAAGTCGGGAAGCCATAGTTTGCTCATGAACTCTAGGTGCCATATCCCTATTAGCTTGGGCAGTCATGGCTTGGGCTTGCACCGTTGCGGCTTGAGCTTGAGTAGTCATGGCTTGAGCCATTTGAGCAAGAATAGCCCTCATCTGAGCCTCTGTCATAGGTGGAGGGTCAACGGGAGCCTGATCATCAGCAGCAATCTCTTCAAGAGGAGGAACTGGATTATCACGGGGAGGGATTCCCGCAGCAGCTATCTCCTCCTCGAGTCTTCTGGCTGTATTCCTTCTAGTATTCATCTCCTATAACCAAAACACAAGGTTTAGGCAAATACATATACGACGGACATTCTAGAGGCACGATATGGATTTCCAACAATGAGAGTGATTCCTAAGCATCAAATAAGTTCATACATAAGTGTGGCACACTTCACAATTATGAATACAAACCTATATAACGTTGTTGAGAGAGACGTTCACATCAAGGATATTCAACCTCATGCTCTGATACCAAGTTTGTCACATCCGGGTTTACCCCCAGACGTAACCACCGTCGTCGTCCTCTTTGAGGACTAAGACAAGCCTCTTAGCCTCGTCATAGCATTCATCGATTAAAAATGTGAAGGAATTTAAAACATTTATCTACTTCTACTCGGAGGTTTACATAGACCTCTACATACACATAATCATATTTATATCAAGTATACATAGACTTGTTCATATACGAAGATTACATAGTCTTCTACTTCTATTTCATACACATACATAGTAAAGAAATAATAGTCATGAAAGCCGTCTCATCTCATAAATCATCTATCAAAGATGACAAATCTTGGGCATAGCCCTACATCAATACAAGAAGCCACATGTACAACATCGTTTCAAACAAATAATGGAGTCAATACAAAATTAGAGTAACTAAGTAACATAGTAGTGAGATGTCGGCAACGCCCTCGGGAGAGTGAGGACCTACCACTTGGATGGTAAGATATCCAAGTCTTCCTTTCGAGCAATTCGGAGCAAGTTCAACGACCCAAACCTAAAATGTTTGGGAAAAGGGAAAGAAATGGGGTTAGTACTCCACATGTAATAAGTATGGAACCATATATACAATTACCAATCAAATATACTTAGAAAAGGACATTTAAGAAAAAAAACATTATAAAACATGTGTACGAATGAAACATAGAAAATCAAAGCATACTAACTATAACCCTTTATAAAGTCACAAGTGCAATGATTAAGAATATTCCCATGTCTCTTACTTAATCAAGTAACCTACCAAGACTACAATTAGCAATTATCCTTACCAACATACTCTCCCATTTCACGAAACATCCTTCTTCAACCAAAGGCAACAACCTTATACTTATAAGCATATTGTTCAACGTACAAAGTCATTTACATTATATCATTACTTTACATCCATGATATTGACCTCTCAAAGCTCCTATCAAGGCAAGTTAGTGCAAAGCGTAGGTAGAGTCCCATACCCCTATCTAAGCTATAGTCAAAGACCTCAAGTTACTTCGATTAGTCTATATCTTATTCATTCATTTTAGTTTAGGGAAACCTTGCCTTAACCAACATAGACCACATGAGCTAATGTGGAATCTGGTGTCATGAAACCTTACACCGATGGAAGGTGGTCTTCCGTCCAAGGTAGAACCTAACGTGAACGTATCTATCTAGGTGGATCCACTACCTAGTATTTTCTGGTGGCAACATAGTTGATGGAGCTTGGGGAAAAGAACCATGGACATAACAACTCTACACCCTACTTGGGTCATGAGACTATCCACCCCGTGAGTACCGTAGTGAACCCTACCTTTCCTTATATAGGAAAGTGTCACTCCCTCACATACAAGCTCACTCGGTGCTAAGCTCGGTCACTTTATTGAAAAGCCTTTACTCTTATCATAATCATAAATATATATATATATATACATATATATATAGCATAGGTCCTAGCCCTCATATACATTCATTTATCATAGCTCAATAAGAATTGTATGAGAAATGGTCCTTTCATTAACAACTCAAATAGGTGAAGTTAGCCCTTTCACATCTCATCACAATAGGGCACATCTTTACATAACAACTTCCCTATATCATGTACTCCTAGGCAACCTCACAACCAACCTAAACATTTCAATTCAATCATCATACCAACCTATCACCTTAATCAAGGTATACTTCAATACAACATTATCACTTGATGACAATTAATCACAATTTGAAGTAAGGATTAGGATATTCAAGACTTACCAATACTTCTACACAGTTCACCAATAAAGACCTTACCATCAACCCATAGATCAACCCAATTTGGGTCATCATACCATTGTAATTCAATAGTCAACATGAGAACTAATTTAAGAGAAGCACTATACCATAACGCAATACTACATCAAGGCTTGGTAACATGATATCAAAGTCTATCTTCTTACCCTAGATTCAATACTCAAGAAATAGGCATGAAGAACTTTCATTCATGACAATATATTCATGATCAATGCAATAGCAACCATTAAAGATGATTTAAACAATAATTAGATCAATTACATGAATCCAACCCAAATTCATATCAATCTCATACCTATGGTTAAGGGTTAGGGGTCATCACCCACAATCTAAACCAAACTACATCAATTCATCATAATCAAGTTAGGATACATGATAATCTATTCATTATAACCCAAAGAATACATAAACAACTCAATTCATATAATCAATTCGAAATTGGATGAAACCCATATGAAACTCAACTTTTGGAAAATCTTTGAAGGAGCCCTTTCAGGAAAGAATGTCAAAGGTGAATTAGATCCCATACCTTAAGGTTTGATGACGTTTTGATGGTGATTTCATGTTAAATCAAACCCCAATGATCTTCCCAAGTTATTCTCCAATGGAGTCTTCCAATAGAGAGAGAAAGTAGAGAGAAGGAAGAGAGTTTTGTTTTGAGAATAATGATTAGGCTAATGAGGGTTGGGGTATTTATAGTTGGGTTTAAGTCACTTAATTAGTCTTCCCTTAACCCCTATTTACCCCTAAGATACTTAATAAAAAAATGAACTAAAAATTGAATCCCTGAAAACATTACAGGCCTCCACGAAGACTCCCCGTCGATGGGCCATCGTGGGCGTGACCGAATGGCCTTCCTCCGTCCTACACGTCCGTCGCATTGGTCAGAGACTATGCAGGCGGGGGTTTTCTTCCCAAAAGCTAAGGCTGGCCGACGGTGGCCTTGACGCCCCGTTGTTACCATGACGCCCCATCATGGGATCCGTCGTGGCACACTGTCTCAAGGGTCCTCCTCGAGGGCCCTTGGTTGGTCCTCGGGGAGTCGTACCCTGACTATTCCAACATGAAACCATCCCTCACTATGTATTACACCTATTGTTACAAACTTTTACTAAATTACGACTCTTTAACTTGGTCAATCTAAAAGGACACTCTAGACCTTTCATGAACCACTTTCCGGACGTCATGGACATTCTTGAATGTTTTTGTTCTAAAACAACTCAATGACTCCATATACGCCTAATTTGGCTAGGAAAAAAGGTTTAGACCTTAAGGAGCCTGTTTAAGTCTTACCACATGGCTTTGGGATTTCAAAATGTTTCATAAACACATATAATCACATATGAGGCACATACGTGACTTAGTCGTCGAACGTGTTAGTCGTCCCTTGACGTTTGACTTCCAATGCACCTAATACTTTAGACACTGCCTCAATACCTCATAATAGATCATTTATAGGACCTTATACCACCATGACAACCATGTTAGTCTATAGTTCACCTAAGTCATTTTCGGGACCTTATCGTGGTCATCCTTGAACTCTCTTCCATTCAAGGAGACCGTTCCATAGATTTTAAAAAAGAGTTTTTCAACCCTAGTTTCTTCTATCTTTGACTCTAAGTATGGGTCTTGCATGAAATTGTTTATAATGATTCAACTCTGATGTTTCTAATGTTACTTTGTGATTTTAATGCTAAAACTTCAATGAAATAATGTTAAAGCTTTTTATCAAATTTTGGTTTAAGAAATGGGTTGAATTAGCATGATATTGTAGTCTTTGAGCTTTGGTTTCCTTTTATTGATATTGTTGTTTAGCTACTGCCCTAAGGACTATATTATTATGGTTACACTTTGTGAGTGGAGAAGTGTACTCCAATGTAAATCTTGATATGAGTACTCCTCGTTAGTAGAGAATGATTTACTTAGTAGAAATCTCCTTATCCCATAACTATGCGCCGCATAGGTGTAGCTATTCGAAAAGCCATTTAAAAGCTAAAGAGAAAGGACCTCACTCTAGGCAAGTGAGGGGACCCTTCTCCTATAAAGGAAGTATCGGGATTCCGTGTTTAGCTCTCATGGTCTATGTTGGTTAAGCTAACCCCCACAAAAGTAATGAAAGTGCTCAGTCTTGTAGAAGATTTTACTACTTAGGGTAGATAGTGGAATGGGACGCTATTTATCCATTGCACTAGGTAGACATTCCGAAAGGGGAGTCTTGGTGACTCTTATATGAATTGAATGAACTAATTCTTCTAAAAGAACGTACTGCTTAGGGTAGGTGGTGGTATGGCACACAATCTATCCATTGCACTATGTAAACCTTCCTAAAGGGGAGTCTTGGTGCCAAGCCTTGTAAAAAGAATGTACTACTTAGGGTAGGTGGTGGAATGGGACGCCATCTACTCATTGTAGTAAGTGGGCATTCCAAAAGGGAAGTCTTGGTGTGTTGTTTGAGTGTTTTTCTAATGTCTTGTTATTCAGTGGTGACTTTTTCTCCCGAGTGGTGTAAGCCTATGGTGGGTAATCTTAAGGATCTCCTTGGTGTGCATTTAAGGAGGTGTATGGGCATTTTATTCATGTGTAACCTTGTAGAGTCTTAGGATAACCTCGGTTAGGGAAACTCACACGCAAATGAGTTCACTTCCTCTTTGCTTGACCTTTGAAATTCACTGTTTTGGAAATAGGATAGTTCATAGTAATGTTGAAAGAGCTTACTGTAAAATTTGGAAGGCTTAGTGTAAAGTGTGTCTTTTTGTTAAAATCATGGAAATCCTTCTCTAAGTGTTAAATGATGTTTTGCTTCTAAATTAATGAATGTTTTACTTATTTGGTATGAAATTCTATTTATACTAAAATGTCCCTTTTTGCTTGTTTTTGCATATGTCATACTTAGTACATTGTTTTGTACTAACCCCATACTTTTCTATACTTTATAAGTATAGGTTTTGGAAGCAAGGTTGATGTTTAAAAGAAAATCTTGAGAAAGATTCTCTCAAGACAAAGTATGTCCTCACATATCCAAGGGCATAGGCCTTTTTTTAGTTTCTTTATTTAAAGACTTATTATGTATTTCTTTTAAAGTAAAGGGTCGTGTCGCTAAGGTATTATGTCGTGTCTTTAAGTTTTGCTTGTGTCGATGAGATTTTCATAGTATTTATGAAAGATTTCCTTTTTATATCAAATGTCGTGAAATGTTTTTTATTCCACACTACTTTTCATGTCTTATGTAATGAACGATAGTTAAAGGGCTTGTACAAGACCCCTAAGGGTCAAGTACGCCCTGTCATGACTCAAGGGTTCTCCCTAACTTGTAGGGGGTACTTTCGAGTCGTGACACAAGCAATGACATCTCCTAATCCTCAGCAAATCATGAGTTGTAATAGACATACTGCGTTCGAAAGCGGTATCCATTATCTTTCACTCTCAATATTTCTTTATTTTCTCATTTAGTTGAACAAGATGCTTATGCTTATCTATTAAGATATATTCATTGCTCTATGAATGAACTTTTTTAGTTTTTTCAATCAAACCTCTAGCTAAAGCGGCATTATGTCCACTAATTATTTACTTTAAGAGTGCAGGCATATACCGAACCTATTTATGTGACATATTTCACATCAAGAGTATGAATTGTAAGAGATGCTACCACTTTTTTAGTTACATTTTCTACTAACAAGTTGTTTCAATCATTGTCGAGAGCATCCAAGAGGATAAATTCTCAAATCAAAGAATAGATGCGGACGACATCAATAAGGATGCATCTCAACGTGCAAATTTTCTTAGCAGCAAACTGGGACATAGTCGGAGGACGCGTATCAAACTCTTAGGACATGAGATGAGGAGCGACTTTCACCACAATCAAACCACACCCCTATCAGAAGGCATATGGTTCTTTCTTAAGGATTTTGGTTTCAGTTTTGCATCCGGGAAATTCTTGATGTTCACCGGATGCGACGTTCCGATCCGAAGGTTATCTAGCATAATAGATTTCCCTTTCAAACGATCGAGTCGAACAACAAGAAGCCTGCTTCCCTAAGTTGAGGGATATATAGGCGCGGTCAGTATTGAAAACTCGGCTGTATTCCAATATTCACTCTCAAGTCTTATTCTCGATCATTACAGTCCCTCCATAATTTGTTGTCGGGGGTGATTTTTGAATTCTTTCAAAATCGTGCATTAAATCAAGCGTACCAAACTATGAGTGGCCTGAATTCTCGTATAGCCTGGGATATGTAGGAACCCGTCTATGGGGTTCGACCATAATTCCTAAACTACTTATCAAATCCCTTTACTAAAGATGAAGATGTGGTCAGTCTAAATTGGATTAGTCAATTTCCTTTTCATCGAATTTCTTGCATCAATCAGAGTAAAATGAGGGGCAGTTGTTAACACCCAATTTTGACCCTCCCCAATGGGAATTAATTAACGAGCTACTCAATTCTAAACGATTTGAAATAATTAGATTTTATAAAAATTTAAATAATTTAGGTTATATTAAAATTAATTTCTTTACTTTTGTAATTTTAAAATAATATATTTTAAATAATTTCTTTACCTACAGTCTTAGCACATCATATGCTAGAACATTACTTCATATATATAAAACATAAGTCATAATACATATATAGACCTTAAGTCTCTTTGTAATCTTATACTCAACAACATTAGAGTACATTAGGGACACAGTCCTTAAGACACATTACATAACTATACAATATTAAAAGTCTTTAAAGTAAAGACATAAGTAGGAGATCCTTGAACTTAAGGATTCCTTTAATTGAGCTTGGGAATCATCTATCAAGCTCTTCACCATTCAAAACATCCGTTAAGAATCTATAACTTAATATTTGTGTAAAAAGTAGAGAAGAATGGGATTAGTACAAGAATGCACTAAGTATGGGAACCATGCAAAAACATACATTCAAAAAGGGACATTTTCTTTGAAATCATACTTCATGTCATTTTGAGTAAATCTTCATAAAACCTTTATTCAATAGCATTTATATCATTCACATACTTCATATAAACATATTCAAAGGCAAAACATTTCATAAGATCACATACAGAATTTATTACATTTTCAAGTCACATTACAGTGAGCTATTTCCTCCTTTACAGTGAGCATTCTTTTCTTTATTTCCTTAACCTTCCAAGTAACCCTCTAGTGATACTTGGTGCAATGCATCACCTTAAGGCCACAAGAAAACGTACATATCATCTACACAAGGTAACACATACCATCATAGAAGTATAATAATACATAGACATATTTAATACAACACCATAGGACAATTACAGTAAGTTACATTCAATTTGCACATATATCAACTTCAGTTCACATCAATGTATTATAAGACCTCACTCATAATCCTACTCTAAGTCTACTACTGCAATGTATATGTGAAGCCCCATAACCTCACACATACTTAGTAAACCTATCATAAGACCACAAGCCTTACCATCTAATTCATACATCAACAAGTAAGTGAAGATAACTTCATTCATGTAAATACAAGACCTTCATGATATAGTCATTTAGACCAACATAGTGCAAATAAGAATAAGATCACATCATCTAGACTTACACAACGCACATCTTCATGATAAATAGACATATACTACCATACCATGCATAAAGACATATTCATAACCATACACCTTAGAACACCATCCTAGAACTTCCTAAGGAGCTACTTGTGCAATGTCAAGATGGTTTCATTACTTCCACCTATCCTAAGTGGCCTCCCTTAAGTCATTCTAGTTAGGGTCCTAACCATTTAATTCAATTGTACATTTTACTTTTGGAAAACTATAGCCTTACCCGACACTAAGACCATAGGTGCTAAACATGGAATTTGGTGTTGTAGAGCCTTACACAAAGGGAAGGTGTTCCTACCTATCCAAGGTAGAACATTAACACATGCTATCATATTAGCTGATATCATTTGCTAGATCCAATGTGGCAAGCATATTTTATGGAACTTGGGGGCTATCATGGAAACATCACTCTACACCCATTATGGGTCATGAGGCTATCCACCCCGTGAGGACCGTAGTGAACCCTACCTCCCCTTTTTGGGAAAGTGTCACACCCTCACATGACAACCATAGTGAACCTTACATTCCTTATGTTAAAAAGTGTCAACCCACATCTACAAGTTCACTCGGTACTAAGCTAGGTTCCCTTTATTGAAAAAGCCTTTATTAACATTTCTTTATAAAACATAGGTTTACGAGAGTCATCCCCTCATATTCTTAACTTATAGGTCATAGATGAGAGTTCAGCAACGTAATTCATGTGAGAAACCCTTTCACATGGACATAGCATATGTATTAGCACTATCTAGTTAAGGATAAACTTGAGCACACCTTTCATGGATCCTTTATTGACTAGACCATCATTCATGTGTGTGTGTGGATACATATATGTGATCAAACCTTTCACATAACACATTAAGACAACACATGACCATATATTCATATTCATGCGCATAGAAACCAAACCTAGGAGCTATCCTATCAAGGTACACATGTGCAATGCATAGACAAAGTCCCATACCCTTTGCCCATACTATTACACATATAAAGTCATCCTAGTAAGTAAATACATAACATACTACACATACATATACTCTACATGCATAGTAGTAGACACTAGTGAATATGAGAACAACCTTTCATTAGACAATATGAACATTTACTACATTGTAAGCATGCATAATGTGTGAGTGTGTGTGTGCATTAGTCAACATGATCACATAATGACTATCAACAACTCATTGAGGCATCCACCCTCTTAAGACCACAATACTCATTTCAAGAATAGACCACACAACACAAAATACTATAGGAGGCAAGACAATCTTCACATTATAATCAAGACTCCTAACTTTAGATATTTACTCATTCACATAGGGGTACATGGGTAGGGGTCATCAATAATTCTCTCCTACACATGGTATTAAATAACCCTTTACATGCTTATAACAATAGTAACATAACCTAGATGAACAACTAAAGTAGAAGACCAGACATAAGTTACACATAAAGTGATCATCATAACCACTCACTCATATATTCATCAATTTGCCTTCAAGGCCATGGTCAACACATATATAATTACATAAAGTAAACACCGCCAACATAAGTGCACCATACCACCCAATGCCATACAAGGCTTCATCAACATTACTATAGAGAAGTAGAAAAATAGAAGAGGAGAGCAATTCTTACCAATCTTTTAGCCTTTGGTCATCATTAACCATTACTACTCTTTCATCAATATTTCAAGAATGTGAAAGTAGATAGAGTACAATAATCATAAATAAACCATGTACGATTCGCTACAAGATCATATTAAAATCTAATACAATGCATCACATATATACTAGAAAGTAGAAGAACATAGATCTTTAACCCAATTCACTTGCATTGATCATCGATTATATTTCATTAATAACATAAGTCTAGGGTAGTATCTTGAAGAAATCATAGCGTAAACAAGATCCTACTACAATTGCCAATAAACTCTAGATCACTGTAAACATGCGTCATATTAAAAATTCATGGAAGACAATTTTTACATAGGTTATTCCTATTAAAACTGTCATTCATTGATCCACATTATTTCCATTCGAAATAATTCATAATCCCATTACATCATAGGTAGTAGCGAACCATCATTTTAACATGATTGAATCTCACAATAGGCATGCTAGGATCATCAATCTATAGGATAAAGCATGTAGGTCAATCTTACCAAATTTCCTTTGATTCGATCACTAAGGATTCATACTTTCAATTCAATCATAATAGAAATTTAAAACATTTGCTATAACCATAATCACCTAATCGAATTTCAACATTAAATCCTAAAAAGGCAATGCTACAGTGAATTCATGGAAATCCAAGCTAAGCATGTTCAAATCTTCATATATGGATCCACATGTATCCTTAATCATAAAATCATAATTAATTCACGTAAATAATAGTAAATATAAGCAATTCAACGTAAGGGAATCACAAATCTACCATTATCAAGCCATGATCACAATGCCCATGCAAGGGCTAAATCAAGTTTAGGAAGGGACATGGGTTCATCATGCGAATTGGACTCAAAATCACATTAAAACCAATATATTAACTTCAATTTATCATGATTTTATCATTAAAACGATTTTAGAAAGAACCCATGGCTAGATTGAAGAAGGAGAAGTTTGTTCATGAAATTTCTTTTGAAACTTTGAGATTAACTCTATTGATGGAAGGATAACTAGAGAAGAAGGATCAGCATACCTTTCTATTCATCAAAAACATTAAAACTTGATTATTCATCCATGGAAATTCAAGCTCCAAGATGGTCTTGAGCTTCAACAACAATGGAGGTTTCTAGGGAGAATTGGTTTTAGAGGGAAGGTTCAATTTGTGTGAGTTGGTTTGGGAATGGGTTGATCACGTTTTTGATCACTTAAATACTCCCAAAAATCACAAAATAAATCATGTGGGGTCAGGTTAGCACGTGGGGTGAATTTCACATTCACCCCTTTAATGAAATAGAGCATAGGCAGTGGCACCAGGCCACCATCGACGGACCCAATCGACTGGTCGGTGGTCAATCAATTGGCCGTCCTTTGTCTTCCATCGATTGGTCCTTGGCCAATTTTTGGGTTCAGACCCGCCCAAGCTAAGTATCAATCGAACATACCTCACATACGGTCCATTGGTTAACCAACTGGCCATCATTTGGTCCATCAATTCACACTGCCAAGGCAGTGTCTCGACCAGCCTTGGGTCTTTGTTATAGGCCCTTTTGCGGGGCCCTTTAGAAGTCGTACACGAACGTTTCCAACGTAAATACAACCTTAACAAGTTTTAGACCTTCCACATAAGTTTAACCCAAAACAAACACATGCAACTCATCCAAACATGCAAGGCCGCATCAAGATGCACATGAATGTCTCAAGGGTTAAATTTTGAACGTTTTGGACGTTCTTGTTGTTCGACTTCCAAACTTCACGAAACTCCATATACTACCAGTAAACATAATTATAACTCATTTTATGACTTCATAGGCTCATTTCATACAATTGTAAGCATGCATATACACATGAGGCACATAGGTGACTAGTCGTCGAACGTTTTGGTCGACCCATGACGTTACTTCCAAATCACCTCAAACTTTATACACTGCGTCAAAACCATATTATAAGACATTTTAGGACATTAAAACCTTAATACAAACATATTTGTCTCTAGACACCCTAACTCATTTTGGGGTTCTTACAATATCCCCCACTTGGGAACATCGTCCTCGAATGACACTTAGAACACTTTAGTCACAACAAGAACTTCAATGCATCATAGAGAAGTTCATCATATTCATAACATCATCACATAGAAGTTAATGCACCAAATTTACAAGGAACACAACTTTAAATTATTTTAGCACTCAATGCACACAAGCAAGCCAAATATTCATTCACTCACTCTTTAGTGCATCAAACACAAAGGCTCTTATCATGCTTATAGGAGGTACATACTTATCCAAATCACAACATGGTCATTACACTTCAATTCATTAAGAGATAATCTTGAAAGGCCACATATAGGCAGATTACAACAGATACTCAAAATCTATTTAAGCACTCATACTTCAATGTACATAGTCTTGAGTTAATTGAATCCACAAAGATTTTTATTAGTTAGGCCTAGTGCCATTAAGGTCATATTAAACCATACCATGCTTAGTTGTGTCCATGGAGGAACGTCCCTTTCCTCAAAACACATACATGTATCATGAGTTCACCGCTTATCAAAGTACAAGGTCAATTTCCTTTTAAAATGAGAGATCCTCAACTTTTAAACCAAGACATGCTCATGTTTCCTTCCTAGTGAAGTCCAAATGATAAGTTATACCAAGCACATCACAATAAATAGGAAGCCATTTAACAAAATTTCAAATTCTAACATAGTACTCACCTTCACAGTAAGCATCATTTGGGAAAAACAATACAAATTATAGGCAGACACGTGAACACTTTGCTAAACATGCTTTCACATTTAAAGAGTGGGCCTAAAATCATGTTTTCCCAACCATAAAAATCACATTGTTTTCAAGAGACTCCACATATTTCATTTTAAAGAGACTCAACTTTTCATTATAAGGCTAAACCTTACATATCACAAGTGACTAAAACCAAGTTTCGTACTTTATCTCATGAAGTCAAGTGTACAATTAGCATTTTAGGATGTACAATACTCATGAGAAAACATGTATTTAATCAAAATTTCCATTCATGCACTTTGGAATATTCATTATATCTTTAAGGTAATGTCAATCAATACAAACTAAACATATAAGGTTCATGCAATTCGTACTTTATGCAAGACTATATTCATGGAAAAGTTCATCAAGACTTCATTAGATTCAAGTTGAATCAAAATAGACGGACAAAGTAGAAATATCTACAACCTTATCATTTCATCAACATCCCCCACTTAGGGTAAACCCAATTAAGATGAACTTAACCCAACCTTAAGAAGATCTTAACCTAACAACATTCATATTTCAACAATTACAAGTGATTACCATTTAGAATGAATTTATAGTAAGTCAACATAGTAACACCAAGGTATTCTAAACCTTATCATTTTAGGCAAATCATCCTCAATCATCAAGTTAGATCATACCATAGACCACATAAGGTTTTCATACCATACAATAGACACCAATGGTCATACAATATTAGGGGAATACATCAAAGAGACTTAGCCAAAAAAAAGTTCTTCTTTTTCTTTAGACAATACAATAAGGTGACTTCTAGGTCAGTAAAACACACATCATCACCCTACCAACAAAAACATACTACCTTCACACCTAGGATCAAGTCTATACAAAGGACTCCAATCTATATTAGGCAACTTATCAAAGAACACATATATACAACGGGAAACATGAGCACTTTTAAGCACATATTCTTAAGGTAGCACGCTTCTATAGGTAGTCACTACACATTTCAAGCTCAAATCATAATATTAAGCTACTAACATATAAAACCATATAGTAACACATCATTCCAAAATAACTCATGTCAACCATAACAACTTCTATCATACTTTAACCATATTATGACACACATTCTTCAACATAACATGCTTTTTCACATAAGTCTCATACATAGACATAAATGGCATCATATCATTAAAACATGTCAAAATTCACCTTCAAACATACTCATTCGACCATAAAACCAAGTTAAGCATTAACTTTCCTTTTCTCCCTCAAGTGTAGAGATATAATATCATCCAAGCAATCACATCTAAATACCACTGGACAAGAAAACATAAGAGAGAGATCTTATAGATTTAAGTTCTATGGCACGATATGAGAATGATGAAGAAGGGAAACTCTATCGTCCTATAGCCTCCCGTACCATTTGATGTGTCGCGACTCACCACCAATGCTACGAGACTCTACTAGACGTGGAAATATGAGACTTTTAGAACCTAGATCCACTTTATAAACCTCATGCTCTGATACCACGTTTTTCACATCCTGGGAGAACCCTCTAGAAGTAACTTGACGTACTTGACCTTTCGGAGGTCTTATACAAGCCCATAGTTATCATTCATCGCATTGACATAGTAAAATTAGTGGAAAATTTAAACCTTTCTTAGCACATCATATGCTAGAACATTACTTCATATATATAAAACATAAGTCATAATACATATATAGACCTTAAGTCTCTTTGCCATCTTAGACTCAACAACATTAGAGTACATTAGGGACACGGACCATAAGACACATTACATAACAATACAATATTAAGAGACTTTACAGTAAAGACATAAGTAGGAGATCCTTTAACTTAAGGATTCCTTTATTGAGCTTGGGAATCATCTATCAAGCTCTTCACCATTCAAAACATCCTTTAAGCATCCATAACCTACACTTTGTTTAAAAAGTAGAGAAGAATGTGATTAGTACAAGAATGCACTAAGTATGGCAACCATGCAAAAACATGCATTTAAAAGGGACATTTTCTTTGAAATCACACTTCATGCCATTTTGAGTAAATATCCACAAAACCTTTATTCAATAGCATTTATATCATTAAAATACTTCATATAAACATATTCAAAGGCAAAAAATTTCATAAGATCACATATAGAATTTATTACATTTTCAAGTCACATTACAGTGAGCTATTTCCTCCTTTATAGTGAACATTCTTTTCTTTATTTTCTTAACCTACCAAGTAACCCTCTAGTGATACTTGGTGCAATGCATCACCTTAAGTCCACAAGGAAACATACATATCATCTACAAAAGGTAACACATACCATCATAGAAGTATAATACTACATAGGCATATTTAAGCCAACACCATAGGACAATTACAGTAAGTTACATTCAATTTGCACATATACCAACTTCACTTCACATCAATGCATTATAAGACCTTACTCATAATCCTACTCTAAGTTTACTAGTGCAATGTATATGTGAATCCCCATAACCTCACACATACTTAGTAAACGTATCATAAGACCACAAGCCTTTCCATCCAATTCATACATCAACAAGTGAAGACAACTTCATTCATGTCAATACAAGACCTTCATTATATAGTCATTTAGACCAACATAGTGCATATAAGAATAAGATCACATCATCTAGACTTATACCATGTACATCTTCATGACAAGTAGAAAAATACTACCATACCATGAATAAAGACTTATTCATAACCATACACCTTAGAATACCTTCCTAGAGTTTCCTAAGGAGCTTCTTGTGCAATGTCTAGATGGGTTCATTACTTCCACCTATCCTAAGTTACCTCCATTAAGTCATTCTAGTTAGGGTCCTAACCATTTACTTTCATTGTCCATTTTACTTTAGGGAAACTATAGCCTTAACCGACACTAAGACCATGGGTGCTAAACATGGAATTTGGTGTTGTAGAACCTTACAACAAGGGAAGATGTTTCTACCTAGCAAAGGTGGAACATTAACACATGCTAGCATATTAGGTGATACTACTTGCTAGATCCTATGTGGCAACCATAGTTTATGGAACTTGGGGGCTATCATGTAAACATCACTCTACACCCATTCTGGGTCATGAGGCTATCCACCCCGTTAGAACCGTAGTGAACCCTACATCCCCTATTCGGGAAAGTGTCACTCCCTCACATGAGGACCGTAGTGAACCCTACCTTCCCTATGTTGGAAAGTGTCACCCCCTCATCTACAAGTTCACTCGGTTCTATGCTAGGTTCCCTTTATTGAAAAAGACTTTATTATCATTTCTTTATGAAACATAGGTTTAGGAGAGTCATCCCCTCATATGCTTAACTTATAGGTCATAGATGACAGTTCATCAACCTAATTCATGTGAGAAACCCTTTTACATGGACAAAGCATACGTATAAGGACTATCTAGTTAAGGATACACTTGAGCACACCTTCCAAGGCTCCTTTATTGACTACACCATCATTCATGTGTGTGTGTGTATACATATATGTGAGGAAAACTTTCACATAACACATTAATACATCAAATGACCATACATTCATATTCATGCGCACAGAAACAAAACCTAAGAGCTATCCTATCAACATACACATGTGCAATGCATAGACAAGGTCCCATACCCTTGCCCAAACTAGTACACCTATCAAGTCATCCTAGTAAGTAAATACATAACATCCTTCACAGACATATATTGTACATGCATAGTAGTAGACACTAGTGAATATGAGAACAACCTTTCATTTGACACTATAAACATTTACTACATTGTAAGCATGTATAATGTGTGAGTGTGTGTGTACAGTAGTCAACATGATCACATAATGTCTATCAACACCTCATTGAGGCAGGCACCTTCTTAAGACCACAACACTCTTTTCAAACATAGACCACACAACACAAAATTGCATAGGAGGCAAGACAATCTTCACATTATAATCAAGACTCCTAACTTTAGATATTTACTCATTCACATAGGGGTGCATGGGTAGGGGTCATCAATCATTAGCACCTCATTAATGGAAGCACCTACACATGGTATTACATAACCCTTTACATGTTCATAACAATAGTAACATAACATAGATTCACAACTCAAGTAGAAGACTAGGCACAAGTTACACATAAAGTGATCATCATAACTACTCATTCATATATTCATCAATTTGCTTTCAAGGCCATGGTCAACACATATATAATTACATAAAGTGAACACCGCCACCATAAGTGGACCATACCACACAATGCCATACAAGGCTTCATCAATATTACTATAGAGAAATAGAGAAATAGAAGAGGAGACTAATTCTTAACAATATTTTAGACTTTGGTCGTCATTGACCATTACTAATCTTTCATCAATAATTCAAGAATAGGGCGTTAGCTAGAGTACCATAATCATAAAAGAAACAATGTACTATTCGCTACAAGATCATATTACAATCTAATACCATGCATCACATATATACTAGAAAGTAGAAGAACATAGATCTTTAACCCAATTCACTTGCAATTATCATCGATTATGTTTCATTAATAACATAAGTCTAGGGCAGTAGCTTGAAGAAATCATAGCTTAAACGAGATCCTACTGCAATTACCAATAAACTCTAGATCACTGTAAACATGCTTCATATTAAGAATTTATGGAAGACAATTTTTACATAGGTTAATCCTATTCAAACTATCATGCATTGATCCACATTGTATCCATTACATATAATTCATAATCCCATTACATCATAGGCAGTACCTAACCATCATTTTAACATGATTGAATCTCACAATAGGCATGCTAGGATCATCAATCTGTAGGCTAAAGAATGTAGGTCAATCTTACCAAATTTCCTTTGATTCGATCACTAAGGATTCATACTTACAATTAAATCATAATATAAAATTAAAACATTTGCTATAACCATAATCACCTATTCGAATTTCAAAATTAAATCCTAAAAAGGCAATGCTACAGTGAATTCATGGAAATCCAAGCTAAGCATGTTCAAATCTTTATACATGGATCCATATGGATCCTTCATTATGAAATCATAATCAATTCACGTAAATAACAGTAAATATAAGCAATTCAACGTAAGAGAATCATAAATCTACCATTATCAAGCCATGATCACAATGCCCATGCAAGGGCTAAATCAAGTTTTGGAAGGGACATGGGTTCATCATGCTAATTGGAGTCAAAATCACGTTAAAACCAATATATTAACTTCAATTTATCACGATTTAATCATTAAAAACATTATTAGAAAGAACCCTAGGCTAGATTGAAGAAGGAAAGGTTTGATCATAAAATCCCTTTCGAAACTTTGAGATTAACTCTCTAGATGGAAGGATAACTAGAGATGAAGGATCACCATACCTTTTTATTTATGAAAAAATTTAATACTTGATGATTCATCCATGGAAATCCAAGCTCCAAGTTGTTCTTGAGCTTCAACAACAATGGAGGTTTCTAGGGAGAATTGGTTTTTCAGGGAAGGTTCAATTTGTGTGAGTTGGTTTGGCAATGGGTTGATCACGTTTTTTATCACTTATATACACCCAAAAATCACAAAATAAATCATGTGGGGTCAGGTTAGCATGTGGGTTGAATTTCACATTCACCCCTTTAATGAAACAGTGCACAGGTAGTGGCACCAGGCCACCATCGACGGACCCAATCGACTGGCCGTCCTTTGGCTTCCGTCGATTGGTCCTCGGCCAATTTTTGGGTTGAGACCTGACCAAGATAAGTACCAATCGACTAGAGGTCACCTACAGGTCGTTGGTCAACCAACTGACCGTCGTTTGGTCCGTCGATTGACACTGCCAAGGCAGTGTCTCGACCAGCCTTGGGTCCTTCTTGTGGGACCTTTTGTGGGGCCCTTTAGAAGTCGTACCCGAATGATTCCAACGTAAATACAACCCTTACAAAGTTGTAGACCTTACACATAAGTTTGACCCAAAAAAAACACCTGCAACTCGTCCAAACATGCAAGGCCCCGTAAAGATGCACATGAACGTCTCAAGGGCTAACTTTCGAATGTCTTGGATGTTCTTGGACGTTTGACCTCCAGACTTCACGAAACTATATATACTACCATTAAACATAATTATAACTCATTTTAAGTCTTCATGGGCTCATTTCATACAATTTTAAGCATGCATGGACACATGAGGCACATATGTGACTGGTCGTCGAACGTTTTGATCGACCCTTGACGTTTGACTTCCAAATCACCTCAAACTTTATACACTGCCTCTAAACCATATTATAAGAAATTTTATGAAATTATAACCATAAGACAAACATGTTAGGCTCTAGACACCCACACTCATTTTGGGGGTCTTACAGAAATTTCATGGCTTGGTTGCAAGTTTGCCTGTTGATGCTACTTTTTTTTTTTTAGAAAAGTTAATTTGGTTAAAATGATGTACCATGGTATAAGTGGTTAGGATGGACCACATGAAGAAAAATTTCTTTATATCGGATACATTTTCATCATGAATGTTATTGTTTATTGGTCCGTTATTAAATCTCTTCAGTTATTGTAACTTTATTTACTAACGGATTTTATTTCACTTAAGTCTTAAATAATGGATTAGTTCACTTCATAGCAAGTATGCTCTTCATCAAAATCATTTTTTTTCTTTATTGTGCAGTGTTCAAAGATGTGTTTCCTACTTTTGCTCTAATAATATGTCTATTGCTTTGTCCATATTTGATTATTTTTCATTCTTCCTTCTTTATGTTTATTTTTTCCTAATAAAGTTAGTAATTATTAGTTATGTTGAATCATCCTTCTTCATCTTGAATCTACCTAATTGTCATCGTTACATTCTAACATTTTGGTTATCATTAGCTTTAAATAGGGGGATGCTCATTTTTCTTTCATTTTGATTTCATAGATTCTAGTTCTTTATGTGAAATTTATCTTGTTTAAATCCTATATGATTGAGTGTCCATGCATAAATGAGATTGTTTTCCCTATTTTGCTCTTGATGAAAAGTATTTTCTTTGCCTAAAGGTTAATGTGATTTGCATATGTTATATAGATTTTGGGTCTTTTTTGTTTGCATGTTAATAAGAAGCCTCATCTTTTGTGGGTTAAGGTGGAATGAAAATATTTAATTGGACTATTGTTGTGGGTATGCTTGGTGTTCTATTGAGTATGGAAAATAACGTATAATAATTCTTTTATCTTAGCTCCTCGTCAGTTATTTAGTTTGCCTTAAAAGAGCTCTCTGTAATATTCAAATGTGTTTCCTAATATGTATTGTTCGAAGTGTGATTCATGTTCGATTAGTTAATTAGGTAAACATTAGCTTGGAGTTAGCTGGATTGCTTTCCTTTTGTTGTCGAGTAGATAATGTTGTCAATAGAAATATCACTAATTTTTTATTTTTTTTTATTTTTCCTTTCTATTCATGAATGGATCTCGGGATGAGTCTGACCACCCCATTTTCCTTTCATTCTTTCAGCCCAACAGCTCGAGTCAGCCAGCCAAAAATTGATGTACATACCTTGAAGTTGAAGAATTTGAAACAAACCAATAAGTTGAAAAAGTTGGGCCTAGAGGCCTCCTTTATTTTTTACATAATTGTATTTTGTTATTTTTGGGCCTAAGCCCTTGGCATTTCGTATTATTATTAATATTATTATTATTATTATCTTGTTAGTTTAGGACAGGTATAACTGAAATGGGCCAAAGGCCCAAAACGATATCTGGACCCAACTCTCTCCCTCCCTCTTTACTTTATCACATTTATTTCTTACTTGCTTATATATGTCGTTAGTTGTAGGGTAAAAAATTTCTAATCCCCTCAATACGCCATTGTGTTTTCTCTAATAGAATTAAAATCAATCCACTCTAAACATACTTTGAAATTTACAAGTCAAAAATCATTTCGGTTTTAGAGGTTTCTAAACATAATTTACAATTCAAAATAGAACTAAGAGTTATTTCAAGCCAAACATTTTCATTGCCGGATAATCGCAAGTTAGCGAGTATTTTAGGTGCCGTAAAAACCTTTCTAAAATACGAATAAGAACACTTGAACACCCTTTAAAGGTTTTCAATAGATTTGATGTTTAAGTGTTTGAAAACAAAGGTTTCTTGATTTTTCTAAAATTAAATGGCGACTTTAAATCAGTCCAAAACTAAAATATTTTTTCTGAATAAAACACAATCATTCATACACATATATGACAAAGGCATTTTATCCTACTAAGTCAAGAGTTCATATTCATATACTTGCATATATCAAGTAGAGGGACATAGGTATACCAATAAAGACACACACATTATCATCACATAGCGACATCATCTTTGTCTATCATAATCACATATATCCAATTAGAAGAAATCATACTTCAATCTCACAGATACAGATACACATAATCCTTCACATTTTTCATTTACAAGTTATAACATGATAACATCTCAATTCACATAATAATGTCGACAAGGCAATGTTCAAAATGATTACCACACATAAACACCGCAATCATAAGTGGACCATACCAATCAATACAATTCAATACCTATACTATAAAATATAGAGATATTAGGTTATCTTACCACCTTTCCAACCTCAACATCACCATTTCCATAACCTTCCCAATCAATTTACCTCACAAAGGCTCTTACCAATAGTCATATACACAAATCTAAACCAACAATCAACCATACCAAATATCCAACAATTTACAATATGAACATCATCAAATTAATTTAGCCTATATACAATTCTACCATGATCTAGAAATAATTCAATATCCCAATACATTCTACACAAGCATTCAATACAATTAGACCATAATCAAATCACCCACTTTAGAGCAAAAATTAGGATTTCATGAAATGCATGGGTTCATAGAGTTTTTTACGTTAAAAAATTCTATTAACATCAATTGTATCATAAATCATTGATTAAAATCATTTTATAGAAGAACCATGACTGGAAGTCAAAATAGAAGATTTTATGCTTTTGAACATCCTTGAAAACCATTGGAAGTGAATCCCTGAAAGCAAGAGGATTCAAGGATTAAACACCAAACCTTAATTGAAGATAAGCCACGAAATTGATTAAGAATCAATGAATAAATCAAACTCCTAGCTTCAACCTTGCTTCAAGCTTCAATGGAGTCTAGAGAGTTGTAATTTTGATTTTGGGTTTTGATTTTGAACAATGAAATCTAATCTAGGTTTTAGATTTATCAAGTAACTTAAAATACCTAAAAAAAACCTTGTATAACCACCCAAGACATTATTCGAATGCTAGATGAATTTTCCAAATGACCCTTACCTTGGCCGAGATAGCTGTCAAAATTGTAGATGTCAAACGACGGAGCAATGCATGAGCCGTAGACCAAATGACAAGCCGTACTGGAATTCCGTCATTTTTGTCAGAGCCTGATCTTTGGGGTCCTAAGCTCCCACCACTAAGTTTGCAGAAACGACCCCATTGACGAGGCGTAGTGAGTACTACGGTCCATCATTTTGGCAGCGTAGTTTGGGACAACATTTTGGCAGTTTAAAGCTAAAAGTTTCGTCCTCCTAAAGGTCCCTTAGGGTGGTCTTTGGGGATTCATGAGTGGAAGTTTCAACCATAAACACTTTCGTCTAGATGTTAGGAACCTCTCCCATCAATTTGAACATCAAACACCATATAAAAGATGCAAAGACACACTAGAAGACAATGTCACCGTAACGACACGAGGGTATACCCTAGAGGAAATGGAATCCTCAAATCGTCACATAGTTTACTCGACCTCTCGATGTTCTTGTACAAACCCTTAGAAATTTTTCATCGCATATAAATATGAAAAGTAGTGCTGAATTAAAACTTTTCACAACATATTTACAAAATCTCTTTTCTAGAAAACAATAGAATTTTCTAAGACTCATATTAGCCATCTTAGACTCATGAATATACTTGGGTCATTGACCATGCATAAATAAAATAAGAAATAACAAATTCTAATACATGTTATGCAATATGAAAAGCTAAACAAAGCAATGTCCTCGAATCAATTGAGGACATGCCACGAATTTATTGAATAGATGCTATTATCCAAGATTCACTTCAACCAACTCCTCTCAAATGCCACCTACACTTTTAGAAGTAAAAAACATATGGAATTAGCACATTGTATGTACTTAGTAGGTGATATGCAATAAAATCATGCTAAATGGTCATTTACATATATTATACTCTTTTTTAGAAAACTTCATAACATAAGTATTAGAACCACATCGAACATATCAAGCATCACATATAATATACATTCCAATAAGACCCATAATATAGCAATAACATTACTTAGAAACCATATCAACCTATACACCTCACACCAAAGATTATCCTAGGACTATCTAAAGTAAGTCAAGAAGAGACCGTCCATACACCCTCTTCAAGCCAACCTTGTCACGACTGGAATCTAGACCCCAGACGAGACCGGCGTCGTTGACCTCTTAGAGGTCGCAGACAAGCCTACTTACGCCATTCTTACTTTACATAGGTTAATTTTAGCGGAAAATTTGAAACTTTTTGTTTCTAAATATTCTTATAAAAACATTCTCATTAATACGTAATTGTTCACCATCAACCATCTAACATTAAGAGATAATCAACTGAAAGAAATAATTCAATTCTTATAAAGCGTATAATTGCCAAAATGGCACCAATACATAATCTGAATAAAAGCAGGAAAGAAACGCTAGTGGAACATGCTCCACTAGCTCAACTCTAAAACTAAGCTAGAATATAAAACATTAGCATCCTCGAAGACATGGATGAATGTTGGACGTCCGGATAACTGCAACGATGATCCTGTAGCTCTATCGTCCACCTGTACCTGCACCTAAAATAGTAGAGTTTGTATAGGGTTAGTACACACTTGTACTAAGTATGGGTATATGCAAGCACACACCAAGGACATGCATGAGAAAGAATAGCTCTTTTCTAACAACGTTATTTTTTGAAGTCAGGTCAGTAGACTTGCCAAATTGGGATTAGGAAAGTTTCCAAATTTGGATTAGGAAAGTGACTGATCTTTCCAAATTTGGATTAGGAAAGTCAGTGAGCTTTCCAGATTTGGAATAGGAAAGTTATGCCATGAGAATAACATACATCATCATACTTTTCACATTTGCACACAGCACATAACATTTACACATAGCACATATCATATAACATACAGTACATTTTGCATGTAGCACATAACATCTTTCATATCATTCATTCATATGCCATGAGACCTTGGAATCATGGACTTGACATTAAGACATCCCAGAAATGAGGGCTCAACAGATCGGACCTCAACTAGGGAATCTCCATTAGCAAACACAGAGTCTGCTTCATTCATTCATACGTACTTCATTTCATTTCGTTCATAGGCCAGTGTGAAAACTAGCTATACCTAGGGTGTAGTTTACGACTTTCATCGGGTTTGCTGTGCAATGATCAAGAATAACCTAGTGTTATTACCTAAGTCTAGCTCACCTCTTGATTATCCTATCATAACACCTTTGGTATCGTTCATTTAATTATGTGCATCATTTGAGGCTGGCCTCATTCATTCATTGGGAACTTTAACTTTAACCGACATACATCATGTGAGCATCATGAAATCCAGTGTCTCCCCCACACCGAAAAGAGGTGGAATCACCGGCCAAAGTGACCCAAAAACATGCTAGCATACATGGGAATTTAACCCCGCCAGATCCCTATATTGGCAGTATAGGTTCGAAGACTAGGAGATATAAGGAGACCCATACCCGGCAAGCTGGATAGTCTCATCTCATGAGAGTTACGTGAACCTCCGCCCTTCCCGAAAGAAGGCATCACCGCTCATAGCTAGTCTATCGGTGCTCATTATAAAGTTCCATTACATTCATCTCATACGTCATGGAAGCTGGCTTCTAGTATGAGGACATCATAACTCATTAGATGATTTCTCATCTCATCATTCGTATTGAGTGTGTTAAGCTCAATACTCTCATTAGAGTGTTCATAGAGACTGGTCTATTCATTATCTTACACTCTCATAGGTGAGTACGTATTGGTAACATTTACTTAGGCTCATTTGAGATTGCTCTCATCATTTACATTAGCCTCATATCATGTTGTCACCACATTCATCATCATTAGCACCTTTGCTTTTCATAGTTATTCACCTCTTATTACGTGAATGTTCATTTCATCATATGCCAATGCACTTGGCCATTTGGTGTATTTAGACTCATACTTAACCCTTCTAGGGTTCATCATTTTATTTCATACATCTTAGGTTCACTTACTTTTGAACGTATGTTAGACTTATGTGCCTATACATACAAGCCAGGGGGCTTCATTCATAGTTCGTTAAGTGATTCTTACATTCCTAAGATTATGTAGTACAAGACTTATGTATCTTGAATATATGACAAGATCTTGATTTTGATCTACGTAGGTGGCATTATTCTTGGATATTTTGTTCACGTATGACTTATGTATCAATACGGAAGTTTGAGCAAGGAAACCCAAGTCTTGAATCAATTGGATATCATTTGTATTTTTAATTGATTTTATTCTAATATTCATAACATTATGACTCTAAGTTAAATCACAATATTAACATTGAAGGATTAATTTTCTCCTTAGTAATAATCCTAATTTGGCCGAAGTTTTTTAATTTTTATTAACTTCTCCTTGCCCAATTTCGCCCAAACCAAGAGGTTGTGGGATCAAACCCCCACAGCCTCTTTTATTTTATTCTTTAATTAGCCTAAGTAGGGAGGTTGTGGGTTCGAACCCCCACAGCCTCCTTACTTTTAATTAATTTTCGCTAGGGGCTGTGAGGTGGTGGGTTCGAACCCCCATAGCCCCATATATATTTTTCTTTTTATTTTCGCTAAGTTGAGGGCATTGGCAGTGAGGTCGTGGGATCAATCCCCCACAGCCTCACTTGCTTTATTAACTTATTTTCGCCTCCTCTAGTTCCAGCCTTGAGGTCGTGGGTTCAATTCCCACGCCTCACATCCTCTTTTTTTTTCTTTATTCTCCTTCTTCCTTGCTTCCCACGAGTCATGTGTTCGATTCCCCCCATCCCCATTTTTTTATTAATTCATTTCGTGGGCAGCAGCTAAGGGGTTCGAATCCCCTTAGCCCCAACACATTTTTTTAAAAACAATTCCAGCCTCTTGGTCATGTGAGGTCTTGGGTTCGATTCCCCTTGACCTCACCTATTTTAATCAATTTTAAAACTCTTCCAAAATTTCCAGAACCTGCCCGAAATCAACATCACAAGCTGGAAATTTTGATTAGCTTTTTGCAGCCTATTTTCTCCACTCTTTAACGTTAAAAGTTCATGCATTTGGAGTAGTGTTTAGTGAGTCCTTTAGGTGCATTTTCATGGACATATTTTGTCCAAGAATTTTTCATTAAATTCAGCCACATTACACTTAAATGAACATCATCATTTACATAAGTTTATACACTTAAAAATGACAACTAAAACCATATCAAACTTGAAGCCATAAATCAAAACTCATTCACAGTAAGTTTACAGTAAACTTTTTCACATGCACACACATATTTTCAGCAACAAAGATTGTCATTCATATGATTCCAAATACATGTTCATGAACATATTCATCACAAAAACACATTGCAACACCTAATTTCTACCAGCAAACATACCAACCTATGATTTGATGGGAGCTAAGGACAGGGATATGCAACGGGGAACAACTTAGTTTTCGGATTAAAATCGTCTGAGTCCTAAGGGTCTCTTGGGAAAGGGACCAAGAGTAAGAAGACCCATACCTTAATTTCCTTGTTCAAACACGAATTTGCTGCCCAAAATCCTCTCCACAAATCAGTCCAAGCTTTCTCAATCGTCCACACTACTCGATAACCACTTCTCTTTGCTTTATCGTTTGGTTACTTTGTTTTTCTTTAAAATTTCGTGTGAGTTCTTCAAGTGTGAAGAACTTCAATATATTTTATGATTTTGAACTTGTTTTGGCAGAGATAAAACGTGAGAATAAGTGGTTAAACGTGAGAGAGAGAGAGTGAGAGAGAGTGGCTTTAAGTTAGGAGTTTTGGTTTGGGAATTAGTCAAACTAGGACTCCTTGTTAAACCTTTAATTAAAATCTGATTTTTCTTTTTCTTAAATCAGCTAATATTTACTAATTAATTAATTAAATTTATCCATTTAAATAAAAACAAGTTAAATCATTGCTTCCACCTAGGTTCGAACCCGGGTGGAGCAAGACTTCACTTTTAGAGCTCACATTCGGCTCTCTCTCTCAAAATTGCCCTTCCATTTTATTAAATAATTAATTATATATATATTTAGGGTAATTATGATATTACCCTTAGCCTGGTAAAAGACCATTTTACCCCTAGACCTTCAAAACTTAAAATTTCGTCTTTTTAAGTTCGGTAAATACTCCTTCGATTAAATCTTCATTTTCGAGAGCCTTACTTGGTTGGTTCCAACCTTTCCAAGCTCAATTAACTCCCCAAGTTAGTTGGCTTGGTCGTAGTAAGGGTTCTGAGGTCTGGTTCTACGCGTATCAGTCTGTGCAAACCTTGGTCTAATTGCAAGCATTCTTGACAACCTAAGTCTTGATCCTATTCATTTTTAGGGTTGTTACAAACCTAAAAATCCTTAAGACTACCTAAGGTAAGATTGTTGAATTTATATTTCATTAATTCACCACCTAATGTTATTCAAAGATTCACCTAATTTTGACAAGAAGAGACCTCTCATACACCCTCTTCAAGCCTACCTAAGAAAGCCTCAAAGCTACCCAAGATAGAGGTCATTTTATTAAACATGCGTTAGCTAAAGTCATACTCATTCATTATGTCAATTAAGAGACATTTCATTATTAAGGTTCACATAATAGTCTTAGATTAGACCTAGGGAACCTACATATTAGCATTTTCAAAGCCTAATCGTGTTATGTCTAGATAGCATTCCATTCCACTACCTAAACTTTGTAGAACTTCTCTAACACTAGAATGTATCCCACATGATGTGAATAGAAATTAACCGACATAGACCATACTAGCTATAACACATCCGAGGAGCACCCCCTAGACTAACCGGCGTCGTCTTCCTTGAAGAGGACTAAGACTAACCTCTTAGCATTCATCATTACATTCGTCGGTTAAAAATGCGGAAAATTTCAAACTTTTCATTTACTTCTACACTGAGGTTTACTTAGATATCTCTCTTACACATAATATAGATTTATCGAGTATACATAGATACTTAGTATAAGAAGATTACATAGTCTTCTACTTTTATTGCACATACATAGTGTAGGAACATAATCTCATAAGAAGTCTATAATATGTCTCATATTAAACCATATAAAATTAATTGAACAATTGGCTTAACCCAAACTTAAATACAACAAATAGCCTCACATAGGCTGTACAACAATCTTCTTCAAAAGAAAAGGAAAGAACTAGAAGTCTTGTAACTATAACAACATCAATAGCTTGATAATGGCATTGTCCTCGGAACGTGAGGACCTACCAAACTCTTGGGGAATATTCTAGTAGTCTTCAAAGATCTTCTATAAGATCAACGGTCGGATCCTTAGTACACACTTGTACTAAGTATGATAATATGCACATAAAACAAGTGAAATCATGCTAAAAATTGCATTCGTTCAAAACATGCTAATTTAATTTGAAAAGAATTATGCATATCCAAGAACTCATATAACCTAATATTCCCATAAACAATAAGTCAAGACTATATACAACACAAGATCGACAATATCAAGTCTAGTCAAGTCAACATGCATATCAACATAATTGAGCATATAATCGAGACAACTCTATCATCAAGTTATAACATCAACAAGCATTCATTAGAGTTCATAACATCATAACCTAAGCAAGATTATTACTAATGAACCTTTATTAAATCCACTAGTGAAATTGGCTAATTAAAGCCCCATAAATTTACTCAACCAAATAGACTCAAAAAGAACTATAAGCAATGCCTAACTTTACATACTATATCATTAAGACATAATATCATCACATTTTATCAATAGAGACCAACCACATGTTCATAAATGGAACCCACATCACATAGTGTCATTAATATATAAGAATCAACACATACATAACATATACATTATAGAACATAATAACAACCTCCTAAGGATTCCCTCAAGGAAAACTAGTGCAAGGCATAGGTAGAGTCCCATACCACTACCTAGCAAAGTCAAACCTCTTAAGTCACCCTAGTTAGTGTTTACTTCTTTACTTCATTTTTACTTTCGGGAACACTTGCCTTAACCAACATAGACCACAAGAGCTAAGTGTGGAATCCGTTGTTGTAAAACCTTACACTGATGGAAGGTGGTTTACCAGCCAAAGTAGGACCAAACATGAACATAACATCTAGGTGGATCCACTAGCTAGTATTCCTATGGTGGAAACATAGTTTATGGATCTTGGGGGCTGGCATGTAAACATAACTCTATTACCTTTTTGGACTATGAGGCTATCCACCCCGTGAGGGCTATGGTGAACCGTACATTCCCTACTTCGGAAGGCGCCACCCCTCATCCACAAGTTCACTCGGTTCTAAGATAGAGTTCCTTCTGAAATGTCTTTCATTAGCAATCATTACTTACTTTTAAGTCATAGGGTATATCCCTTCTATAATCAGCATCATATCTCAATGAGAATTGAATGAGTATTTTCCTTTCATTACAATTCATACAAGTGAGGTTAGCACATTTACATAGTCACATTGGTATGTTATCACCATCCTTATAACATTTACATCTTATCCAAAAACTCACAAGCCATTAATCAAGACATTTCAATTCAAAATCATACCACCCCTAATCAATCTTATCATAAGGTATACTTCAATGTAACTTCATCAATAAACACAAGTAATCATAATGGAAGTAAAGGTTAGGATCAGAAAGACTTACCCAATCTCCTTTACAAGCCATCATCCATGGTTTTACCATCAACCATCCAATTCAACCCAACAATGGGTGTAATACCATTAAAAAATAGTAATTAACACAATAGCTAGGTCAATTGCATCATCACTATCCAAATTAACTTTAATTCATAACATAGGGTTAGGGGAATAGGGTTCATCATGAATTCTTCAAGAAACAGATCCAATCCCAACAATAGATTACCCTAGGCAGTCCATACATGAATTAGAGTATATAAACAAGACTAACAATCAATACATTCATCAATTCCCATCAACTAATAAGCAAGATCCAAGATTTGGGGAATTTGGAGAAAGAGACATGATGTACGATCTCGAAAATGACTTAGGTGAAGCTAGAACCTAAAATGGTTCTCATGATGGTATAAGGTCCTAAATTGGTCTAACGTGGTATAGAGGCAGTGTGTAAGAGTTTAGGTGCATTGGAAGTCAAACGTCAAGGGACGGCTAAGTCACATATGTGCCTCATATGTGTTTAGGTGTTTATGTGTGTAAGGTTATCAGGTCCTTAAATAAGTTATTATGGTGTATATAGTCAGTGTGTCAAGTTTCGTGAGGTTTGGAGGTCAAAGTCCAAGAACGTCCGGTGAAGTTCGAAAGATAGCCTTTAGATGTTCTCGTGAGTTTTGATGTGTTTTAGCATGTTGCGTGGATTTTCTTTTGTTCAACTTTTTTAGAGATGTTCCTAATACCTAGACGTGCGTATTTAGAGGTTTAACGTCTAGTTATGAATCAACCTAGGACCCACAAGGGGCCCTAGAAGAGGAACCCAACTCAAGTCTTGAAGCTGCATGGCAGCTTGCATGCAGTGCCAAACGACGACCCAAACGATGGCCAGTCGATGGAAAGACGGATCATCGATTTGGGGTGTCGATGAAGCCTGCAAGTATGCAGGTGGAGAAGATGTAGGAGCAACAGCGAGACCCCATCGATGGGGCGTGGTGTCACCCACGGACCGTCAATGCTAGGGCGTCGATGGTGCTGTAAACTGCCTGCAATTTTTTTGTTAAGGCTTGGGGTTTTACGAAATTCACCCCAAGTCTTATAAAATAGGAAAACAGTTGTTTTATGTGTTTATGGGTATTTTAAGAGTATATAAGTCATGAAACTCTCAATTAAACCCTAGCACTTAGATCAAAACCCTTTCCCTCCTAAAGTTTCTCCAAAAACCTCCATGAGAGCTCAAGGTGAAGATGGAGCTTGAAGATGGATCTTCATTGGAGTTTCTTCTACAATTATAATTGTATTATTCTAATTGTAACATTCCAGAAAATTACATGTCTAATAAAGAGCCCAGTAGGTTTAATAAGAATGCGTATTGGGGTACAGAGGCATCCCAATGCCCAATATTGAGAAGTATTGGGCATACTATAGAAAATTGGCTAAGGGGTGTTAGCCAATTTCTATATATACACAAGCATGTGTAATTTAATTCAAGATTGTTTAGAAATTGTACCGCAATGATGACCATAATCTGAAATACAATGGTTTTCATACACCCTCATTAAGTATTAGACATCCAAGTGTCAAGCCTAGTACCATAGCACATAACAATTTAAAATGACCATGTAGATTAAGTAGTGCCCAAGGACATAGTCAGGATCCTTGGGACAATAAGTAAACACTCCAAATGAACCTTCCAGAAGAGTTAGTTAGGAAAGTATACGAAACACATGTTCAAGCACATGTGCAATCGGCCAAGGGACCACCCTAACCGATTCGGTTAGGGCAGTTGTGGAAAGGCGCACGTACCGGTCCAGACACGTGGGACCAAGCTACCTAACTGGTCCTAGACCCTAACTAACTGACCTAACTAACTAACTAACCTAGTACCAACCAAAAATAACTAACTAAGGGACCCGACAACCTAAGACCTAACCGGGTGATATTAAGACAAATAACTAACCAACAGACAACCTAGTACCTAACCTAGGATGGTCCAAAAGGTTGGTTATGGTCCTAACAACTTAGGAGTACTTTCATAATTACCCTAGGTTAATTAATTAATTAATTTAGAAACTTAATTAATTAATTTTAATGGACAAAACTGAAATCACTAAGCAATTTCTAGATTTTGGGTAAGACAAGTAGGAGACAACCTAGTACCTAACCTAGGATGGTCCAAAGAGTTGGTTATGGTCTTAAAAACTTAGGGGTACTTTAGTAATTAACCTAGGTTACCTAATTAATTAATTTATCAACTTAATTATTTAATTTAAAAGGCTAAAACTGAAACTACTAAGGAAATTTCCAGATTTTGGTTAAGAAAAGTAAGAGACAACCTAGTACCTAAGCTAGGATGGTCCAAAGAGTTGGTTATGGTCCTAACAAGTTAATGGTACTTTATTAATTACCCTAGGTTATCTAATTAATTGATTTAGTAACTTAATTAATTAATTTAATGGACTAAAGCCGAAACCACTAAGGAAAAATCCAAATTTCGTTTAAGACAAGATTCTTCTAATTCTAGTCAATCTAGGAAGGGCGTCTTTGAAATTAGCTAATTGGTCTAACTTAATTAGGTTATATAGTCCAAGTATAATTAGTTAACATTCAGTTCTTAAAGAGTTAGTACCACGTTATTCATCCTAAAAAACGCTACAACTAAAAACAAGAGAAAAACGTTAGAAACCCTAGACGATTTCAAGCAAGCATTCTTCAAGGTTTTCGTGCAAAGTGCAAGGTGATCTTCGTTGATTTAATTCTACAATAAGGCATGATTTTTCTCTCATGAAATTCTTTCTCCAAAAGGATTTTCAAACGTTTTAATTTCAAGAATATCGAGACCAGGCTTGTTCCCAATGAATCCCATGTTCATCTCCCTAGTTATCCCGATTTCCGATTCTTGTAGTATCTATAATGTTATTATCGATGCATTATTGTTTGTATATGGTGTTAAAATATAATTATGTGTATGTTTTAGTGATTTATATGTCGAATGAAAACCTACATGTTAAATCCGCATCCTTAGGGTGTTATTTACATGAACGTTGAGTGTTACAATGCCTACTTGTGTTCGAGAAGATGAAATTGTTATGAGTTGTTCATTGAATTATTTTATATGTAAATCAAAAGTTAAATTTGTATTGTTTAACATGTTAAGATTACTATAATGTATGTACGAAAAATTGGCATGACTAGTGAAAATATTATGACAAGAAACTAGTGAAATTGTGATTGATGCCAATAAATTGGCTAAAAAAACAATGTCCAATCATATTACTTCCAAAAAGTCATGCTAATATACACATCAATTAACTCATAACATAGGGTATGTCAATCAATGGGACAAGTCCCAACATACCCTATCCATACGAACTTATAAACGTAATAGCATTATATAAGAAGTTATAATTATCATAAAGAATGATATAAGACTAGCAATTAACGTGAACAAGTTAAGGTGAGTAATGAAATAACTAAAAGCTTAAGTTATGAAATTGACCTAATATAGAGTGTTAGAAAGAAGTGAGACAAGTCTCAAATACACCTAATCATTATGTCAAAAATACTCACATAAGAGGGTGCTAGAGTCCGTGAGACAAGTCTCACTCGCACCAGGATGATAATGTAAGAGTTTAGTTCATATTCATCAAGTATAGAAAGGGATAACCAGTGATCCATACAGTTAAGTAAACCTCATAACTAGAAGCAAGCTTTCATAATGTTTGAGTCAACTCTAAAAGATAATAAAGTAAAATAGATCTGAGCTTAGCACCGATGGACTAGCAATGAGCTTGTGCCAGCACATGTAAGCCTCATGAGACGAGATCACCACCCAAGTGGACTAGGGTATCCGTATGTCTCCTAATATTCATACTATGTTTCGCAAGCATAGCGACTAGCTAGTAGATACCTCAACCTAAAAATGCTAGGCAGTTTTGGTTTTACTTTGGCCGATGATTCCACCTCTTTTACGTGTGGGGAAGACACCGGATTTCATGTTTAGATCACATGATCTATGTCGGTTATAAATCAGGAAAGTAAACGGTTCACTACAGCCGTGAACCCCCCTTTTCGGTGTGGGGAAGACACAGACACGGTATCACCGTAGCCGGTGAACCCCCCTTTTCTGTGTGGGGTAGACATAGAACTTGGTTCACCTTAACTGGTGAATCACCTCTTTTTGGTGTGGGGGAGACACTGGAATTCATGTAACTAGAATGATCTACTTCCGTTAATTCTAAGAGAATTCTTTAAGAAAGTATGAAAGAATAAAGTAGCATGTTCAAAGTGAACAACAGAGCAAAGAAGTAGTATCATAAGTTCATAGTGAACTAAGTAATGTTAGAGCTTAAAGAACGTTAATCACTAGTGTTTGATAGAAACAACAAGTTAGTGGCTTGAGCCAATAATTGAGTATGGATTATGTCCCAAGAATATATATTATGCAAATAATCAAATAATGGGCATGGCCAATAAAGATTGGATTATAAATACATTCATCCCAATTTAACAAAGAAGAATGAGAAATCTAACTTGTATGTAGGGTAGACAAATCATTTCCTTAGAATTGTGAATTGCTTACTCGAATCATTGTAGTTATGGGACTACAATGAATCATTGCAATTGTAAGTAAAACATAAGATCAAAGGAGATCATTGAACTACACAATAGAAAGAAGAAAAGACTGAAAAATAATCTAAGTATGAGAAGGATAGCTCTCGGCCTAAGGAGCAAAATAATAAACTTTTGTTTAAGTTGTACTACAATTATGTTCATGATTCCAAGGTCTTGTGTTCATATAGAAAATGAGTTGTGTGCCTTAGTTGAATGAGAACGTGTCATATACATATCATAATTCACGATTAACGAATTAAGAAAGAAAGTAACATAACTTTCCAGAAACGACATGTTGCTTTAGGAAGAGCTTTCCTTGTTCATGCATAGTACTTATGTGCTTATGTGCATAAACCCATACTTAGTACAAGTGTGTACTAACCCCATATATATTTACTATTTTTATAGGCGCAGGTTCTCAAGAAGGTTGAAGTTCGACGAAGCGGTTTTGAATAGCGATCTCCAGACTTTGGTAGGTCCTCTTGAGTTCGAGGATGCTGCACTTTATTATTCTAGCTTAGTACATTAGATATATCTAGTGACTACTGTCCCTAGTGTTTCTTTTGAAGTATTCGTTCAAACTTTTGTAATAAGGCCAATTGGCAAACTATTATTATTATTTTGATTATGATTATTTATTTCATTTGTTTAATTTTTAATAGATGGTTGTTTAGTTTGAGCTATTAAAATTCACTCTCATGCAGCACTATATGAAGTCTATGTATACTTTGATAAGTAATTAAAAAGTCTTAAATTTCCCGCAAATTTAACTATATGATTGTGATGAAAGCTAAGAAGAGGCTTGTCTGCGACCTTTGAGAGGTTAACAACGCCGGTCGTATTCGGATTCTAGAATCCCGTTGTGACAAACTTAGTATCAGA